>OZ024854.1:3432795-3550295 GCA_964017155.1 Oasisia sp. SBJ-2009
GTACGTGGGCTGGATATAATATATTATTATTATTGTGTTATAACCCCATGCAAATATTTATTCCTAGCAAATTGTTTACCTTTCGGCAAAATCTCCAACTAGCAGTCTTCTTCATCTTCTGAGAACGTGCAATCTCCAAACTGCGATCAACACCATATCGCTGCCACGGGCTGTGTGTGCCATCGCGGACCAAGTCCTCCAATTTACTCTAAATGGGGTTATTTTAATGAGGTAGTTAACTGGCACGGGAATTTTTTTACGGGGGATGAATTTTTTTTAGAAACGGGGATTCAGCATGTCTCCACTTTCGCCATCCCGTATCACGACTGTCGGTCGGCTGCGTAACTACGCCGAGAAGACAGTCTGGTTATTCTGCCGGCTTTTAAATATTATCCGCGTGATCTATACAATGCTGCCACCTCACGGATATTGGTTAATCCTGCCGTAATTTCTATTTTATAAACAACTGCAAATTTGTATTTCTATTTATTTTGTGTTAATATAAGTTTAATTTTGAATAGTTTTTATAATACACGTTATTTGATAAAAGGTATCCTTTAATTTGTATGTTATCCGTATGGGGCTAAACAATGCTGCCACCTCACGGATACTGGTTAATCTTGCCGTAATTCTGATTTTATAAACAACTATACATTTGAATTTTTACTTATTTTTGTGTTAATATATAATATTATAATAAGTTCAATTTTGAATACTTTTCATTGGATATCATTATCTTGTAAAAGCATAAGATTATATTAATTTTATTTTATAGGTGGCCTGAGAGCCAAATCAGCGTGTCTACCCTAATCTGGGGTAAGGTCGCCCTGGCGGGTCGAAAATGCAGAACATCTCTTTCCCCAGGCAGAGTTGAGGGACTTAAAAGTGCTGCCACCTCACGGAGCCTGAGTTACCGAGGCTAGAAATAGCGAAGACGACCGGAGTCTCCGTCTAGTTGGATTGTAGGATTAAAAGAGGATAGTATGACGCAGAGCATAACCTACCCAGGCAGATGTGAGTTTAAAAGTGCTGCCACCTCACGGAATCGAGGCTGAGTCAGTGGCACAACCTACCATAGAAGAAAGAAGAATTCGTCTTTCCTCTGTGGAACCATAGATATAAATTTATATCTATGGTGGACCCTACCTGTAGATGGCTACAGCAGTGCTACCACCTGGCGAATTAGGTTTGACATACATTGACAACACAATTAGGGGAGACCGGGGTTGGTTGTTAATGTTTTGGTTGTCTCAAAGCCTCTAGCATTTCTCCTAGATTACAAGAACCCATGGGATTACAACTACAGTGACCGTTTAGTAAACATTACTCACATATTGTATGTTAAGATTTGTTTTTAATTTTTTTCTTGTGGTAAATAAAACAAGTGATATGCTCTCTAAATGTATAAGAGCAAGCACATGTCAAGAATGATATTTTGTGACAAATGTGGATTGGGGCAGGTTGTCATAACTAAACAGTCGAGGTTGGTTGTCACACATACATAATAATATTATTTTATATATGAGTAGTTATAAATATTTGCATTAAAAAATAATTTTATCCAACATCATACTTTGTGTCTGTCACACACATGCAAGTAATTATAGGTAATGTGAAATGTTTCATAATGCATTTCTTAGCTACTTATACTGCTTTTTTACAATTCACCGATACACCAGCAAGTACCATATCCCTCACTGTCAATATGTCAGGTGAAAACAACATTGCTTTTAACATAGTTGCATAAAGAAATCTTGACACAAAATATACAATAGGAATCAAACCGGTGTATGCAAATATTTATTTCATGTTTTTGTAAAGCCATGTGGAAAAAACATGAAATAAATATTTGCATACACCGGTTTGATTCCTATTGTATATTTTGTGTCAAGATTTCTTTCTTTATGTAACTATGTTAAAAGCAATGTTGTTGAATAGCAAAGATTTTTATTTGAAAAACTGTAAACAAATGGTCGCATAACATTATATTGTCAAATGTGTATGTGCAGACAATAAAGCTTTAACATAGTTGCATAAAGAAAGAAATCTTGACACAAAATATACAATAGGTATCAAGCTGGTATATACAAATATTTATTTTCTTGTTTTTTCACTTATGGCTTGTTGAATAGCAGATTTTTATTTGAACAAGTTGAAATAAATGGTCCCATAACATGATATTGCCAAATGTGTATGTACAGAGAGTAAAGCGTACTACCATTTCACAATTGTGTCGGTATAAAAACACCTGTAAAAATTACACTGTGAAAACGTGTTGATTTAAATACTGCCTGTACAGGTAAATGTACAAATTGTGTGTTGATGTTTTGAAGCGAATGTACAGATAATGTGGTAGGCAGATCACACGGGCATTTGAATAAACAAAACATGTTTTAACACCGAATTGTCTTTTTGGTTTGTATAAAGATGTGACTGGTAATTGCCAGTGAGTGACCAGATCTGGTCAAGAGTGACCAGTGTTCAGCTGAAGTGACCAGGTAACCGGTGGGGCTACACAATGGGGCTTACCCTGCCAAACTGTCAACATCGCTGACAGGGTGCTGTGAGAGGGGAGCTGTGTAGACACTGTGGTGACAGTGTCAACAAGACACACCTGGGGATGTGTCCGAGAGAGAGAGAGAAAATGAGCAATGCACAACAAACACATCAGTTTCAAAACTGTACAGTTTTAATTGTAACTATCATACATACACAGTTCTCAGGCTGTGGGAAAGTCCAGTTGTGTATGATGACAATGTGTGACACAGCCTAATGTCTGACACAGCCTGATAATGTCTGACACAGCCTGATAATGTCTGACACAGCCTGACGCTGTCTGACACACGCTCTAAGGCTGCAGAGTGCAGGACTGGCTCAGACTTCACTGATCTACACAATCATTGCAACAATGGGAGATTGTTGGTAGGTATGTTTATGTTTAAACACACCAACTATCAGGTGCATTTAAACTAACATAATTTAGAGGTTTCATTCTTTTGACAATATTGTAAGCCAGATGACTGTACAGCTGTATCCTCATAATCAGCTGAAGTTGTAAGTCTGTGTGTTTCAGTGTAGTATTTATTTACATCAGGGTGTGTTTTCATGTGAGAAATGTGTTCCTTAGAATGACAAAGTACTGTAGTATTTAATGATAATGGTGAGATTAGATTCAATGCTATACTAATTATTTTGTTGGACACTAAACAGACCCAGAAATAATCTCAATGGAACAAGCCATGTAGAAATATTTAATTATTGATCATTTTCAGTTCAACAATTCTAATGTAAATTTTGTACATTATGTATATCATATTGCTCTATTCAGTCCGTTTTGTAGTCAAAATAACATTACACAAGCCCTGTACACCAGTGCACTGACACTGTAATTTGGATTTCCAAAATCAGACGACTTGTATTTTGTCTTGTGAGCAGTGAATATGTCATTGATAAATGATAATCAGCGTGTTTTAACATAAATGTATTTGAATTAATTAATTTTGGTCTGAAAGAAGGGTGACTGGTTCCATCTCCGAAGTCAATATTATAACTCAGACAAAATCTGATTCACTACTCACTGTTAAGTCATACTGTTGTTTTGGATGTAAAATTATATCTTGACTGAATGTTGATGGAACATCCAAATTTAAAGATCAAATTATGTTCATGCGTTTCGTACACCCACAAAATATACTTTAATATTCAAAAATGTTTAATTAATTTGTCTAAATAAAAAACGAAACCTTCGCGCCATTGCTACTATCACCTGGCTGCCACGTGGTGACTAACTGAAATCAGTCATTGTGGTTTTTCACGTTAGTCATTGATCCTGCTAAACAAATGTTGTTTTGTCAACAGCAGATCGACCATCACGTTTAGTCGTTGTTCAAATCTGTCACGTCACTGTTCTTATGACAAATCGGTTCCTTCTGACGTCATCCGTTGACACCCCCTGGACCAGACAGTCTGTGGCTGGGTCGCTGTAGACCTCACACTGGGATTGGCAAACATGCTGCATGACGCTCGACACAAACTGTACCAGACTGTCAGTGTACACAGACATAACAATGACTGTGTTTAGCTCTCACAAGACTCTTCTTCAACTGTTGTCTCAGAAAGGTTGGTACTGTCTTGCAAGTTGAGTTCACTAAACCCTTGCCTGTCATCTCAGCCTGCGTTCATAGCAGTCCTGGAAGACTCCAGACCACCGTGTCCTGGTGTCACACATGTTGTTTGCTGTCACATTCCCGTCCCTTGTCACTGGTCACACGCAGGTGTGGACAGAGATTGCCCTCGCATTCTCCACCTTGTCATCCGCGTCATGAAGGCATTGCTGACGGAGTTGCCATGGTTACGCAACGTAGCTGTATTCATCTGTGGAGTTTGGAGTCCGCTCAATGTACTGTTTCTCTATCAGAGACTCGATACACTTCTTGATCATGCTGACACTGGGCGTGAAGCGAGTCCGAGACTGACTGATGACCTGCAACCACAGACAGAGACTGATTGATGACCTGCAACCACAGACAGAGACTGATTGATGACCTGCAACCACAGACAGAGACTGACTGATGACCTGCAACCACAGACAGAGACTGATTGATGACCTGCAACCACAGACAGAGACTGATTGATGACCTGCAACCACAGACAGAGACTGACTGATGACCTGCAACCACAGACAGAGACTGGCTGATGACCTGCAACCACAGACAGAGACTGACTGATGACCTGCAACCACAGACAGAGACTGACTGATGACCTGCAACCACAGACAGAGACTGACTGATGACCTGCAACCACAGACAGAGACTGACTGATGACCTGCAACCACAGACAGAGACTGACTGATGACCTGCAAACACAGACAGAGACTGATTGATCATGTACAACCAGAAAAAGACTGTCTGGTCATGTACAACCAGAAAAAGACTGTCTGGTCATGTACAACCAGACAGAGACTCTGACTGTCTGATCATGTACAACCAGACAGAGACCGTCTGATCATGTACAACCAGACAGAGACTGTCTGATCATGTACAACCAGACAGAGACCGACTGATCGTGTACAACCAGACAGAGACTGACTGATGATGTACAACCAGACAGAGACCGACTGATCACGTACAACCAGACATAGACTGACTGGTCATGTACAACCAGATAGAGACTGACTGATCACGTACAACCAGACAGAAACGGACTGATCACATACAACCAGACAGAGACTGACTGATCACGTACAACCAGACAGAGACCGACTGATCGTGTACAACCAGACAGAGACTGACTGATGATGTACAACCAGACAGAGACTGACTGATCATGTACAACCAGACTTTGTTGATCACCTACAAGCACAGACATAGTCTCAGTGATAGTAGAGACCCTCCTTGGTGAAGTGAGACTGAGGGAGACTGCCAGAGATGACTCAGCCACTCACCTCCTGTATCAGGATGTTGTGCTTGAGGATCTTGCGAGCCTTCATGATGCGGACGATGGCGGCCTGGAGGTACATCTTGCGGTCCTCATCCACAGCCATGTGGGTGTGCTCCACCTCCTGCGGGGTCAAAGGGCAGGGTCAAAGGTCATGACAGAGCAACAAGTCCAAATGGAAGGAGCAGCCACAGTTATAATCACTCCAGGCCAAAAGGTGATTGAGCTGGCAATAATAATTAATTGTAACGACTGACTCGACATTTGATAACACATATCAAACTCTTCTATCTAGTAGATATTTATATTTAGCAAGAGCAATGACAATTTTAGTTCTAGAAAGTAAATTTTTATTGTAGCAAATATCTGGCTGCCATGGTCACCCTCTAGTACGTTGTTACGTTGTACAAACAAGATTTAGAAGACATGATCCTTGTACAAACAAGATTTAGAAGACAACATGATCCTTGTACAAACAAGATTTAGAAGACAACATGATCTTTGTACAAACAAGATTTAGAAGACAACATAATCATTGTAAAATATGATTTAGAAGACAACATGATCATTGTAAAACATGATTTAGAAGACAACATGATCCTTATACAAACAAGATATTTAGAAGACAACATGATCCTTGTACAAACAATATATAGAAGACAACATGATCCTTGTACAAACAGATTTAGAAGACAACATGATCCTTGTACAAACAAGATTTAGAAGACAACATGATCCTTGTACAAACAGATTTAGAAGACAACATGATCCTTGTACAAACAAGATTTAGAAGACAACATGATCCTTGTACAAACATATTTAGAAGACAACATGATCCTTGTACAAACAGATTTAGAAGACAACATGATCTTTGTACAAACAGATTTAGAAGACAACATGATCCTTGTACAAACAGATTTAGAAGACAACATGATCCTTGTACAAACAAGATTTAGAAGACAACATGATCCTTGTACAAACATATTTAGAAGACAACATGATCCTTGTACAAACAGATTTAGAAGACAACATGATCCTTGTACAAACCTGCTGTGTCTCCTTCTGGAAGGCTGTAACAATTTTGAATTTTGTCCTCTTGTTCGAGTAGTTCATATTCAGGTAAAATATTGTGTCATCTCCTATTTCTTCATCCTAACAGAAACATACAGCATTGTCTCAATAACATGCAACACTGGTCAAAGATTCCATTTATTCCTCAGAGAATGTCTGTTGACTTTCCAATGCAATGAAATGACATGTGGTAATATTACGAATAACACGCAAGTAACATGAACAGCACTGAAAAATAAACATAAGTATTATTTGAATAAGTAGTCATATTACTGAAATATGTGTATACGTCATTTGTTTGAACTTACAATGACTACACAAAAGAACAGCCATGCTATCCAAAATGTCTCTACACTTGCAAAATACTAAACTTGATAAATGTTGATGATAATATTATTATAAAACAATAAAATGCTGACTGGTAAAACACAAACCTCTGTTAAATCACACAATTGTTGTTCAGTTCATCTGGGCTATCTATCATATGCACCTTATCTTTTCCCTTTGGGTGACAATCTTACAACACCCAACAAATGAGTAATAACACGGCACCAACCTGACTACAAGTGACTAATGATGACTGTGCTATGAGCTTGAAATAAATGACCTAATTAATGTGACCTTGACCTGGCCTACCTCCGTGGTGATGACCTTGGTTTCCCTCAGTGCTTGCAGGTGTTTCACAAGTTCCTTCTTGGGCAGTTGGGACGTCTCGAGGAAGTCTTTGATGTTGAGTGAGTCGGATGAGTTGTAGGGGAGCAAGAGGGCCATGTGGAACATCCCCATCGTCACGAAGTACGGCTTCTTCAAGTAGGACAACTTCAGCTCAGCTGGAACAAGCACAGATGCTGTCGTAACATTTACGCCAAAGTAAGTTTAATTCTTTTGGTCTAATCGAATATTGCAGCTGTGTGTCGATGGTACACTGTCCGCCATGTTGTCCTTAGTTACTTTATAAAGCTTGTAACAATGTTTGCAATTTGAAAGTTTCCACCATATAACGCATTAAATTGGTCAATAATACATCCCATTTCAAAACAAGCTTCTCTGGCAACATCCCTTTAATTTTGTTTATTTGTTTATTTTCTTTAAAAAACTTTAAGAAGCATACCCATCTCCAGACAGGTTAAAAACTGCTGAACGTACCGCTACAGAGGCTGTGCATCCACGTCAACTTTCTACCGTTGAAGCTCTCGTTGTAAAACTGCTCAAACTGAAATAAAATAAATGAATCACTGTGACATTCTACAGACTGACAAGGGACTGAAGGTGGTACACTAAGTATGGCACAAGGTCATATGAACATTTTTCATTCATAAAGATGATATTAAAGGCAGCTGTGATGTAATCAAGTCAGCTGTGATGTAATCAAGTTAGCTGTAATGTAATCACGTTAGCTGTGATGTAATCAAGTTAGCTGTGATGTAATTACTACTGACAGATGCTAGAATTACCAGTACAAAATTGGAACACTTTTAATTAAGTCGTAATAAAAGAGACTATATTAACTATGACAATAGCTTCTTGAAGCACCTACCAAACAGTTAGATGTGCCATGTTAGCTGTGTCATGTTAGCTGTGCCATGTTAGCTGTGCCATGTTAGCTGTGTCATGTTAGCTGTGTCATGTTAGCTGTGTCATGTTAGCTGTGCCATGTTAGCTGTGCCATGTTAGCTGTGCCATGTTAGCTGTGTCATGTTAGCTGTGTCATGTTAGCTGTGTCATGTTAGCTGTGTCATGTTAGCTGTGTCATGTTAGCTGTGTCATGTTAGCTGTGCCATGTTAGCTGTGCCATGTTAGCTGTGTCATGTTAGCTGTGTCATGTTAGCTGTGTCATGTTAGCTGTGTCATGTTAGCTGTGTCATGTTAGCTGTGCCATGTTAGCTGTGTCATATGAACAGTTAGCTGTGCCATGTTAGCTGTGCCATGTTAGCTGTGTCATGTTAGCTGTGTCATGTGAACAATCACCAAGTAGATTGAGAACAAGTGCCACAGTAAATATCTGCCAACTGCAACGTTGCTGTTCCTGTGTTGACTTTTATACATGTTGTGTATGTAAGACAAGAACCAACAAGGGGTGTGGTACCAACAAGGGGTGTGGTACCAACAAGGGGTGTGGTACCAACAAGGGGTGTGGTACCAAGAAGGGGTGTGATACCAAGAAGGGGTGTGATACCAACAAGCGGTGTGGTACCAACAAGGGATGTGGTACCTACAAGGGGTGAGATACTATCAAGATTGCTACCTACCCTCCTCACACTTGTCTCTAGCTGCTGGGGGATGGCGAAGGAGGGTAAATTGCTCTGCCCTATTGGCCACGCCCCGGCCTGAAACAGACATCATCAAGTCAGCCACTTTCTTTATCATGTTAGGATGTCAAAACTGTCTCCATGCTACTGCTATTAGTACTGTCTGACACTATTAGCAATGTTGGCAGTCATCGAGAGTTTCTGCTAACAACTGGAGCTGAATTGTTTAATTTTTGTATTGGTCTATCACAGAGATCAACCCAATAGTATAGGTGGGAGAGTCCATCCCGGAAGTGTCCCCACTTTATCCGTCTGAATATTTTGAGAATGCCTCAGACAGGGAAAAACACTGACCAGGTTAAATGTGCCTCTCTACATCAAGGACCCTGTTGTTCCCACGACACTATACACCGGGGACATACAGTGTACACTTCCCTACTGTAGTCTGTGTAATCTATTATACAAGTTTAAAGAAAGAAAATAAATGGCACTATTAGATGGATAATATACTGTAATTATTCAAGCTGAAGAGTTCCAGTTGTAATAAGAATTGGAATATACTGTTAAATGTATTATCATAATCATAGTTCTCTTTGGTGTGGAAATGGTGTTAATATTACAATATCCATCCGGACCATCCCAGTACAACCCCCAAGTGTTACATGATCCACTGAGGAAGGTCATCAAGCCCAGGCTGTGTGCCTGTCCCACCTGCAGCACTAGGATGGAGAAGTTCACTCCCAGCCCAATGTCCTCCTTCTTGAGGAAGTCGTCAAACTTGCTGTTGAGGTCGGTGCTGATGGTCATGTCCGTGAACATCCGGTGCAACTTGTTGGTGAACTCATAGCCACACGCTTGCTGCAACACACACACGACACACATGACACACATGACACACATGACACACATGACACACATGACATACATGACACACATGACACACATGACATACATGACACACATGACACACATGACATGCATGACACACATGACACAGATGACATACATGACATACATGACATGCATGACACATGGCATAGATGACACGCATGACATAGATGACACAGATGATATGCATGACATACATGCATGACACGCATGACATAGACTACATGCATGACACACATGACATGCATGACCCCATTAGTAGCCACAACATGTCACCATTAGCAGTCTCCCTGTGACAACTGTCAACGTGACCACGAGAGGCGTGGTATCATATTTATACTTCTGACAAACTTGATGTAGAACTGTCAAAATTACTTCTCACACTAAACTACATAGCACCATCTGAGTGTTGATGTCAACTCAAGGCAACTGAAGACAGACCGGCTGGAAGCTGTGACGCAGCAGTGAGGGGCTGACACTGACACCCTCAAGTACAGTGTCGTTACCAGGTGAACTCTCTACATTCGACCCTGTCATCACCGCACTGACCTTTAACCTGTTGATCATCGCCTCCTCCGCATCCATTGACTGGGACTGTGCATAGATGAGTCGCTTCGCCAACATCCGTGCATAAAACTACAACCACACCAACACAGTCACATGATCACAGTCATGTGATCACAGAACCACACAAAAGTTACCAATCGTACAGAACTGTTATAAATATGAAGGAAACAACTTTCACTTAGAATTCCTGGCACATTCAATGTCGTTCCTCGTGAGGCAGGTTCGCTGATGCTAAATTTTGTAGTGTGTAAAATACGCAATAGTAAGGTTATGAATTAGGCTGTCAAACTTGTCACATATAAACATTAGTTATTTTAATTACCTTTACACATGGATGATACAGAAATGGGCAATGAATACTCACCCGTTGAAATACGTCTTTGTCGTCAAGGTATTTGAACACCGTGATAGATCTACTCAACTTGTCATCTATCTCCGACTCAGAGATGCCCTTCGTACTTTTCTTGAGTAATGAGTCGCAGTATTTTGCCACCTTTGAAGAAACCAATCCACAACGTTGTGACAGACAGGTGCAGACATGTAAGACACGTACAGACAGGTGCAGATGCATACAGACACATACAGACACATAGAGACACATACATACAGGTACACACACATACAGACATGTACAGACATGTACAGACACATACAGACAGATACAGACACATACATACAGGTACACACACATACAGATATGTACAGACAGATACAGACACATACATACAGATACAGACACATACATACAGGTACACACACATACATATATGTACAGACAGATACAGACACATACAGACACATACATACAGGTACACACACATACAGACATGTACAGACACATACAGACAGATACAGACACATACATACATGTACACACACACAGACACGTACAGACAGATACAGACACATACATACAGGTACACACACACATACAGACATGTACAGACACATACAGACAGATACAGACACATACATACAGGTACACACACATACATACAGGTACACACACATACAGACATATACAGACACGTAAGACAGGTATAGACATGTACAGACAGGTGCACTCAATTGTGAACGTAGGAACACATAAAACCAAGATTCTGTAAGGATTGTATTTATAAGGTGATACAAGAAATGCTGACTGTACTAGTAATATACTTAACACACAATAAATTAGTGTTAATGCTGTTTGGAAAATAATTTCTTTCAGTTTCATTCTGTACATTTCAAAACAAACTAAAAACATGCACACATTATCCACCATAGGAAACGTAACATTTCACAAAAGCATACACTAGATTGTCACTAACACTGAAATTAACATTTCTAATAATAAAACAATTTGTATTAGGTTTATTCATGTTTCAGCAATGTAGCCGCTAATAATAATATTTATATTTATTAAGAAAACCATCTACATTTTGGTTAACAATAAATATTCATGGCAACTGAACTTACCCACTCAGGAAACTTGCAAATGGATTTAGGATTACTTTTGTAGTTGATGGCTGCAGCACAGGCCTGGCAGAAACAAGGTGAATGGTTACTACTGACTACACAGAGACTCATGGCAACACTATCATGACAGTGTAGTGTGGGGATCTAGTTAGTTCAATGAGGCAGTAGGACTGCCCTGTTCACACATTTCTTTGCTACAGTTCTTACTACCTCTACTTTACCTTCATGGCGTAGTGCATAGAAAGTGTCATTTACTAGTAGCCATGAACAATCAAATCACTTACTCAATATAAAATAATCATCACCAATGTGTCAATATCCAATTAGTTGCAAATACCTTTGCACATAAATTCAACACAATGTCAGTTGTGAGTAATAAAGAGTGTAGATGAGACGATGACGATAATATTAAGACTGTACAGGAGCTGACCTTGTCCAGAGCTCCAGCGAACTGTTTGTCTCCATTGAACACAGTCTGTATCAGCTCCAAGTATTTCATATGTATCTCCAGCATCGACTCAACAAACTGCACTGGAACCTGCAGCAACAACAGAGAATGTCAACAGGACCTATAGGCACCACAGCTACACCACAGCTAGGTGACGGAAATGAAGTAAGAGAATAACTGTGTGTGTTTGTGAGACAAAGTGTGTGAGAGACTTACACTGTGTGTGTGTCTGTGAGACTATGTGTCTGAGAGACTTACACTGTGTATGTGTCTGTGAGACTGCGTGAGTAACAGTTACATTGGTGTGTGTGTGTGTGCATGTGCATGCGCGTGCGTGCGTGAGAGAGACTGTGTGTGAGTGAGACTTATACTGTGTGTCTCTGTGAGACTGTGTGTGTGTGAGACTTACACTCTGCCCCTGGAGTGAGACGACCACCTCCAGCCCGACCTGTTTGATGTGTTCCTCCACCTCATTCACCAGCACCCCCAGGCCATTCTGGATCGGACTCAACAGTCGGTACATGTTGCGCAGGTCTGAAACACAACCAGTGACAGTGTAGACACAGGACACCAGCCGGGACGAACTGTCACTGTCACCCTCAGTCCATGCCCTCCTGCCCCCTACTACCCCCCTATGTACCCTGTCTCTTCTCTTTCTGCACCATCATATGTCACCCTCAGTCCATGCCCTCCTGCCCCCTACTACCCCCCTATGTACCCTGTCTCTTCTCTTTCTGCACCATCATATGTCACCCTCAGTCCATGCCCTCCTGCCCCCTACTACCCCCCTATGTACCCTGTCTCTTCTCTTTCTGCACCATCATATGTCACCCTCAGTCCATGCCCTCCTGCCCCCTACTACCCCCCTATGTACCCTGTCTCTTCTCTTTCTGCACCATCATATGTCACCCTCAGTCCATGCCCTCCTGCCCCCTACTACCCCCCTATGTACCCTGTCTCTTCTCTTTCTGCACCATCATATGTCACCCTCAGTCCATGCCCTCCTGCCCCCTACTACCCCCCTATGTACCCTGTCTCTTCTCTTTCTGCACCATCATATGTCACCCTCAGTCCATGCCCTCCTGCCCCCTACTACCCCCCTATGTACCCTGTCTCTTCTCTTTCTGCACCATCATATGTCACCCTCAGTCCATGCCCTCCTGCCCCCTACTACCCCCCACATACCCTGTCTCTTCTCCTTCTGCCCCATCTTATGTCACCCTCAGTCCATGCCCTACTGCCCCCTACGTACCCTGTCTCTTCTCCTTCTGCCCCATCTTATGTCACCCTCAGTCCATGCCCTACTGCCCCCTACGTACCCTGTCTCTTCTCCTTCTGCCCCATCTTATGTCACCCTGAGTTCATGCCCTACTGCCCCCTACGTACCCTGTCTCTTCTCCTTCTGCCCCATCTTATGTCACCCTCAGTCCATGCCCTACTGCCCCCTACGTACCCTGTCTCTTCTCCTTCTGCCCCATCTTATGTCACCCTCAGTCCATGCCCTACTGCCCCCTACGTACCCTGTCTCTTCTCCTTCTGCACCATCTCCCGGCACTCTCCGTGCAGGAACTGGAGGTGGTCTGCGATCATGCGCTGCTCACACTCGCGCTTCACCTTGCTGTAGGAGCTGGGGTGGAGGAACTTACGGCTCCGCAGGTCCTCCTCGTTCAACTTCTGGATCACCTGCAGGGGGCACCACTTGTCATAACAACAGGCATGTGCAAATAAGACCGTGCACTCGCGTCTACTTACATGCATGCATGTGTGGATGCGTGTCGCTAGATGCATGTATGCATGCCTGTAGCTATGCATATGTGTGTATGCATGCTGCATGCACAAAAATGTGTGTGTCAATGTGATGCTATTCATTACATATGCACATTTGTAAGCAATAAAGCATTGTCTTCTGGATGCAAGTTTATTTAAAAGTTGGTTGCTATATTTAGCACATGCTTGTTAAAAATTCAGCAATCTGTAAGATAAGAACAATTTGCAATATTTGTAAACAAAGTACGGAAAGTGAAATGCATAAACCTAGGTGGACCGATATCTTGGTGATGTGTGCTGTGCAAAATGTAAAATGGCTAAAGTAATTATTTACCTAGCTCTTAGAGAGGGAGAACAGTGGTGTTTTTCAGAGTCACTGACACAATTTATATTACAATCTATTTCATTTGTCAATGTGAATATAAGCATACACCATTTTATAACCACATAGTGAATAGATAACAACAGAATGGATTCAACCACTTGCCTTCTCCATGTACTCTGAGCATGTGCAGACATCGAGCAGCTTCAGCGCCTCCTGGTGGTAATATCTGCCAGTTTCTCTGAGAAATGTTGTCTCAAACAAATCTTCATATAACTGAAACATACAAGTTGTGATATTGATGCATTATATAAACAAAGACAGCAGTTATCATAACTTCTGACACTCAGGAACATTGTGTGTATATATCAGACAAGGATTTACATTTTTTTTGATGTCTTAGAAGCAATTGTGATGAGAGATTACTGCACAATAGTCTCTAGGTGATGTAGTACAATAATAATAATAATAAAGCTTTATTGCCATATTCAACGTGTAAAAGTTACATGATAAATTGGAATGTAGTCTGGCGTTGACTTACATAGTGCCTAAATATACAGTAAAATAGAACACGGCAAACAAATATAAAATATAGATATAAAATATACATTGTACATGATATGTTCTTTAAAATAAAATTAAAAAATATTTTAATATATAAAAAAATATTTTAATATAGTAAATAACTAAAGACAACATTAAAATAATAGATTATCTATTTAACAATAATTGTGGTGTAAATTAGTTAATAAAATAAATAAATAAATAATTAAAAAAATATCCTTTAAAAATAGACATACACTATAAGAGGACTAAAATATCATTTTAAAATTATATTTACAATTACAATTGAATTACAATTGAATGCGTCCAATTTTGTTTAAAAATATATATTTATACAATTATTAAGTTAAGCTAACATTTCAGGAGAAGATAAGATTGTTGCTCAGCACCACCGATCCGCCACTGAGAATAGGTACACCCACACCCCACACGCGTACAGCTCAGCCACACCAACCAGCACCAGAAAAATAACAATTCCGCCAGAGAGGCGAAAACAGCCAAGTTTCCAGGGTCTTTACAGCTACGTTCTATATTTCACTCCTGATAAGGCTGCTACGGCACTCGGGTAAAAACTGTTTCTAAAGCGATTTGTTTTCGTACGGATGCACCTATAGCGTTTCCCTGAAGGTAATAATTCGAACAGATGATGGGCGGGGTGAGTTTGGTCTGAGATAATTTTGCCTGCTCTTTTTTTGGATCTGTCTTTATATATGGCTGTTAGAGAGGTGAGTTCACTACCGACAATTTTTGAAGCTGTTTTCACCACTCTGTCAAGCCTGCCCCTCTGGCGCTGGCTGATGCCGCCGAACCATACACATATTGAGAATGTAAGAATACTCTCAATAGCAGAACGATAAAACTGAACAAGAATTTCTCTCCTCAGCCCGAACTTCTTTAGTTGGCGCAGGAAGAACAGTCTTTGTTGGGCCTTTTTGACGACAGCATCTGTGTTGTTTTCCCAAGTTAAGTCATTTGATATTATGGTGCCTAGAAATTTAAAACAATCCACCCTTTCGATAGAGTCGCCGTTAACAATAATGGGAGCAAGTGGGCTTTTTCTCTTCCTAAAATCTACGATCATCTCTCTAGTTTTGGACGCATTCAGTTGTAGGTTGTTAGTGTCACACCACGACACCAGGCTGCTAACTTCATGGCGGTATTCAGACTCATCTGAGTCCGACACCAGCCCTATTAATGTGGTGTCATCAGCAAACTTTAACAATGGTACAGAAGAGTGATGTGAAACACAGTCATTTGTAAACAGAGAATATAGCAGTGGGGAGAGGACACATCCCTGAGGAGTCCCCGTGTTCATGATAATAGTGCTGGAAACTATACTGTTCATCTTAACAACCTGTGATCGCTGTAGTAAAAAGTCCAGAAGCCAGTAACACATTGATGGGTCAATTGACAGCAAATGAAGTTTGTCGTACAGCTGCTGAGGGATGACTGTATTGAAAGCAGAACTGTAGTCAACGAAGAGGATGCGCGCATAAGTGTTCGGATAATCCAAGTGCTGCATTACAAAATGCAGGGCCAATGCAACAGCATCATCGGTGCATCTGTTCTCCCTGTACGCGAACTGCAGCGAATCCATGCTGGAGTTGGTGACCGACTTCAGATATCTCAGTACCAATCGCTCAAACACCTTCATCACCACTGACGTCAGAGCCACGGGGCGGAAGTCATTCAGCGCTGTCGCTTTCGGCTTCTTTGGTACCGGAATTATGCTTGCTGCCTTAAAACAGACTGGAACAGTGTGCAGATTGAGAGAGGCGTTAAATAAGTCTGTAAATACAGTTGCTAATTCATTAGCGCAGTATTTCAAAGTTGATGTGGAAACGTTGTCCGGACCAGCTGCTTTCCTACTGCTCTGTTGCCTGAGTAGCTTCCTCACCTCGTGCTCTTGGACAGTGAAGGGTGGAGGGAGTGGCACAGCAGGGTCTGGGAGGCTGACCGATGTAGTCGTCAGATTCTGGCGGTCGAAGCGGGCGTAAAAGTTGTTAAAGTTGTCAGGTGTTGCTGATTCAAAGCCAGGGATTGAATGCTTTTGCTTGTAGCCAGTAATGCACTGGAGTCCTTGCCAGACAGAGCGGGTATCGTTAGAAAGGAACTGGCCTTCGAGTTTGCGCCTGTAGTCAGTTTTCGCTCCCCGTATCGCCTTTTCAACACCGTACTTGGCTTTTTTGTACAGTGCACGGTCGCCACTCTTGAAGGCTTCTTCCTTCTGTTTCAATTTAATTTTCAGGTATTTGTTGAACCATGGCTTATCGTTGCCGAACACTTTCACACTCTTTTCGGGAATACACAGATCCTGGCAGAAGCTTATATATGATGTCACAGTATCTGCGTATTCATGGATGTTGTCAGATGCGTTTCTGAAAGAGTCCCAGTCCGTGCATGCCAGGCATCCTTGGAGACGCAGGATGGACTCGTCGTCCCAGCGCTTAATGTTTCTAACGAAAGGTTTCACTTGTTTAAGTTTCTGTCGATAGGAGGGCAGGAGGTAAATCATGGCGTGGTCGGAGAAGCCAAGGGGCGCGCGTGGAACCGCGTGGTATGCCTCTCTGATGGTGCTATAACATAGGTCCAATGTTTTCCCCTCTCTCGTGGCACACGTTACCTGCTGCTTGTACTTTGGAAGATCTTTAGAGAGTGTAGTATGGTTGAAATCACCAAGAATCAGCAAAAGTGAGTCCGGGTTTGAATTTTCCACGGTGATGATCTGATCAACGAGTGCGCCGATCGCAGCGGTGGCGTTAGCTTGGGGTGGAATGTACACTCCCACCATGACAACGGAGGTAAACTCTCGCGGCAGGTAGAACGGCTTGCATTTTATGATAAGTGTCTTAAGTTCAGGGGAGCAAGTTGTTGACAAAATTGATGAGTCGTTGCACCATCGTTGATTTATCATGAAACACACTCCTCCACCTTTAGATTTGCCGGATAGTTCAGGTTGGTGATGTAGTACATGATGTAGTACATCACCATACTACCAGTCTCTAAGTGACGTAGTACATGTAGTTGATGTAGTACGTATAGGTGACATAGTACATGATATAGTATGAGACGTATAAGAAGGCACCCTGTCGTGTGGGTGCTACGTGCCACTTGTCTCACCTTGAGTGGAGCCTGTTTCTTGTACTCCTCCACCGTGACGAGAGAGTTGATGACTCCATGGAGGACGCTGTAGTTGACCGAATGACCACAGTGGTCCCTGTGACACACCGTGACAACTAGTGACAGGTGCTTTGTCAACAACTCTAGACTCGACGCGAAATAATCACACACCACACAACTGTAGGTCAATTTATGCAATACAAAACATTGTTTCAGTTATGCAGATACAGATGAGTTGATGTGATATACCAGCAACATCTAGTCTAGAACCACCATTTACATACAGCAGTTACTGACACATCGTAGCGTTACAATCACTGCTGTTACCACAGTGCAGCAGTGTGTGGTCGGTTGCCACTAGAGGTCAGCACCGAGTGACGTACCTGTGGATCTCCTCGAGAATGAGTCTCTGCAGCGTATCCTTCAACAACATGATCATGAGTCGCTTCCACGTGTCCAGGGCCAACTACAAGAGACAGGCTCAGTCTCAATCATCTTCAACACTCGGAGACACCGCAACAAAGAAGACAACAATCACTTTGACATGTTTCTGTGGTGAATACATTAGACATGTAACAGTCTATTATGCCTTCACATCCTGAGACCCTCTTCCCGGCCGGCCACACTCACCTCTCCTATCTCCAGCATCTGCTCCGTGTGGTCAAAGCCAAAGCCACCGTAGTTGATGTCAGCCTCACTGTACTTCTGCTTCTTGATGAACTGGGCATTGAGGTAGCTACAACAGATGACAGCCGTCTGATGAACTGAGCATTGAGGCAGCTACAACAGATGACAGCCGTCTGATGAACTGAGCATTGAGGCAGCTACAACAGATGACAGCCGTCTGATGAACTGAGCATTGAGGCAGCTACAACAGATGACAGCCGTCTGATGAACTGAGCATTGAGGAAGCTACAACAGATGACAGCCGTCTGATGAACTGAGCATTGAGGAAGCTACAACAGATGACAGCCGTCTGATGAACTGAGCATTGAGGTAGCTACAACAGATGACAGCCGTCTGATGAACTGAGCATTGAGGCAGCTACAACAGATGACAGCCGTCTGATGAACTGAGCATTGAGGTAGCTACAACAGATGATAGCCATCTGATGAACTGAGCATTGAGGTAGCTAGTAGCTATAACAGATGACAGCCGTCTGATGAACTGAGCTTTGAGGCAGCTACAACAGATGACAGCCGTCTGATGAACTGAGCATTGAGGCAGCTACAACAGATGACAGCCGTCTGATGAACTGAGCATTGAGGCAGCTACAACAGATGACAGCCGTCTGATGAACTGAGCATTGAGGTAGCTACAACAGATGACAGCCGTCTGATGAACTGAGCATTGAGGCAGCTACAACAGATGACAGCCGTCTGATGAACTGAGCATTGAGGTAGCTACAACAGATGACAGCCGTCTAATGAACTGAGCATTGAGGTAGCTAGTAGCTATAACAGATGACAGCCGTCTGATGAACTGAGCTTTGAGGCAGCTACAACAGATGACAGCCGTCTGATGAACTGAGCTTTGAGGCAGCTACAACATATGACAGCCGTCTGATGAACACCCTAAGAATACTTGCCCACAGAGCTGGTTGAGTAAGATGGAGCCCCCATTGAACTAAGAATACTTGCCCATAGAGTTGGTTGAGTAAGGTGGAGCCCCCGTTGAACTAAGAATACTTGCCCATAGAGCTGGTTGAGGAAGGTGGAGCCCTTGCTGAACTGCTGCCAGTGCCGTTGGTAACAAGTGAGCAGGTTCTCCTCTCCGCCCCCCAGCAGCTCCTGTGGAAGAACACAAGCAAATATGTCACCTGCCAAGGTGAAGTGGACATCAAGGTGCTCAAGCCTAGTCTGCCCATGTGGCAAAACTAGCTGTTGTGTTTCATATTTTTTGTG
Source organism: Oasisia sp. SBJ-2009 (assembly GCA_964017155.1). NCBI lineage: Eukaryota > Metazoa > Annelida > Polychaeta > Sabellida > Siboglinidae > Oasisia > Oasisia sp. SBJ-2009. Next base: position 3,452,590 of record OZ024854.1, read on the forward strand.
ATTTGGACAGAAACACAAAATTTAAATAATCGCATCTTTCAGTATCCAATATGTATTCGTCAACAAACAATCCAAAGCTAACAAAGTACCATAAATGTACCAACAACATTGATAAAAGAACAATAAACAGTATGCATGACTGACATTGTCTCTCAAAATTGTAGCTTTTTAAAGTTTCCTTTGGCTCAATGATAAATTATAGACTACAATATATGTCTTAAACATTGAGGTATATATACATTTTTAAACCTTATGATATCTGTGGTGTGGACGGTGTGTGTGCGTGCATGCGTGCGTGTGTAAAATAATATAGCGCACTGGGTGAAACAACGTTAGGTGAAATAGAGGGTGTGGGGTAAAATACAACATGTGGCGTGAGATACAGTCTGAGGGATGGATGAAGATAAAACTCAAATAATGACTAAGAAAGAAACACCCAGACAGACATACCTGGTACAACTTCTCAACATGGTTCTCGAGAAACTGTTTTGTCTCACTGTAAAGACGGTCCCCCAATGGCTCAGGGTATGCCACACAGAGTGCATACACATCTCTAGGGGTCGGCTCAAGAAAAAATTACGATACATCGGTTACCTTTTCCCTAAATATTCTGTTTTTAGGTTGCTGTGCATTAAATCAGTCAAAATTAAACATTAAAACTACTGGGTACACTAGATTAAAACACAACGGATTACTTTTTGCAACATAAGCATGGAAAATGTAATGGAGATTTTATTCATTATAATTTACCTTTTACTTTGAGAGGGATACTGAATCATCTATGGCAATCACCACATAGTTCAAAATATTGTTGACTTATATTATTACGGTGATTTTATAATTGTGACGCTAGGCTGTGTAGTACACCTGTTGTCAACAAGAGTGCTCCATAGTGATGATGAAATTAATCGGTGTCTATTTCTGAGCATATTGTTGATACATGATGTCCCTACGAGATATTGTGTACAGATTGTCCTGGATGTAATTAAAACTAATTAATAGCAATAATATTACATGTCTGATATAAATAATGTTTCATGCTCAAATTGACCAGGTTATTTAAACATTCATAGTAACGTATACATTAGTACTACACTGTAGTATACAATCTACACATGCAAGATACAATTTTTTAGGATTTGGGACACAACAGTTCTACCTCTGGTGCACCAGAAGGTCATATGCATTTCTTTATTCCAAATGTATTCCTGCTATGATATATTACCTCTCCAGAGTTCCACTATTCAAATCTACTTTGCCAACAGTAGAGTTTGATTTACTGAAGAAAGAACATTTTACAATGACCTATGTGAGCAAGAAAGCTACAGTGCTACGGCCTACGAGTCTACGAGACAGTCGGGTGTTCAGTTCAGTAAGCAAGGATACGAGAACCTGTCGTTCCAGACGGCGCGCTCCACCCGCCCGCATGTGATGATGCCTTCAACGGTCTCCAGCAGTTGTAACCAGGTCTTGTCAAAGTCAACCCGCCTCGGCTTCAGTGACATCACACGGCAGTGAGTGGGTGCAACAGACAGCTGTGTCCGGGCGCGGCACCTGCAGCAGGCACGGAGGCTGTCATTACAAAGGGCGATGACAGGCACATCCTACACGATAAAGTACTACCGGGGTTGACAAACCTAAATACACAATACGCAGTACTACTGAACATAGGCGGTAAAAGACAGAAGAATAACTGATCTGTTGGTTGCTCTGTAGACGGGACGGCACAAGGGCTAGAAGTTCTGTCAACTGTAATCCTTTGCATTAAACAATGACACTTCTATGTTATTCCATATCGTTAAGGTGTCGGCGTAAATTACTTTCTATTGTCTTTGTGTTGAGGTTTGTCAGCAGTAGAAATATGCAAAAATGTGTACTTGTTTGTAAAAGCTGACTAATTGAATGAAAGCTCATTAGTTCATACCAGTGGTTCCCCTGAGTAAAATGATGGGCGAGGTGATAGAACACTATGATAAGTTCAGCGAACACCGAAGGCGGGATGCGATGTTATGTTGATCTGGGGGTATGGGCGGGCACCCAGAACTATTTTAAAAACTGTGCATTCTGAAGGGCATTTTAACGTATTCCCTGGTACATAGAGGAGAAAATGCATAACTAAAAGAGGAGAAAATGCATAACTAAAAGGTAACAACATTTAAACATGATTACAGCAATAAATAGCTATGAGGTGGCAATTCTTGCATGTTTGAGCAAGGTGGTTTAGAAAAACAGCGAGCTGCCCAGCGCCACCTTACACATCATATAGCAAGGGAAACACTACATACCACTGTAACCACTATACAGACTAGTCAGTTATCAGAATGTTGCAGAGTTCTGGAAACAAGAACTACATCTAAATTAACATAATATTCAGTTTATCGGATGACATTTTAAGCAACTGTTCACACTAATCACCACAGCACAGACACAGGAGAATTAACAAACAGTCCATAGTGTTACTCAAGTGAATGCGTTGCATTTTGAGTTTTCACTGTCACAGAATGAGACATTTTTGAAGGATAGAAGTTACGATACCCATTTTGGCACTTATGTAGAATTCAGACCCACCTCAATAAGTGTGCCATTATAACTGTATATTTGCTTATACAATGGATATTTCACACTAAATCTAATCCTAACCCTAATAAATCAGCATTCCCAGGTATATTTATGTTTTACAAATATTGTGTTTTGAGACCCAGATAGTACTCCGATTTGGCCCTGATTTGAGCCAGCCACAAGCGCAGAGGCGTGTGTTAATGCGCCATGGAATGAGCGATAAACAGTTTGTTTATGCCAATCGCACCGTCTTTTCAACATCAAAAGTCCGTTAAAACGCGTTGTTTATAAAACACAAATATGCTTGAGATGATATTGAATGATTAAATTAACAAAGTGAAGAATCAAATGTTGGCAAACATTGTTATAACGACAACATTGAGGTGGGTCCAAATTCTAAATAAGTGTCCCCACGTTAAACATGAAACCGAGTATTTTACTATTGTATGTATTTCACTAAAAACAATTTGTTTGCATGCTACTGATCATGAAATATGTGTTCTTATTAATAAAATCGATATGCATGTATATTTCTAGTATTTTGGTGAAATCTTCACATTATGTTAAAGGAAGGCAGAAGCCGACTGGACAGTATATTCTGAAGCATAATGAAACCAACTATATGACAAATAATGGAACACTACGTCGGGCTCGGACATGGAAGTGAAACTGTCATCGACTACCGAATCAAGTCACGACGCGAGTGTCAGCTGGGACGGTAGTAGGACCGAGAGCGTGTGCTGCGGCCAACGCAAGCGATTTGGAATTTAAGTGAACTTGCACCAAGATATACATTGAAAACGTATCTAATGTTTTACCTTACAGTCTATGAAGTCTTACCTAAAGATAACCCTTAATGGGCGATGTGATATACATTAAATATTGAAAATGGTCTGTGAAATACGTCCTAAACTGCAAGTGACCATGTTCGATCTCGCAATTTCTCGAGAAACCACAGTTATCAAAACAACTCGTCGTTGATTAGCAGAACAGCAAAGCAATCCAATTAAAAAATAGATAATAGTGATCCTGAATAACATTTATATTACAGTGGCATTTATAATAATGAAATCTGAATTTCTTATTACAAACAAAGTTAAATTGCATGCTGCAATTAACTGTTAAACCATTGAATTGGTCAAGTACTTATATTATCGCTCACACTTAAGGTCCATTATTCATAAACCACTAGGTGACGCCACCGAGCCGTAAAAGGCGCAGTTCGCGTGGATTGTGACTGCTCGCGTGCGTGCATGACTGTGTGGTTAGCCCTAGTCTTGACTGTGTCGACGTAATGTCATGATGTTCATAGAACAACATAACTATATAAATAAACTCTGTCTTTGCTTTGACAAATTATGCTCAAGCTTTACTCGCATGAAACATTTCTATCTGAGACTGATGTGTTCATAGAATTAAGTTGGGCAAGACTCTCAAATCATGACAAGTCAAATGGTCAGACTGAAGAGAGGGTGTGTTTCTTGCTAAGGTCTAAGCCTAAGGCTAAGCGGGTTTAAGCCTATATCATATAGTATATGTCATTACACTACCTACAATCTGTATTTTGAACAGAGTTGTTTTTAGACCCTGTTGTTTTTAGAGGAAAAAAGAATTATGGTTGACATAAATATTAAAACAGGCCAGAAGCTATCTCTGATTGCCAAAGCCCATTCATCATTTACTATAAAAAAATTACTCAGCTAATAATAATATAAATATGCCAAGTTGCTTTGAGTACACCTGAAACAGTATTTGCAGTTTGAAATTTGAACTTGTGAATTGTTCATATTATAGCCCAAAGTTCAGTGAAATATAAACAGCCCTTGTCTGTAGAAGGCACTATAACTAGACAAGTACCGAGGCACATGCATATCTTTGAGGTGATTGATTCACATGGTTGATTCTACCAAACCATAAGTCCTGCCAGAAGTTATAATGGAAACTAACCTCTGGCTAATCACAGGTAATGGAGCAGGCATTGCTCTTATAATATAGACCATGTTACTATACATTTCTGAACGTATGGCTGTAATAATTGTTATTCCTCATTGCAGAACAGCAAGAGTGATGTAAATGAATTCCTCTTGTTATGGGCTCATTTGAAACTGCAAAAATGTAACGAGCAAGTGCAGAAAGTACACAAACAGCAATAAAACTGAAAAAAGTGAACAAACACTAGAATGGATTTTCATTTTTATCAACCTTTATTTTCACAAACTCCTATATATCCTTTCCACTGACGTTGTGGTAACTTGCTAGAAATAAATACATTGTAACGGTCTGCAGGATCACAAAGTCTGCTATGCCACTTTCGCGTCCCTCACCTACTCCACATACCACGTCATTGATGCAACTTTTAAATGGTAAAATTATGTTTCATTAAAGCAGTAGGAAAAAACAATCATCACTGCGTACACAAGACAATCTATATTGAGAAATAAAAGAAGTACCATAAAATCAAAAATACCACTTTTTAGAGAATTGTTGACATCAAAATGAGAAATGCACGCAGCAACAACAATCGATGACAAATGGATGAAAATTTGAGCATAAAATAACCACTTAAGAATAAATTATGTCACTGAGGCTAATATAAACCACCACCTGCAGTTTATGTAAACACCAATTACGCTGTACTAATCACAAACAAGATGGCTGCCTGTTTGACAGAAATCTGCCACCGGATTCTGTACAAGTTTTGATCTGTTTTCTTTGTGCGATATCTAATTGCACTTTGAGGTCTTGATAATGCATATGAGACAGAGGAAATAAAATCTGTACAAGAATTGAAAGCTGTACATGTTCTATGTATGAAACACATAGTAATACTCGAAACATGTTTGCTGACTGGCAGATGCCACCAGCCTCATTTCCCCATGCGGAATCTCATTCATTCCCCTTACACTGCCAAGTACAAGGGCAAGGGTTGTGACCCCCGAATGAGATCAAAGGTACACAGTCACAAGCATGTTTACCTTTGTCTGCGAAAACTGTGCATGTAACACATCAAAAAGATTATTATATACGTAAAAGAGTCAAATCATTCACTATGTTTTAAAACAACTGTTGACTGCAGTAGAGCATAACTTGTGCATTCTGAATAGTGGCCAATTGCGAGTTGTGGAGAAACAACAGGAAATACACTTAGCTCTGTGAAATGACAGGTACTGTAGAAACCTTAGTTAATGCCTAGTGTGTTGCACGCAGCAATGAATTACAAACCAAAATAATTGCAACTGATGCCAAATAGTTACAACTGAACCAGACACAATTTCTCTTCTTTTTACTCACAGTCTTATATTTCTATAGCCTTGCAATTAATTTTGATATTCTCAAACAACCCCTTTTTGCACCTGCAGTCACAGAAATCAAAATTATTACTTGAAAAAACAATTACTGAACAAAAATAAATTGTAGCTGAATAAATTAAAGTAACAGAAAATTGTGTCACCAATTATAAACCAAGACACACACAGGCTTGCATGACATGGGTGAATAACTAATCATTCTAGGGCAGCTTCACATAGGTAAACAACCCCTTCTAGGGCAGCTTGACATGGGTAAACAACCAATTGTAGGTCAGCCTGACACAAACATTTACCCATTCCTTGGAATCTGCCTTGCTGCAAAGAGGAAGTGAACAAAGACCTTATGCGTCAATGACTTCACAAACCTCGACATAAACAACACTCTTCTCACACATCCACATTTATAACAATTACACAAAGCTGTTTGAATATTTACAGACTATATTTATATATGTACATATGCACACATCACAGTATACTGACTGTGTGGTGTGTGGTAAAGTTGCTGTAGTTATTGTTCTGACCACAAATGATGCAACATCAAGATTCCCTGAAGGCAAACAGCAGACAAAAATGCATGACACCAACATTTTGATACATTTCAAACTTTACAGCATGTTGAGACTTCTTATAGCCGGGGGCCCGTATGACCAAGAAACCTAAGAAATTCAAAACTCCACAACATTTATCCATCAAGGATAATGATTGTCAACTTGCATAACCTGCAGGGATCCCTGAATGTAGACACATCATACAGTTTCCAATCTTTGTACGTGTACAAAACAATATACATCATGCCCATGCCTACAAGGCTAGCTGCCTCGGACCAGCAGCATGGCAACTTCTAACACAAATTACAGACAAGCAGTAGGGTCAGTACCAGAATATCAAACTGATGAATTCTCCATTTTTACTCCTACTCACTGATTATCCTTGAGTGATCACTGTAAAAAACACAGGAGAATTCAATTATGCAATCTTGTCTGTAGAAATAACTTAAGCTTGTGAGGACCGTGCCTGGGCACACGTGGAAGCCCACACTTTGATAACATATTCACCCCAACTCTGTGCTCAACAGGAACCAGCCAAGTAGCTCCTACAGCAGACCACCCAACCCTCCCCCCAACCCCTCCCCCACCCACCCACCCGGTAGACTATCACGTCACCAGACACAGGAACCAGCTTGTTGCTGGGACGAGAAACAGTATCATCTTATACACAGATCTTGAGCAGCTCTCAAACCTGTCACATTCCTCTCCCAAGTAACCTCAGCCACGACAACCGCTTTGGAAAGGCCATGCCAGCACGACACTTCATCCACTGCCTGACTGACGTCCACTGCATCCACTGACCAATCGGAACGCATGTCCAGTTTGCTGGTAGGTGGTGGTAATGATCTTTGACTGATGACATGAATGACGTTCTGTCTGAGAATGTTCTGACGTCCCAAGTCTTTACAATGAAATGATGACAGTGGACGAACTGTGCTACCAACACGCAGGTGGAACGTCGTGCACATGTCGGTGTTCAGACGTGTTTGCTGTCCCCAGAAATGTCCTATAAACCTGCTGCGCCACAATCACTCTTTGTGCTCCTTCTGGTCGATGTAGTCGTACTGCAACATCCAAACAACACCATCGCTTTACACATCAGACATGCACACAAAAATGATACCAACCTATCTTCAATATGTGTATCATACACCTGATTGTTCACGCGCTTTATTTCCCAGTGTGCCCTGAGTAACAGCACTAAAATGCAACTGACTAATATGTAAAATAAAATTTCCATTATCACCCCATGTAACTTCAATTGTTTACTTGCAATGAATGTTTGCCATAAGGACTCCCAACGTTAGAAACAACCTTGAAATCACTGTTCTGATCAGCACTGTTTACATAGGTGCAGAAACAAAAATACACGTGGCATAGATAACACTCTGGCCATGTGCCAATATATTCCTTATCAAGTGTCAACTGTGCATGTAGGTGAACCTAAAAACATTGATTGCTCTATGTTCAGTTAAACACTTTGGACCATTTTACCTCTGGTCAGTCTACACTAGGATCCACTGGTCAAGCTACTCCAGGGTCATTACAAAGCACACCATATGCACTCAATTATGGTATTTAATTAATGTAAATTTTATTTACACCAACCAATAAATGGATGGTTATCAGTACAATACTGAACAAGTTGCAGTGTTTCATAGGTTAATCACAACCAGTACTGAAGAAGAATACATGTGCCAGTCGCTATTGTTTTAGATAAATTCTCACCTTGTTGCCAGGGTTGGTTTCAATGATAATAGTCAATTAACTGATAACATCATAACATCAAAAGCCATCTTTTAATTAGATTAAATAATGTTTTATTATACTCATCGTTACAAACCTGTTGGGTGAATGAGACATCAAACTTTGTCCACCATATCCCATATAAGAGTCTTTTATGTAACAAGTCTGGAATGTGAACATTGCTAATTATACCAATCTCTGGACGTATGCCAGCACGGTAAGAATACCACCCGACTAGAGTGTTAACCCTTCACTCACCATGGCCAGTTGTCTGCCAATGTTGCCCATGGTGACTCCGCCGGAGAAGAATATACACGGCAGCCAGGATCGCACGTAGAGGAAGTCGGGCTCCGTGTACCTGCATATCAAAACGTCCCAACTGTACATCCTAGCTTAGGAGTAACTTACACAGGCAAATGATATCAATCAACACTGGTCGAGATCAGTACAGTGACACATCGGGGTATGAGTTGCTATAGAGACTTGCTGCACAAACAGTACTTTTTAATACTAGAATGCTGATTATTGAGTACTTGGACTAGTTTACATGCATGCACACACACACATACAACAATCAGGGAATTGTTTTTGTCGCAGATCATAATATTGGATAGGCGCATCAGTTTTTGCTAAATTTTCAGTCAAGTAAAAACAGCAAAAAAGATACGGGAATTTACCAGTTTGGGAGGCTTGGGGTCATTCGAATGATTCAATCAAATATAGATTTCTTGTGCACAATGGTAGTACCCTAATGTGTCTGTGTCAAGTTAGAGAACAAAGGTTCCTGAATGGTTTCTGAAACATGACAGCTAACAACGGATAGTGCATGACAAATGGCACAGGCACAGTTATGGCATAAGTCTGTTGGAGCTTTGGCACAAAGGATTATAAAGGATGCTTTGTAAATAATTTGTACTTAATAAAAATTTGTATAAAAATTTGCCTACGCTAGTTAAGATTTACAGACACTCGGGTACTGAACTGAACATAATCATGTCATAATGACAATTAATTATACGAGGCATTGTGTACAAAGGAACTGACCACAATGACACCTACCTGTATACGCCATTGTAGACCAGAAGTTGTGTGACAAACGTTGCCAGCACGGCAATGCCGACCCCGAGACCAAATCCACTTCTTGACCGGTCAAATAGCCACCACAGTCCAATGGACAGTGCAGCCAGTGTCAGTGACAACTGCATGTTGTTGGCAAAATCAATTTTCTGCAGTGTTAGTCAAGGAACATATTCAAGTCATAATAATACTTAAGACTTAGATGGTTATGATTTATGTTATGGTTTGATAATGTATACAAGAAATGTTGTCCATGACCACCCAAAAGCAAATGCCCACTTCCTTGTTAGCACAGGTCACAAGACAAGTGGACACTAAAGAGAGGTAATACATGTAAAGCCATTTGCTGATAACATTTCACAGGCCATTTTTTATTCAGATTTCAAAAGTAAAATATCGGCCAAGAGGCCCTGAACCCGTTGCTAAGTCTGGCTACAATAAATACTGTGATTTTGGTGAATCGTAGTTACAGATCATTCAGGGTTAAATTGGAAGTAAAATGATGACATGGCTAGTGGAGAATATAATATGCTACTGAAGATACACCCGGAAAAAAATATTCGAGAAGACCGTTTTGTGCTGATTGATTCTGTCAAAATTAGAGCAATTTTTTTTTAATGTTTGAAAAAAAATAGACAAACTGAAAATGCATCTGTTTGTAGTCCCTTGAAGAACCTCTAGAGGGTGCCTTTACAATGATTCAATAAAATATAATTTTTTCATTTCTAGTGCCCTAATATACGTCTATGCCAAATTAGAAAAAATTATCGAAAACGGTTTCTGAGATTTGAGAGCTAATGGCAGATGCAGAGTGATGCCATAATTCCATTGGACCTATGGCCCAAAGGACTAAAAATTGCTGCAATTCAAACAAAAAGTTGACTTGATGTAACATCGTTAATTTAACTTAAAATAAAATGGTGATGAACAAGAAAAGATGTCACACACAGCAAAGGTTAAGATAAACAACATATTGACAGCATGATGACACTACGTGAAGGATACAGCACTGGCGTGGTTGATGCCAACAAAGACCGCGATACAGCGCATCACACTTGACCACTCCCGCTTGTACTTGTGTGGCTCTCCCAGCTTGTGGTCAAAGAATGGATACAGCAGGCCGATGATGGCTGAAACAATGCGTCAACAACAAATGTTAAACACCCAACGTGTCTGTGTCAGTGGTGTCAGACGTATACCATTCTGACTAGTTTTGCTCTATACCTCTATTTAAAAACGTTTAAATGTTTACTTATGTGTACCATGTTATTACTGTGTAGGGAGAAAATACATGTATAATGAACAATCATCAGTGTTTTGTGGTGCAAAATGTCCACATAGACCCCCATCTTGGATGTGTTATGTGTTAATGTTAAGCACCAGTAGTTGTAATTTATCTGCATGATAATAACAAAATTAGCAATATCAATCAAATCAACACTGCAAAATATTGGTTGTTAAAGTCATAACAATTTACAAAAATATTTACTTTGTACATGTGCAAAATGAGTAGTTGAGTTTTTACCTGCAGCAGTACCACAGCTGGGTGGAACCCACCATGCCGATGAGAAGAGACTGTCGAGGACGTCGGGGTTAAAGAGCGTGACCTTACGTTGAACTTGCAGCAGATTGAGCACGAGGGCAAAGAAGACTCCCACAGAAAAGAGAAGACACCCCCTCAGAAAGAGGCTGCAGGTGCTTTGGCCCATCCTTGATCGCAACTGGACTGTATCAGCAGCACTTGGAAGATCTGAAGTCAACAATTTCTTCTGCAATTTGACAATAACAAATGTTATTATGATTGTGAAAATAATATAATTTTATATACATATATAATTTTATATACATATATAATTTTATATATATATATATATATATATATATATATATATATATATAACATATGATTGTTTTCATTTGTTTTTAATTAATGTTGATAGAAATGTTCACATATATGCCAAACTTGCAATATTAATTTACACAACTAAAAAAGTCCCACTTGTGCATGCCAACTATGAATGTTGATAGTCTGGCCAGAATGCAGCTTTTGAGTGGTCACTACTTCATTTTACAATTCACGTCTGCAATCCACCATTTACTTAATCCATTGATAATCCATTAACTACTACACACTCAGTAGACAGACTCTGTGCAACGTGCATTGTCTTACCATCACTGTCTAGGAAGTTCTTTGAATTTCACAATCATCATTCACAACCATTTGAGATTTTGCGGAACCTGAGATTAAATAATTCATGATAATATACTTTGGTGTACGGAATTATGTTTGATTCAATTCTAACAGAGTTATGTTTAGTGAAGATAAATGAGGCATAGATTGGTTCCAGTGTTGATGCTATGCTAAATTTGGTGGCTAACTAATTATTGGTAATTAAAATGTTGTCATATTCTGACAGCATGGCAAAAGCTAACATATGCTGGGCCAACTTGGGTGAAGCTAGAAGAGTCCGAGAATAGATACACCTGTGACCACACAACAAAGACTCTAGAAGAAAACTTGAATAACAAAAGCTAATGATGAATGAGTCACATATATTAGCACCGATACAGCGTTTTGATTAAGACTGCCTGGAATTACCATGTACAATGATATATTCACATATTAAGAATGTGTTCGAGCAACATTGTAAGACTTAGTATGTTTTATGTTAAATTAATTTAAACATGTTTAATGTAGTACAGCTAGATTGAGCTGTTTGGTGAAAAGAATTGCAAAAAGAACTGGAGATGTAGGTTTCTATATAAAAATTAATGAGACCTTACAACGAATTAATGAGACACAGGACACAAAGAGCATAAGAAAGTAATTTCCACCCCTGGGCAGAGTTCTAGTGCCACAGTTGAATTTATCAGTTCATGCACGCATGTTCACATTTCACACTGTGAAACAAATTAATCCTTGTGTTATGCGGATTTACAAGACATAGAGGTAAGACAGCCTGGCTGTTAATATTACCCACATGCTGTCAATGATGTTGACACTGTCAACTTACATTGTTGTTAGCCTGATTAGCAACATAAAACTCAAAGGAGGCAACTGCTGTTTACATAACAATATAACCAGATGACCTTTATATGAGCGACTCCATGATAACATAAACTACTTCTTTAAAATTATAATTTTACAACAATTGTTACTGTTGCCGGATGACAATGTCCTGAAAACACTGTAATATATGGGAAAAGAGCGGCTGTTTAATGTTTTAAATCCCTATTGAATACTGTGACGCAGTACAACCATTCCATAACCTAGGCCTCTATGTACGTGACACCATTAAGGACAAAGACGTCACGCCTGCCTTCACCCATGAAACCACCACAAGTGTATTGCGTCTGGCTGTCAGTGGTAAACATGACCCCTTATCAATTCAAAGGAATAAGTTACTTAATACAAGGTACCGTGGAGCATTGACCTATTTTAGGAAGTAATAAACAATTACTTGATGAAGTAATTACTCTACGCGTGAACTGCAGCTAAATTTAATAATTATACTAACTTGTAGATGGGAACAAGACAGTGACCCAGTAAGTGTAACATATGTTTGCCAATTGCCAGACAGGTTTCTTTATGTCACACAGCTCAACCTGTCTGAGTGCCACCAGTTGGTTTTTTCTCCACTCACGTCACAAGATGGCAGATGGTGCGTGCTTAGCAGCCATCAAACAGTATTCAACCAACATATTCCAGGCGTGTATGGAAATGGTGCAACTTTTACAACACTTTATTTATGCATACACCATGTTTGTAAACAAAGGTATAGTCTGGATTTTGCAAATAGTTCTTGCGTAAATAATCCTGTCAATTGGAAGCTACACTGGTCCAGGACATATTACATAAGCCCGTTGGAACATAACACATAAAGCTAGTTTACAAAGAAGATTAACATCTGGGGCTGCACAGTGGTTGGCTGACTAATAGGATCAAGATAAATGGATTGTTTGATCCAGGGTGTTATACAGAAGGATCTAACACACTGTTGATTGGCATGGTACTGGTTACCACAATTTGGGTAAATACTTGCAACATTCATACCATAAACTGCTTGTAAAATCTGTCAGTTTTTAGACAAATCGTAATAGCTAGAGCAATCAACTATCTTTGTTGACACTGATAGACATGCTGCACTAATCTCTATACAAGATGATAATTTGTGAGTTAAAACTGACCAGAGACTTATGAGAAATAGTTAATACGTTTTAAAAAGTATTATCATATATATATATATATATATATATTATACGTTAAATATGTGTTAAATCCTAGACAGGCCCTACCGTATATACATTGCAAGTAAAAGATTTTCATTAAGGTTGAGTAGTTTAACTGACATTTCTCATGATACAAGATACACTACTAGTATCGTGAAACATGCAAACATTTTCAAGTAGTTAATGTGTTTAAATTGGTGTAGAACCAAAACTTACAAAAGCACACAATGGAAACCAATTAGAGTCAACTCATATCACAGGGCTAATTACGCCTTAAAAGGAAGAAAGGTAGAGCCTACTCATTAACAGTGGCACGTAGTGCTAAATGATAAAAAGCACACAAATGTTGTTCTCTTCTTTCCTTGGCTGCATGTGTGGGGTGATGCCACAGGGCGACGCTAGCCCCGGTAGTGGTCTTCAATTTCTAATTTTTGTCAACCCTTCACTGTTCTTATTGTTCTGGCGTCTGCTCTGCCCTATCTAACACTATCTTTTGCTGTCTCACGTATCATTATTTTAATCAAAATACGTTGTCATTTTATGCACCCATTTCAATTTCTGTATGCCCTGAGAAAATAAATTATTATTATATTGGTCATTCAATTAACTAACCAATTCATTGTCCATGCACTTGCTGTCTGAAATAGTTAATCTGGTCTGGATGACAAACTTAAAAACATTTAACTTATAATTAAAAACAAAAAGAAACAGAAACTATGCCAAGCTTCACGTCTATGTGAAACTATTATATTTGTCTAAACTGTGACCTTTCTTAAAATAGTGCATGTCTAATTCTAAGTGTAACAGACAGTCGACACGCACGTGTCACCATGCATGTCTACAAAAGATGTCTGAAATAGATAACATTACCCTCTCCCCCTCCAGATTCGCGTGTTTAGGTTCATTGTTGGTGTGACACTGGTTGCTAGGTGCTTTGCCAAATTACTGTCTGCAATATATCGTAAATAATAACAACATCCACCATTACCTACAATACATATACTAGCAACTTATCAATATACGTAGATGAAGTTGCGACGTCATTAATACTCATGATTCAGTTACACTTTGTGTCTTTGAGTTTGACTGTCAGTCAGTGACTGACAGAACTCAATCTGACAATCACGTTTACATTCTTGAACACGTTTCTTACGTTTACCATGGTACAACCGAGTTTATATGTAAAGCAGAAACACTACTTCACGTACTGTTTGGAATATTAAGTAGTAAAACGATTATTATGAAAACATACAAAAAATCCGGAAATATAACAGCAACTCATCCGTCATCGGAACGACGAGGAAGATTGATTCCGTTCTGGAGACTCAACATTGGCGATTACAAATGAACTTGTTGGTCATGAAAATGGCGAGATCGGCAACATTAAAGCACGTTTGCTGGAGCGCAGACATCTGCTAAACACTTACCTGTTACAGGAAGAGTCTGTGATGCGACAATTGTGGTCAAGCCGCTTACTGACCAAGTGCCAGCTGAGTACAACGGCCCTAGTATGTTCCTCTACGTCACGATGTCGACCGCGCGACGTCAACACACTCGGGTGAGATCAGCCAGCCAATAAGATCACAAGAGCCTGTCACGTGTGCAGGTGTGCTGACACGCTAATTATGCCAAAGGTCAGCAGGTCGCGTGCCTATGACGCGCTTCATGCAGACTCGCGTCAGTCAATGACAGAGCTGTAGTGGCGCGAAACACGAAGTCCACTCGCACGATCGCATCTACACTACGTGCCGCGAAGCAGAAACGATAACAGAAGCTATACTGAAAAACATTTTAAAGAGAAATCTAGACGTAATTCAGTTCTGCAGTGCTGCACTGACTTTATACATTTCTGAAACAAATATATTTTAAGTAGTATTAGCCTGAGTAGAGCTGGTCGAACCTATAGGCGTAATTCCAAAAAAGGTGTGTATGTGTCATTGTGTGTGCGTGTGTGTGTGTGGGCACTCGTATGTGTGTGTTTGTGTATGCGCGCGCACGCACGAACACACACACACACACACACACGTACACACGCACACGCACGCACGCACGCACGCACGCACGCACGCACGCACGCACGCGCGCACACACACACACACACACACACACACACACACACACACACACATTGTATTGGAAGTTTCATTGCAATGAACTTAAAGGCCTGTTGCTATGGCTTATATATAATTATAGCAATACGTCGTGTGTGTGTGTGTGCGTGCGTGCGTGCGTGCGTGCGTGCGTGCGTGCGTGTATGGTTGTAAATCATTCTGCATGTGCGTAGACTCTATTCGTGCATTCCTGGTGGAAAATGCATTTAAACTATGCACATGGTTATAAACCTTCTCGATCGTGGAAAATGGAGAACACGCAGACATGTCTACGTAATGTTGGAAGTGTGTCTTGAGTTGTCACTAAAGACAAAGTGGTCATCATCAACTTACATTTTTCCGGTGGTTATAAACTTTCCGGGTGACGTTTCTGCGCATGCGTGAAAGATCGAGGTAACATCATCAAGGAGCAGAGAAACTTAAAGCATGTATGGTATAAATAGCACGGGCTGTTCGTTAACTCTACTGTGCCGATTACTGTGAAGGGTTGCTTAAATTTTCGTTCAACTCATTAAAATATTACTTTTGTTAAAATCACTCTCACGGATTATGGAGCGACATAAGTTACCAACTCCGGGATGCGACCGTGGGGTGGGTTCAACGTGTTCGACTTCGGTGCGATGTCACACGTAGTGTGTCAAATGACAGCGTCTAGTAGCAGCCGCTTAGATCCAGTTCGAGGAAGCACTAAACTGCTGGTTCCACCGGATGACACCCGGCGTTGGCGCTGCTAATGCGGGCACTCGCAGTCACGTGTCATGATGAAAACACATGACACTTTTGATGACACACAGCTGCATCGATCGTTATACAAGCTTGTTTTGTTTCCTGGTTCAATCTAGAGATGTTGACGTGCAATACATTTTACTTGGGCCAATTAAATCCATACACCTGTTACTCCGTACACCTGTTAAAACAACGAATGACCCAAAGAAAACTGTTTTCGGAATAAATAATACAACATCATTAGATTGAATAGCAGATAAGGCATTATAGATTAATTATAGGCACTAGCTAACGAAGCGAGTGATAGCTGTATCATAGACGGATCAAGGGGTGAGGGGCATGACGTACCCCCTAAGTGTGATACTTATAACAGGTAATATTAATACCTTATATATAATAGGGTACAGGATATGCCCGTGCTAACCGTAGGCCTACGTGCCACCAATGGTCAGCTAAGAAGAACATGTGTTTTTAGAAGATTACCATCATATGTCTACATACATGACGTGCTAGTGTTTACATGTGTGTAAACACGACACGTGGTTAGTGTTTACACACATGTAAACAAGACATGGCGTGGCTGGGTGCAAACAGCCGCCGCCAATCACCCTCGTGCACTTCAGCTATATGCTTACGATTATAGGGGTCTATGACATTTAAACAAAATAATTTTTCTCACAACTTATAGTGTCCGTATATTCAAAGCAACACTCTCCATGAGGCTGAAGCCAAGGATAGTTTTGTAAAACTCATAACGCATTTTGTTCGTTACGGACGTCCTTCTTGCTTCGTGTCTTCTCTACAGGATTGGCTCCTCACAGCCCCGTCTGTCGCCATCTTTCATTCTCCTCCGATCTTCTACACACACACACACACGCACGCGCGCGCACACACACTTGCGCACGCACGCACACACACACACACACACATTCACACACACACGCGCGTGCACGCGCGCGCACACACATACACACACTCACCCACTCTACCTCCCACTCACCCACACACTTACTCACTGAACTTCTCACTAACTCA
The DNA here is from genome assembly GCA_964017155.1 of Oasisia sp. SBJ-2009. Classification (NCBI taxonomy): domain Eukaryota; kingdom Metazoa; phylum Annelida; class Polychaeta; order Sabellida; family Siboglinidae; genus Oasisia; species Oasisia sp. SBJ-2009. The sequence goes on from OZ024854.1 coordinate 3,469,933, forward strand.
CTTATTCACTCACCCATCACCCATTCTACCTCCCATGCACGAACCCATGCACACACTCATTCATTCACTCACACACTCACTTAGTCACTCACCCACACACTCACTCGCTCACTCACTCACTCACATATGTACACTCACTCACTCACTCACGCACTCATTAATCCCCCCCACACGCACACACACACACACACACACGCGCACACACACACACACACACACACACACACACACACACACACACACACACACACACATTTACACTCACTCACTCACTCACTCACTCACTCACTCACTCACTCACTCACTCACTCACTCACTCACTCACTCTTCCACTTTTTTATACTTTTTAATTTGCCTTCCACAAATGGAATGTTGTGAGAGGTCTAGTTGACAAAGATGTGTAAGATTAAGAGTTAGTTGGGCAGATGGTGACGGCGAGTTAGAGTTTTCCATCCTCTGGTTTGGTAGTTTGCGGGTCTTAAAAACGAGAAATCTGCATCACGCTGTCCCTAAACTCGCGACAACAAAATGCGATTGGGCAGTATCTTCATAATGTCACGTTGTAGTTCAGCTAGGGTAAGTGTGACACAGACCAGTAGAAGCATGTGTGGTCATGTCCTAATTAAGAGGGTCGTGTCCTTATGTCTCCTTAGTGTGTCAACAGACTGTCCGTAGTTCAGTTGGACATTGGACATAAACTGTCCCGAAGATCTCGGGGCATACCCGGAATTAATGATTTATAACAAGAATTGTAAGGTGGAAAATGGAACATCGGGGAACATAAAAGGGTACATATCGCCCCTGCTCGGAATTAAGCACTACCAATAAATTAAGTGTGTTTGTAAACGGCACGGCAGTTGAACGCGTCTCGCGGTGGACAATACTATTAAGGCGGTAGAAACCTGTTTTATTGTGATCCTTGTTACAAGCTTAAGTAACTGAACACATTTTGACAGGCAGCAAGCCAGTGTAGGGTTAATTATTAGTCTTAAGAACATGTTAGTTAAACTAAGAAATAACCGTTTATTAAACACCGAACCAAATGTCAGTATTCTACTTGAATATCGCAATCTTAATATCTCCCACATCTTCAATTATCTTTGTTATACAAAAAATTTAGAATTATTTCAAAGCAGACAGTTAAGATTGGGGATTGCTTTTGTCACCAGTTAATATTTCATACGATGTTTGCAAGGGTTCAGTTTTGGGACCGTTACTGTTTACACTGTACACAACTCTACCGAGTTCAGTTTTTAATAGTCATAATTTGAGTCGTCAACATTTTGTAGACGATACACATAATATCATTGTCTACACCAGATAATAATAATTGTTCCTTGCAGCAACTTAAAAAGCTTATTGAGGACATTGTTCACTGGATGAGTGAACAATGTCCAATGCAGATAAAACAGGTTCTTATAAATAAGGTTTTCCCTGTATCCCTACTTAAGTCAGTAAGTTATGCCTGCAGTTTCAACTCGGAATTTATGATTAATTTTTGACGATAACTTTAATTTTATATAACACATCATTCAGATTTGTTGAACATATTATTATTATATTTGTGATTTACGGCGTATTCGTCGGGAAAAAATTGGCCTCTTTCTGTTGCAAAATAGAAACTATTGCAAATATGCTAGTCACTAGTATACTAGATTATTGTAATTCCCTTTTTGTAACTAAGTCTCCATGTTTTAACCGTTCTATACCGCTTCTGAAAGTCTCATGCAGATACGCCAAAAAGTGCAGGCCCAACATTGCACATCATTATGCGCAATAATATTCACCAGTTAACATTGTGTTAACAAATTATAAAATGCGTTGTTGCAATACTGCATTATACTGCAGTTATGATCTTGCAATTGTGTTTTCTTGACACTCCCAGTTAATTGTAGAAACAAAAGGTGGAACAATGCTTCAATCTCGACAAGCCTGTTTTCTCGTCTAGAAGCCATTTAACGCCATCAAGCTCTTGTGCAAGACTTAAGGCTTGACGATTGATTTGACTTATATTTTTCAATTCAATTTTTCAATTCAATAACTTTATTCCAGACTCAACAGAGCACATACAGCAAGTATATGTGACTCTGAGGTCCATATGTTACATTAGGTACACAATATGTGCAGTATATAAAAGTACAGAACAGTGACAGTGTATAAAAGAAACATGCATACAGTTATTTCAATCAAGTGTGTATATACAAAAGCTTGTTCCAGTGTTTGCGAATCCTGGAAGTTAATCTTAAGCTAGTAGTTAGTATGTCATTTAAAATATAGTTAACAGAGCTATCAATTCTACACATAAATCTATACACCATATTCCTAATAACTGATTGGCAGCATTGTACATCAAAAACAGTGCATAGCAGGCTGGTACTTTCAAATGTTCACATACCAATAAACAACTTAAAAATATTATGATATGCAATATGCAACCTATTTAATGTGGATTTCTTATAATTCCACCAGAGTTGCACTCCATACATGGGTGAGCAATATGAACGAAACAGTGTGAGTTCAAATGTCTCACATTCACGTAGTAGCTGGCATAGTCCTGCCGATGAAGGTGAGATCAAGACCAAATCATCAGCATACATTATGTGATTAATAAGATGACCATTCATGCTACATCCAACATTACACATTTTAAGTTGTTCGCTCAATTCATCTACATATACATTAAATAAGTAAGGGGATAATATCCCCCCTTGCCTAACACCATTGGTTACTTTAAATTTAGTAGAAAGCACATCACCCCACCTTATGCAAGTGGTCTGGTTGTGATACCAATAAATTAATATTCGTAGTATATACACCGGTACACCCCTTTCACTGAGATTCTTAAACAACGTTCTGTGATTTACTCTGTCAAAGGTTTTACTTGCATCAAGAAAACATACAAATACACTGCCATTCAGAGTTCGATATAAATCAATAATTTCCTTTAACACATATATACACTGGTCTGTACCATGCTTCTTCTTGAAACCAAACTGATTCGGATTAGTATCCAAAAATATTTCAATTCTAGCCAGTATAATTACTTCAATCATTTTGCTAAACAGACTAGCTAATGCAATTGGACGGTAATTGTCTTTAGAAGATATTTTACCAGCTTTATCCTTAATCACTGGCACAAGTACAACTGACAACATTGTCTCTGGCAGAAATCCATGAGCAAAACAACTAGTGAAGCACAAAGATAACAAGGGTATAAGTGCCTTGTCTGCATATTTTATATGTTCTGAACATATGCCATCTGACCCACAAGCTTTATTAATGTCAAGCTTCTTAATCGCATTTGTTACCTCGTCTACTGTGACCACAATTTCATCATAAGGTGTATCACAGTCATGTTCACAAGCATCTACACTACTATTGTTAACACAGTTTAAAAGGTCACAAAAATGTTTACGCCATAGATCTACTATTTCTTTTTCACCTGATACTCCTTCGACGATACTAGATGGAAGAGGAGTGTTACAATTGTTGATAGACTTGATTTCACGCCAGAAGGCCTCAGGATTAAGTTCGGTTAATTTTTTAGCTAGTGCCTCTTTGCGTAGTGCATTTTCATTATTCTTGATAAATCGTAAAGCATACTTAAATCTAGCTTTGCTTTTTACATGCAAATCATAAACAGGTCCCTGCCTGGGTTTCCCAGCATTAACCCACATGTGTCTGACTTCTCTGGAGGTATCATACAAACTATCCACATACTCTGCCCATCCCGGTTTATTTATATACGCCCTTTTCTTAGTTTGCGAGGATTTTCTTAGTTTGAACCATTTATAATAGATTTAGCCCCCGGGTGTCTTTTTAAAAAATTCTGGCATTTTCTGCCAGATGACCAAATCCATGATGGCCGTTGGTACCTTGAAAAATTAACTTTTGAACCAGAGCACTTAGAATCATGTACGAAAACACCTTTTTTTGGGTAAGTCGACCATGAGGATTCCGAATCTGACATCAGGTTGATGTTATGATTTTTTTTGCTCCAGAAATCCATCCAAGACGGTCGCCATCCGACAGAGCGAAAGCGTAAATTTTGAACGGAAGCATTTAGGATTTTGGATCAACACATTATTTCAGCTAACAGACGCATGCGCTGCTGCAATTTATGAAGGTCGCAGATCAAATTAAAGACAAAGTCACGTTGCAAGGTCAAGGCCATTCAGAGATCATATACGAGGTCATATATAATGGTTACGGAATCGAGGTCCTGGATCCAGCTAGTATAACGGGAGCGAGAACCCCGCTGCCAAACATGATGAATGTTTCTAGATGTGACTTCCTAATGGGATGAGGACCATATAGGCTGGATTTTTTTATGAGGGTATACACCTCTTGTTTAGTACAACGAAGGTCTGATTTGTTTTAGCGAAGCACATGAGTGACATGCAAACTTATGTCAGAATCGGAATCCTCGTGGTCGACTTACCCGAAAAAGTGTCTTCATACATGATTATCCCCCACCCCCGCGCAACACCACCCACTACTTGCAACCGACCAAGCTCGACAATACTCTAGCCACGTATATATATATATATATATTATATATATATTATATATATATATTATATATATATATATATATATATATATACGTAGCTACTACAAAGTGCTGAGCTACAATAATAATAATAATAATAATAGGTGCTCTGGTTCAAAACAAAAGTTAATTTATCAAAATGGTGCCAGCGGCTATCTTGGATTTGCCGAAAAATGCCAGTTTAATAAAAAAAAGCGACCTGGGGGCTAAATCTTTTTATAAAAGGTCCATAGAAATCAAATCAATTGTCAAACATTCTTAGCCAGAGAATGGTCACGGAATTGCGATTCTAGACACTGCTACTGTGCTGCTACCTGTTGAGCCACCTGTCAGCTCCGTTGAAACATCGGATGGTGCTGCCACCTGGTACAGTTTACTTAATCAAATACAGCGTTTCAAGATCGATCAGTGAAGACATGCCACTGGAAGTTTGAGGAAATGTACAACATAATGAAATATTAATAAAATACGTAACAATGGATTGGGGGTCTCTGGATCAACACAGCGAAACGTTATGGGGCGGTGATTATTTGGTTAACCGTGACGTAATGATTAGAAACAACACAATACTAACTCACAGGGGCTTCAGTGGAATATTTTTATGATGTGCTGTCTTTGCTTATATGCTACGCACGAACGGTTTTATGGGTACACCAAACTTGTGTCCAGTTACCTCCACTGGAGACATGGTTTTGCGTTTAGACCTATTGTATGACCCCAACCGACATTCCAGGGACATTTGCTTGTCATGTTCCTCTGCTCCCGCGCCAATTGTTGTCTCTCTCTGCCCCCCCCCTCTCTATGAGCCAAAGACTCTGGAATGATCAAGATCGGCTCTCCACCAATATCCTCTCAGCCTACCACATCGTCATGAAAGATAAAGTGTGATCTGACGGAGCAACATAACGTTCTATGAAAAGTGATTAAATCATCAAAGCGCTCGGGAAGAGAAAGTAGAATGCAGACCCTAGGCTAAGACAGACTGATTACACTTCTACACAAATTGGGTGGATCAATCCGATACACAAGCCAACAACAAGGATGTTGGAAGCAGCGCTAAAAGATATGAAGAAAGAGACAACATCAGGCAACGACCATATCAACGCCGAGACATAGCCATCCACAAGTGTACACTGGATTTGGAAGCGTGTACTAAACGGCAAACCACAAACACCCACGTCGTAAACCAACGGAAGGAGAAGTGCCGATAATATCTCTCCATCTCGTTCATCGGCCACGAGAAAGCTTTCGATTCAGTACAACCTCAAACAGTACCAATCCCGCTTTAGGAATAGGGAAGAGACGCCCGCGGGGTGCACTGCCTATACTACCAATATTGTTGATGTGCCGACTTCAATGATCCCTAGACAAGAGTATATCACTTTGACGAATCCCTAGAACAAATCTAGATTTTACCGCAGCTGGATTCGTCCTATCGTGTATATTTTGGAACATCGGCAACTACTCGGGACAATTTCCGCTTGAAAGTCGGCCACGATAATTCAAATATTTACCTTAATATTGTGCATTTCTTATTTTTCCCTAGATCAAGGAATATAATTTCATATTGGATGCCCGTATCAATGCTAGGGTTGTGACATTCAGCTGCACAGCTCTATACCTATCTGTAAGGGTAGTGACCCTACCCCCCCCCCAGGGAGCGACGATTTATAGATCTAACTCGTGAAAAAAACATCTTTCCACAACAGCTCAACGCCAGTCCACCCACACAGAGAAAGCAACGAAAACACCACAAGGAGAGGAATATGACAGGGACATACAGATGTCGCCCAAACTGTTTATGGCAACATTCGAAACCGTACTCGAAGAGTGACCTGGGAAACCAGAGGATTTAGGAGAGACGCAGAATATATCAGTCATCTTCGCTTCGCCGACGACATACTCATATGCGCTAATACACTGCATGAACTACTACAAATTGAATTGAAATTAATTTTCAACAACAACAACAACAACTACTACATTATAAATACAGTTCATACAATACAAATTGTTGAAAAAAAGGGTAAAAGAAGTACAATACTTATCATGTTTACCCTTATAAATTCTTAATTTCATACATAATTTATTTTATTTAATGTAGTAGTATATTTTAACATCATTGTTTGGTGCATGTGAATGTATTGTCATGTGAATGTACTATTACGACGACCAATATCATTACACATTCCAATGTTTTATTGTAACTACAATGTGAACACATGGCAATAAAGCTATCTTATCTTATCTATAAAGCATCTGAACAGTGCAATAGAATGTGCGACAACACTATTTACGTGTAACCATACAACATTTAATAAAAAAAAGACATTGTGACATTTTTTGAAAAGAAAAAAACAAAAAAACTTTTACAACAATAAACAAACTGAATGTTTAATTTTGTTATCTAATTTGTTAGCAAAAATGGTCTAGGACTCTAACACATAATTATTCAACAGTCTATTTGTGTAACACTTTTTGAAATGATGAACATTTTTACAACTAATCAGTGAATTATCGAAGGAGTTCCAAAGTTTAACTCCAGTAACAGAAATACACATCCTTTTTAAGTTAGTACGTATATAGATTTGCTTGAACTTGCATTTATACCTGCAGGAACTAGCTAACAAAAGTGAAAATCGGGATCTGAAGATGAACAAATCGACAATAGAGGTGACGACAGAAAACGACACACGCCAATATAATTTATGTCAGTATCACTCGGATACAGATCGTTGAAAGCTATATCTACTTGTGACTGCGTTACAACACCATAGATCAAATTAAAGACAACAATATTCAAAGAAGAATCACGGCTGGCTGGATAGCATTTTAAAAGGGTAGTCTTATCTACAACTCACGCGTATTTCGAGCAATGAGATGTGGCGCGGAAACATGGACATTCACCGACCAGGTAAAGAACAAATTAGTAGTCGCATAAACATATATGGAAAGAAATATGCTAAACATCACTTACCGAGAGAGAAAAACAAAAGAAGGCAAAGGTCACATGGGACTGAATAAGTCAGAAGACCGCAATCGACTTGGACATATCACGTAACTTGAATACGGGATGACCGATGAACATCGCGTGTCAGGTCACATGGAAACCTTATGAAGAGAAGCGACCAAGAAAATGGATAGACGAACGCGGCGTCTACTGGAAGGGCACCATCTGACAGAGGATAGAGCAAGATGGCAAATCTAGAAACAGCATGCCGAGTCGTCGCCAAACCATGGAACACTAGTCACTAGTCTACGGCTTCACAATGATGACGATGATCGACATCAATAAGTCAAACATCATTGACATTGGCCAAGATGTCCACAACACTATAATTATCCATCAACATAAATCAACACCAAGTGTTCAAGCAGGCAAACACTCGCAGCACATATTTACATGCTGTCATCAGAGAGCGTCGCTTGCCGATATGGTTCAGCCATGTCGCGTGTGGGTTGACCAAACCTCAATACGACTACAGGCTACAGCAAGCTCGAAGAATGTTCCAGACCAACCGGCCTTCCGATGCTTCGTTTCAAGGACGGTGTGTCCATGCAGACACCTTAAAAACTTTCCCAACTGACACAACGTCACAAGAGACTGCGGTATGTGGCGGCATAAAATGCATAGGCGGGTTTATATTGACACTCAGATCATTCACACGCCACCCACAAAACCAACATGTATGTAATATTATATTATAACTTCGTGCAGTGCCCAAAGGCCACATCACATGCCCAACGCGCTAACTAGTTTAGGAGAGTCAACCAATCAACGCATGTAGTACAACGCACGTCACATTCAACTCTGTACGACCTCGAATATATGCTGATGTGATCGCTGATGCAAAATATTCACCGAGAACTGTTCGTTGGAAACATTTGCCCCTGCCCAATATTGATGCAAACCTATCGCAAATTGTTCCGTTTCCGGCGTCTCCCGTGACTCGGCGCGCGCGGCGCCCGGGAACCTGCATCGGTAATGTACGACTCACCTGTGGAGAGAACGGAGAGAACGCCATCACCAAGTGCGTGTAAGTGATTTGTGCGGACGACAGATTCTACGCAGGCGGCGCGCGTATGGCTGTTGGTTAGCGCTAAATTATGTCGAGACAAAAGGCGAAAACAGATAAGCAGGTGCCAGCCCCTGGCAGTGTCTGTGGTCGTACGGACTCCGGGAAGCGGTGTATTCACTCAACGGGGATGCAGGTAGGATTCCGAAGCGCCAGTGTCCGTGTCCGTGTTGTCGCATTGAGGCGTGTGATCGGATTATACCCGGGGATAGCTTTACTTGCCTGTAGCGTTCATCAGGACACGACGGAGTAATGCATGTAGCGGTCTCAGCTTAGGTCAAGCCCAAGGCATTCGGGATGAAATGTGACATTGATATGGGGGCATTATCTGCGTTTGACAAAATTCATATATCATACATATAAGCATCTTATGTTATTTAATGACAATACTGTTGTGGTATCATGCCCGGTAAATGACCAGAGCAGGTGATATTCGATAGGGAGATGATAGGAGATAATAATATCTATCCTAGCACCAGTCTTGGCGTAATGCTGAATATTAGTGTGTATTTACCACACATAATGTGTCTGACGCATCAGCACATGAGTGCACAGGGCAGCTGAGTCCAGGTCATCTCTTAGCTTAGATGTTGAAGAGGCTGACTTGGAACATCTTATGGGTTAGTCTGAGCTCTATGATTGACAACAATGGTTGTGAGAGTTGACAGTGCCCGCCATGTGTATTTAAAGCGAAGTCACTGAATGAATCGTTGAATATTAGAGGCACCTCTAAATCATAACAAATGCCCACTCTACTGCCTGTACTCCATTACTGTTATTTGTATCGTGTCAAACACAAGGCCGGGGGAAACACTTGACATGAACATTGAAACCTTGTGACCTTGTAAGGTATAACCTATAAGTGGCTGTCTGTGTGTGTGTGTGGTCTAAGTGTTTCATTTTAAATCAGGGAGGGGGAGACACAGGGGAATGGTGTCACGGAGGGGGAGACACAGGGGAATGGTGTCACGGAGGGTGAGACATAGGGGAATGGTGTCACGGAGGGTGAGACATAGGGGAATGGTGTCACGGAGGGTGAGACACAGGGGAATGGTGTCAGGGAGGGTGAGACACAGGGGAATGGTGTCAGGGAGGGTGAGACACAGGGGAATGGTGTCAGGGAGGGTGAGACACAGGGGAATGGTGTCAGGGAGGGTGAGACACAGGGGAATGGTGTCAGGGAGGGTGAGACACAGGGGAATGGTGTCAGGGAGGGTGAGACACAGGGGAATGGTGTCAGGGAGGGTGAGACACAGGGGAATGGTGTCACGGAGGGTGAGACACAGGGGAATGGTGTCAGGGAGGGTGAGACACAGGGGAATGGTGTCAGGGAGGGTGAGACATAGGGGAATGGTGTCAGGGAGGGTGAGACATAGGGGAATGGTGTCACGGAGGGTGAGACATAGGGGAATGGTGTCACGGAGGGTGAGACACAGGGGAATGGTGTCAGGGAGGGTGAGACACAGGGGAATGGTGTCAGGGAGGGTGAGACACAGGGGAATGGTGTCAGGGAGGGGGAGATAGAAGAGAGTAGAGTCAGGGAGGGGGTCACACAGGGTAATAGAGTTGAGGGGGGAGACAGTGGGGAGTGTAGTTGAGGGGAGACAGAGGGTTGGGATCTTTGTTACATACAAGAGACGTCCCGGACCTTCGCTTCAAATTCAGTTCACAAACCGATGATATCCTAATATATTACTGCATCAGTATCAATATATGTTATTTAAAAAAACATAATGAACTTTGACCCAAAAGCTCTAAGACTCACGTCACGCTGAATAAAATTGTTCCCAATATCCATACGTAACATCGTGCATCGGTCGGACGCCTTCAAATATTTGTAACTTCCAAGGGGAAGCTTGCTAAACAACCGTACGAACTGAGTATATGTGGGAAATGAACACAAAACACTGTGTTCAAGCGTTGTTTAAATTGAAAGCATAATTTACATAAAAAGTAGATCCAACTGTTGTCCACATGTTGCACTTTTTCAGACGCCACCTCTTCGCTATGCACAAAATATCGTGAGAAACGGCTTTAATTATTTTATTCATGACATGACTTCTTCCACTACTCAACACATTTAATTTATTTTATTCAGCCAAACAATATAGTCTCAGATGGAGTTTTAATGCAGTGGAAGGCAGAAGACTGGTTTTCAGGATGCCACATGTTGCGTAAGGACACATTTCTTTCATCCGATTTTTTTAACGATACTAATATTTAGCGCCATTGAACATGATCACACTTCATGGCAGCTACACTTCTTGCATTATGGCTACTTTTAACTACATTATTTGTGTAATTTTAGTAGTAGACTCAAAGCTGACATGACTGCATGTCACAAACGGCCAACAAAAACTACTTTTTTAAACAAAATAACACCCAGAGCACAAAACAAACACCACATCCGCTCTTTTGAACTGATTTGTGCGATTTTGTAGCCAACTCCAGAGGTATCATGAGAGTGAGTCATACATATATATATATATATATATATATATATATATATATATATATATATATATATATATATATATAGTATACATAATATATATATATAGCATGGAGGCCATATCGCAAGAAGGATATTGATATGGTAGAAAGAGTACAAAGGAGAGCAACAAAAATGATACCAAAACTCAGGAATATTAGTTATGAAATGCGTCTAAAAGAATGTGGTCTAACAACACCAGAAACCAGAAGATATCAGATTGAGGTTTTTAAAATTTTGAATGGGTATGAAAATATTGACAGAAATATCTTTTTCACGGTCAAGGAAGAGAGAAGGCCTAGAGGACATGGAGTTACATTAGCAAAGAAGCAGTATAGATTAGATATTGGAAAATATTCATTTTCACAAAGAATAGTAAACGAATGGAACAGATTATCAGCTGATTGTGTAGGTGCTAGTTGTGTTAATACATTTAAAAATAAAATTGACATATACCTAAGACGTGCGGGGTATACTTAGATAGATAGGTTGGACTCTCGATAAGCCAAACAGCTTCCTTGTCCACCTGTCATCTAGAGTTGAATCTCTAGGTGGCAATCTTGTTAAATATGGGAAAGAAGAGAGGAAGAAGAGAGAGAGAGAGACTTGGAGACAGTAGTGTGAGAAGAGAGAGAGAGACTTGGAGACAGTAGTGTAAGAAGACAGAGAGACTTGGAGACAGTAGTGTGAGAAGACAGAGAGACTTGGAGACAGTAGTGTGAGAAGACAGAGAGACTTGGAGACAGTAGTGTGAGAAGACAGAGAGACTTGGAGACAGTAGTGTAAGAAGAGAGAGAGACTTGGAGACAGTAGTGTGAGAAGACAGAGAGACTTGGAGACAGTAGTGTGAGAAGACAGAGAGACTTGGAGACAGTAGTGTGAGAAGACAGAGAGACTTGGAGACAGTAGTGTGAGAAGACAGAGAGACTTGGAGACAGTAGTGTAAGAAGAGAGAGAGACTTGGAGACAGTAGTGTAAGAAGACAGAGAGACTTGGAGACATTAGTGTGAGAAGACAGAGAGACTTGGAGACAGTAGTGTGAGAAGACAGAGAGACTTGGAGACAGTAGTGTGAGAAGAGAGAGAGACTTGGAGACAGTAGTGTAAGAAGAGAGAGAGACTTGGAGACAGTAGTGTAAGAAGAGAGAGAGACTTGGAGACAGTAGTGTGAGAAGAGAGAGAGACTTGGAGACAGTAGTGTAAGAAGACAGAGAGACTTGGAGACAGTAGTGTAAGAAGAGAGAGACTTGGAGACAGTAGTGTAAGAAGAGAGAGAGACTTGGAGACAGTAGTGTAAGAAGAGAAAGAGACTTGGAGACAGTAGTGTGAGAAGACAGAGAGACTTGGAGACAGTAGTGTAAGAAGAGAGAGAGAGACTTGGAGACAGTAGTGTGAGAAGACAGAGAGACTTGGAGACAGTAGTGTGAGAAGAGAGAGAGACTTGGAGACAGTAGTGTAAGAAGACAGAGAGACTTGGAGACAGTAGTGTAAGAAGAGAGAGACTTGGAGACAGTAGTGTAAGAAGAGAGAGAGACTTGGAGACAGTAGTGTAAGAAGAGAGAGAGACTTGGAGACAGTAGTGGGAGAAGACAGAGAGACTTGGAGACAGTAGTGTAAGAAGAGAGAGAGAGAGACTTGGAGACAGTAGTGTAAGAAGAGAGAGAGAGAGAGACTTGGAGACAGTAGTGTAAGAAGAGAGAGAGACTTGGAGACAGTAGTGTGAGAAGAGAGAGAGACTTGGAGACAGTAGTGTCAGAAGAGAGAGAGAGAGAGACTTGGAGACAGTAGTGTGAGAAGACAGAGAGACTTGGAGACAGTAGTGTGAGAAGACAGAGACACTTGGAGACAGTAGTATAAGAAGAGAGAGAGAGACTTGGAGACAGTAGTGTGAGAAGAGAGAGAGAGAGAGAGACTTGGAGACAGTAGTGTGAGAAGACAGAGAGACTTGGAGACAGTAGTGTAAGAAGACAGAGACACTTGGAGACAGTAGTGTGAGAAGACAGAGAGACTTGGAGACAGTAGTGTAAGAAGAGAGAGAGACTTGAAGACAGTAGTGGGAGAAGACAGAGAGACTTGGAGACAGTAGTGTGAGAAGAGAGAGATACTTGGAGACAGTAGTGTAAGAAGAGAGAGAGAGACTTGGAGACAGTGGTGTAAGAAGAGAGAGAGACTTGGAGACAGTAGTGTAAGAAGAGAGAGAGACTTGGAGACAGTAGTGTGAGAAGAGAGAGATACTTGGAGACAGTAGTGTGAGAAGAGAGAGATACTTGGAGACAGTAGTGTGAGAAGACAGAGAGACTTGGACACAGTAGTGTAAGGAGACAGACACTTGGAGACAGAGAGACTTGGAGACAGTAGTGTAAGGAGAGAGATTGGAGGTGTAAGACAGGAAGTGACTGACCACGCACCCACCAACACATCTCACTCTGCCCTATGGCAATGCCTTGAATGGTGTCTATAGAAATGATAACGCTTTAGGCTAAGCAGATTTGTAGGACACTTACAGACAGACTATTGATAGATTCTCTATATTGTTTTCTTTCTTCTGAGAAATACAGAAATATTCAGTGGCTGGTTGTTTCCATAGCATATTAGAAGACACGATGTGGTCTCTATAGTTGTTTGTTGCTCTGTATTTCGGAATATAATAGCTCTGTCAGTTTCAAATGTATCGAACTGGCATTTTGAAGGCCCATTAGGGTGGTGAATAGATTCAGAGTTTTAAAATTTAAAGGGTTTTAATTTGACTGGGGCACAGATCATAAAGGTGTTCTTTTTTAATTTCACCTGGGGCCAGATCGGGAGGTTTTTCTTTTTAAATTTCAAGATTGTAAAGATATGTTTTTTATATTTCACTGGTAACTGGATCATAAAGGTGGTTTTTACATCACTAGTCTGTTTGATAATGTTGTCAAACCTACATTACATTAGCACAAACGAACTAACATGTTGTAAACTGCTGTTACTAGATACGTTTGGTAGTTTGCAAAATGAGCAGAAGGCAAGTGAAAATAATCAGATTGCAATGGACCTGTTTTTATTTTGAGCTCTGAGCTCCTGGCAACTTCCATGAAGTCTCCCATAAATTAACCTGCATGAGAAAAACCAGACTGTTTTCTAACCGGGAGTCATTAGAGACCAGCACGCAGTACTTGAATTATAGCTCCTGGACATGTTATAAGCGAATTAAGGAGAGTATCAGAAGATACTATGTATACATGTTTACCCGGTAACCATAAGTGAACACTGAAACCTTTGTAATTTACACCACTTAGAGACTGTGTGTTGTATATCACATAGGGACTGTGTTATACATCACACAGAGATGGTGTTGTATATCATAGAGACTGTGTTGTATATCACATAGAGACTGCTGTACATCACACAGAGACAGTGTTGTACATCACATAGAGACTGTGTTATACATCATACAGAGACACTCTATATTTTTCGAAAAGCTGAGAATTTAATAATATTCAACTACTCAACTACATACAGTCTCTGTTAGTACCACTGGACGTAGTTGTCCAAACAAAACAGTGCCCAGCAGCCATTCAGTTGTGAAGTTGCCTACAAGAGTGGTCAGATGTCTCCTCAACTAACTCAAGTCTTGACCTGTCCTGTCTGTATGCAAAATACACTGCAAGAACTCTGCCGAGTGCTGGACACAACTAGACCTAGCACTAGGTTGACATTTTAACTTGTCTTCTTCACCTTGGACCTGATTCTGCAGCCATTAAATATCTGGGTCATAAGACAAGACATGAGCACACAGGCGGAGAATGACAGCTCTATTACAGAATAATTACCCACAGGCGATAGTTGCAAGACAACTACATCCTGCTATAAAGATCAGAGTTTATTCAGACTTTGAGACTGAATGAAATTGATTGTAGACTGTAATAACAATATCTTAAAATGGTTGATTGTGGACTACAATAAAGATATCCTTGAACAAGTTGTCAATACACGCTTGTAATAGACTTGGGGTGAGCTACATCATAGTTGAAATTTAAATGTCAAGACCAACTGCAATTCCAGAATAAGATTGTATTGCATAAAACAACCACTGGAAATTGGTAGATTTTTCAGTTACATTTTAATTTATATTCTGTTTTAGAAATGTCATATTTTCCCATTAATATTTACACAAAATATGAATCAAAATAAGTAGTGTTTGATATATTTTTATGTGAGTGTTTGGATACACATATTTCAAATGAAACTGATAGTTTGTACTTCATAATTGGAATTAATTTTGTATAATGAATTTGGTACACTTTGACTGGTGTGAAATTGAAAATGAAATTGTTGTAACATAATGTTTAAGAGAACATAATGTTTGCAAACAGTTGTCTCTAAATCACAACAGAACTGATACGCTAGAAACAGGGATCTATGTCTTAGGCATGCTCTGGCATTGATCTTGTCAGATAGTTTATGGTGTTGTTAGAAGGATCAGCTGACCCTAGTTACTCCAGCCAACAGGTAAAATGATTGCGTTCTGTGATTTACCTGTGATTAGCATGGTTTGATGAGAGAAGCCATCTGAAGTGAAGTGAGCTGGACCACGTGGCTAAGTGTTTCCGCAGTAGTCACTCGAAGGGACTGAGATATGATACGAAATTGGTTTAATATATGGAAAAATACTGCATAGTAATGTTAGCTTAATGTTTGCATTCTGGTCCAGGCTCATAACTGCATATCTGCAGTCCCATTATTAGATAGTTGTATTAGAAAAATCTAAAATGTTTCAATGTGTCTATATTCAAATAATGGATCTTATGGTATTTTGTTATCTTGATATTACATTAGCCAAAACTAAACATGAAACTGAGAAACAAACCTTACTTAAAACATATTACAAATGATACTCCTGAAATAGTGAAAGAAAGGTTTACTGCTGATAGCTTATGAAGCTTTGCAATTTACATTTATGCCTTTTTCTTGGGAAAATAAAACACATATGTATAAAACTGAAAACATGTAAGTTGGTAAAAATTTCAATTTTGGCCTGATAATACTAGCTGTCAGTTATTTTTGGTTTATTTAGTACTCTGTGGGTAAAGTGTGATGTGGGAAGTGCTTCAAAGAAGTGACTAAGTACTGGATTCAATGCTAGGAACTTAAGTTTTTCAGCTAAATGATACAACCTAACATATGCTAGCAAACTGCTCATGGTTAAGGTCACTAAAACATTGTTGTTTTACTTTCAGATAACCAAGTTGGAACAACAACTGCAGTGGCCGCAGCGTATGAATTACAGTCATCTGATTGGAGGATAAATAAATTAAAGTGTCTGTTTCAGAGGATTGTAGCAGCTGTGTGCTGGCTGCGAAGATGTTTGATCTCATAGACACATTGACCTCAGCGCTCTCAACTCTCATTAATCTGTATCCTCAAATGTCAAGTTGGCTGTGATAGAGAGGTCCTCTTTTAAGTGTACAATGTCGTGATGCACAGGAGTTTTCCATTCTGCATTTGTGACAAAACTGAATGAGAAGAGGCTGGGGACAATGCCACGCAACGTGGTGGCCCCTGCCCCTGTCAATGGTGACAAGTTACCAAACGTCACCACAGATGACGTCAAGACTATATCGCCTGGAAACAGTGTGTTGACCCATGACCTCAAGGGCGTGAACCTTGACATCAACTCCCTGAAGAACAGCGCCACAAACTTACAGGGTATCGGTGGCAAGCAGGTGCCATATCAGTTGCCCGTGGCAACCGTGGTAAACAGCCACAAATCGGCGTGGGAACGGGCACAGGACCGCTTCGAGGAGGACCAGCGTGTGAAGGCGGAACACAAGAGTGAGGCGGTGGTGTGTAAGGACGCGGGGGGTGAGCACTGGAGGGTCTGTCTACGTCGTGCTGTCGGCGAAGTCTTCAGTTCCAAGCGCTTCAAGAACGTCGACTTGGAGCGGCTGTATCAGCGCTACTTCTTCAAACTCAACCAGACCAACACGATCGTCTTCATCTTCTTCGTCTTCGTCGCGTGCGCCGTCCTCGTCGGGTTCCACTACGGCGGTGGCGCCACCTCGTTTGTCAAGGGCCTCGTGCTCAGTGTGGTCATGGTTACCCTCATCGCCATGGAGTGTGTCTTCATGTACCCGACCTTCAACCAGGTCCACCTGTTTGTCGTGTGTTACGCGGCGCTGGCTCTGCTGGGGGTCGTGGTGCTGGTGGCGTGCGCCGTCCCCGACACACCGTCGGCGTCGGAGGGCGTCTGGGGGTGTGTCTTCTTTATCTACCTCATCTACTCCCTCCTCCCCATCCGCATGAGGCACTCCGTCCTCGCCGGAGTCTCCCTCGCCCTGCTCCACACAGTCTGCTCCGCCATCGTCTACCAGGGCCACTCCTACGCCTGGAGGCAGGTGAGTGACACGTTTGTGCAGTTTCACTTTCACTTTCAAAATAATAATAGTATAGTCTATTTAGCGCATGAATGCAATTAAGATAAAATATTCTCATTGCTTTATGTAAAATTGCATAAATTAAATATAACTATAAAGTGTGAGTTATTAAAATATAAATCATAAATCAATGAGCCTCATTTAAATATGATAAATAAACACAAAATCTTTGCATTAATACTATGCTTATGAATTAAACAATAATAATCTATCCTCTGTATTGCAAACGACAACATAAATCAGTTACAACAGTCATAGACAAATTTATATATTTTAATTAAATTATCTTGTGCTTCTGCTAATCAGCTGTGTCAGTCATGAATCATTTTGGTTTCATGAATTGTATCAAGTTTGTGAGGTCTTAAGATAAAATGAATTAAAGTACAAAAGAAGTAAGTTACGGCTGGAATATTTTAACATTGTGTACACTTTGCTGTGAATTGTCCCTATGTATTTTGATGTAAAAATAATACATTTTTGCATTGTTAGTTTGACAAAAATAAAACATATCTAACTGATCGACGTAAATTTAGTCAATATATAGTGAAAGTGGTCAGTTTTCCCCCTTCCTACTGTCTCTCTGTTCACTCACTGACATGTTGACGTAGTGCGTATTGTTTACTCTGTCCTATCAATATTTCCCTCCGTGGACACAGTGGCCATGCGCCTAATGTCAATGATGGTGTTAATCGACCTACGACAGGGAATCATGTATTTTATATGAGCAGCCAATTTGCTCGGTTGACATTTTCTCAGCTTTCAAGTGGCGAGATTTATAAGTCTGTAAATGTCTACACATCATTGCTGCTTGTGGCCCAGTGGTGTAGACTTAACAAGGACAGAATGACGAAGGTGATGATGCGTGCGCCTACAGTTTGTTGTGATAGGTCATCTTTCCTGTTTCCTTGGCAGACGCTGTAATGATTAGAAACTGACACGCAATCAAGGCATATCACAAAGAATGTTGTGTTGTGATGCGTCTAATTGCACCAGCCTGGTGACGGACTGACAATGGAATCATATCGGTCGTCATCCCAACACTTTTAACCCCATTGTGGTCTTTATTGTCATCACATTGTGTCACATGCCCTGCCCTGGTTCTTGGAAAGTCACCTCTCTTCATGTCACCTCAGTGATGACACGCATCCAATAGAATTTTTAAAGGCTGAAAAATATAGTATTTAAAGAAATTATCAATCAAGCAGTTCATAATTTACTGGTCAGAATGCCGTATGAAATCATAATAAAATATTTAATAATAAAAATTATGTGACTTGTTAAATAAGTGTTGGAAAAACAAGATTTATAGCAAGAGAAATGTAATAAATATGACATTTAGCAAGGTGATGGTGACCCGTGTGATGGTGCCAGGGTGATCGCCACCTTGGTGATAGTTGACCATGTGATATTGACAGTGTGATGGTGACAGTGTGATGGTGACAGTGTGTTGGTGATAGTGTGTTGGTGACAGTGTGTTGGTGACAGTGTGTTGGTGACAGTGTGATGGTGTCAGTGTGGTGGTGACAGTGTGATGGTGACAGTGTGATGGTGACAGTGTGATGGTGACAGTGTGGTGGTGACAGTGTGGTGGTGACAGTGTGGTGGTGACAGTGTGATGGTGACTGTGTGATGGTGACAGTGTGAAGGTGTCAGTGTGATGGTGTCAGTGTGTTGGTGACAGTGTGTTGGTGACAGTGTGTTGGTGACAGTGTGTTGGTGACAGTGTGATGGTGACAGTGTGATGGTGACAGTGTGATGGTGACAGTGTGATGTTGACAGTGTGATGGTGACAGTGTGTTGGTGACAGTGTGTTGGTGACAGTGTGATGGTGTCAGTGTGGTGGTGACAGTGTGATGGTGACAGTGTGATGGTGACGGTGTGATGGTGACGGTGTGATGGTGACGGTGTGATGGTGACGGTGTGATGGTGACGGTGTGGTGGTGACGGTGTGGTGGTGACGGTGTGGTGGTGACGGTGTGGTGGTGACGGTGTGGTGGTGACGGTGTGATGGTGACGGTGTGATGGTGACGGTGTGATGGTGACGGTGTGGTGGTGACGGTGTGGTGGTGACGGTGTGGTGGTGACGGTGTGGTGGTGACGGTGTGGTGGTGACGGTGTGGTGGTGACGGTGTGGTGGTGACGGTGTGATGGTGACGGTGTGATGGTGACGGTGTGATGGTGACAGTGTAACGGTGACAGTGTCATGTCATGGTGACCGTGACTGTTGGTCACTCACTGACCGTGACTGTTGGTCACTCACTGACCGTGACTGTTGGTCACTCACTGACCGTGACTGTTGGTCACTCACTGACCGTGACTGTCGGTCACTCACTGACCGTGACTGTCGGTCACTCACTGAGCGTGACTGTCGGTCACTCACTGACCGTGACTGTCGGTCACTCACTGACCGTGACTGTCAGTCACTCACTGACCCTGACTGTTGGTCACTCACTGACCGTGACTGTTGGTCACTCACTGACCGTGACTGTCGGTCACTCACTGACCGTGACTGTCGGTCACTCACTGACCGTGACTGTCCGTCACTCACTGACCCTGACTGTCGGTCACTCACAGACCGTGACTGTTGGTCACTCACTGACCGTGACTGTCGGTCACTCACTGACCGTGACTGTCGGTCACTCACTGACCGTGACTGTCGGTCACTCACTGACCGTGACTGTCAGTCACTCACTGACCCTGACTGTTGGTCACTCACTGACCGTGACTGTTGGTCACTCACTGACCGTGACTGTCGGTCACTCACTGACCGTGACTGTCGGTCACTCACTGACCGTGACTGTCCGTCACTCACTGACCCTGACTGTCGGTCACTCACAGACCGTGACTGTTGGTCACTCACTGACCGTGACTGTCGGTCACTCACTGACCGTGACTGTCGGTCACTCACTGACCGTGACTGTCGGTCACTCACTGACCGTGACTGTCGGTCACTCACTGACCGTGACTGTCAGTCACTCACTGACCCTGACTGTCGGTCACTCACTGACCGTGAATGTTGGTCACTTGCTGACCGTATGTTCTCTTCAGCTCCTGGCCAATGGGTTTATCTTCACGTGTGTCAACGTGGCTGGTATCTTCACCCACTACCCTACAGAGGCCGCCCAGAGACAGGCCTTCCTCGAGACACGACGCTGCATCGAGGCACGTCTCATCACACAGGGCGAGAACCAGCAACAGGTACTGCCCCCTGGTGGCCAAACACTGCATTAATGAATTATATGCGAAAATCCAAATTTATGATTGGATTTACACAGAAAATACTATTATTTCTTGGATTCAGAGAAGTCTCTAAATTGTAACTGATTCTCTTTTCATCTGATCTGGCGCCTCTTATTGTCACTTATCATAAAATAACATTGAAAATTAATACATAATTGAAAGTAATTTTTTTCATGCTTCTTTAAATTTATTATTAATTAAAATATACTATTAATTAAATATCACATTTGGTAAGTTACAAATGACTTCTCCTGACATTCTTTCCAGGAGCGACTGCTGCTGTCAGTCCTCCCCAGACATGTGGCCCTGGAGATGAAGGCAGACATTGCTGGCAAGCCGAAGGACTCCATGTTCCACAAGATCTACATCCGCAGGCATGAAAACGTCAGGTCAGTCTGATTAGGTCTAATGTCTTAGTTATGATTTTTTTAATTAATGAATATTTTTATGAAATGATGTATGAGAGAGAGAAAGAGACAGATAGAAAGTGATAGAGAGTGATAGAGAGAGACAGAGAAAGAGAGAGACAGACAGACAGACATACAGACAGACAGACAGAAAGAAAGAGACAGACAGAAATAGAGAGACAGACAGAAAGAGACAGACAGACAGACAGACAGACAGACAGACAGAGAGAGAGAGAGAGAGAGAGAGAGAGAGAGAGAGAGAGAGTAAGAGAGAGAGAGAGAGAGAGAGGGAGAGGGAGACAGAAAGAGAGAGAGAGAGACAGAAAGAGAGAGACATAAAGAGAGAGAGAGAGAGAAAGAGAGAGGCAGAAAGAGAGAGAGACAGAGAGAGAGAGACATAGAGAGGGAGAGAGACGGAGACAGGCACAGAGAGACAGACACAGAGACTGCGAGAGAGAGAAAGAGAGAGAGACAAAGAGAGAGAGAGACCGATAGAGAGACAGAGAGAGACAGAGAGAGACAGAGACACAGAGAGAGAGAGACCGACAGAGACAGAGAGAGAGAGAGAGAGAGAGAGAGACAGACAGACAGAGAGAGAGAGAGAGACAGAGAGGGGGGCAGTGTGTCCCTGTGCAGGTCGTAGCTAAGGACACAGTGAGCAGTATCACCCGACCCACTCACTGTGATTATTTGTCTGTGTGCAATTGACACAGACACGGTCTCACGGAGACAGTATTACTGACATAGTGGACATGTTGATCTCTCTGTCAATGGAGGACCTCCTTAGAGCCAAAGTATCAAGTTGCCTGCCTGTGTTTAATTGGTCGAAAGGACAGTCTTGTGAAATGCCATATTTGTGACATTTTTCATGAAATTTGTCAAACTAAAACTTACTCTGCATATTAATCATGTTGTTAAGAATGTTTACACCATACTAAAAATAAGCAGTGAACTGTGAATTCCACATAGTACATTTAATAAATCTTAATATTACAATTTCAATATTGACATACTTTTTGGTTTGTTTTGAAGACACCTACTAATCCAGTCACTGACAACATATCCGCTTTCGTAATGTCTCAATTTTGCTAGCAATAAATTACGTGTTTAATGCCTTTTTAGGTCAGTGGATGCACCTGTTATATGTTTGTTGTAAATGCCTCTGCAAGGTCCAGTGATACAGTGGTTGTTGCACGTCTTTGATGTGGTTATAGATGTGTCTGGTGTAAAAGTGTAACTGTACTGATTGCTATTTTAAGCTCCGTGCAATAAATTGACTCAGTAACAAAAGTGATAACATACATAACAAATGTCAGTCAAGTCATACACATGTGTGTGTATATTATAATACTTTGTAGTAATGTATATATGTATATATATATATATAGTAATAAATTAATAAATAAATATATATATATATATATATATATATATATATACATATATATATATATATATATATATATATATATATATATATATATATATATATATATATATATATATATATATATATATATATATATAAATACTTTGAATTCCATAGGTGTGTCTGCAAGGAAAGCGTCACCAAACAGTTCCATTAGCACCTGCTAGGTGCCACTCAGATACATAGCAACCACTCCTTGTTTACGCACCTGTGGAATTCAAAGTCTGCCCCGTTTATGTGATAATTATATCATACTCGGGTGGCGTGATGATGGGATATGTGAAAGAGAGGTGTGGTGGTGGGGAATGACGCATAATCATGTCACCTGCGTATGGGTGTGATACAGTTAGCACCACAGAACAGGTGTAATCACGGAAAACACAACAGATTTCCTAATAACTGCAATTTCTTCCAAGATTTTTATTCTATCAGTGGTATAATCACAGAGATTCACTTGTGTAACTGGAACAAACATTTCCAGAACATTTCCTGCAATTCATGGAATGACAGATACAGAAATAATGACTAATTTGTAATATAGATTACATCCCCGTGTACATGCAACTGCAGAACAGTTCCACACTTGCTGTCTCTGAATGGTTATTGTAGAGTGCGGTGGGCTCCTGTAGACGTCTGGAGTCACACGATATGACATTTGTAGACAGTAATCCTGCACGTGTCGTCTCGGTGGTGACGTGTCGTCTCGGTGGTGACGTGTCGTCTCGGTGGTGACGTGTCGTCTCGGTGGTGACGTGCCTGGCTCTTGATTAATCACGAGATTGGCCTGGAATGATACGTGTAATTTCCGCTGGACATCTCTGACCCTGACTGAGATGTCCAGCGAGAGAGAGAGAGAGAGAGAGAGAGAGAGAGAGAAAGGGAGAGACAGAGAGACAGGGAGGAATGGAGAGGTAGAGAGAGAGAGAGAGAGGAGAGAGAGAGAGAGAGAGAGAGAGAGAGAGAGATACAAGATACAAGAAGCTTTATTTAACGTCGGTTTACATGTGAATTTGATAACATTAGCTCATCTGAGCTATTTTCCGACAAAGAGAGAGAGGGAGGGGGAGGGAGGGAGGCAGAGTGAGAGAGTGAGAGGGGGAGAGGGGGAAAGGGGGAGAGGGAGACAGGAAGAGAGAGGAGAGAGAGACTGTGTTACAACGGTGTGTCTAATGACACCAGTAATTGGTGATGACAATTGAGATCTGTATCATCTAAGGCCAGATTGAGACAGCATTATGACAGTTCATAAACACACAGAATAAGGGGAGAGGGGAGATTGGAGGGGGAGGCGAGAGAGGAAAGGGGTGGATCACCACACAATCTTACAGTCTGACCTGATGGAGGGAGTGTGAGTTGTCACTGGACAGTCTGGTTGTAATGACCACTGACGGATGTCTTGAGATATTAGTCTCGTTCTAGTTCTACACTGTCAGCCACGTCACATGCCATGTGAAGAGTTGATCAGTGCGGGTGTTGATGTCATTAAGTTTAGATGGCCGCCTGTCTTGAGTGCATCGACTAGAAGATGACAGCCCTGTGACTCTCATTTGTGTCATATAAGTCATATGTGTCATCTTGCACGTATGATGTTTCGTTACCTGGCTGGTGGTCAGAGTGGGAGGCTGTAGTGGACATACACTGGACATACACTGAGGTCTTCACCGTTGCTGCTAGAACTCTGTCACTACACCATGTAAGGAAATTGTGATAATGCTGGTTACTTGATAATGGGGCTGGACAGCCCGTGTCATGTGTACTTGACTGTGATAAATCAGTTTTGCATTTATCATCAGCAGGTGTTGCAAATTGTAAATGAGAGTTTACAAAGAGAGTAGCCCAGGACACTTGATGTGACGTGTCGTTTGGCTGCTGATAACTTGGTGTCCAACTTGTCTCACTCTACAGTCTACAGTCTCAATCAAGGTTTAATCAGGGCAGGTGTCTGCCCTCACCCAAAAGATTTATCAGTGCATAATTAGTGCAAGGCCGGACAGATTGGACAGGTCGCAGGTGTGGACAGAATGAGGTGATTATTAACACGGGCCATGGCTTCTCTCTGTCACTCTGTATTGAGCCTCTCGTGTCTATTTGTTTCTTCACGTTGCCATGGCGATCACTGGGAATCTAGTTAAGCTGATGAGCAGGGGAGTAGATGTGACAGGGAGGGAGGGTGAGAGGGAGGGAGGAAGGGAGGGAGGAAGGGAGGGAGGGAGGGAGGAAGGGAGGGAGGGAGAGAGGGAGGGAGGGAGGGAGGGAGGGAGGGAGGGAGGGAGGGAGGGAGGGCGGGAGGGAGGGAGGGAGGGAGGGAGGGAGGGAGGAAGGGAGGGAGGGAGGAAGGGAGGGTGGGAGAGAATGAGTGAGGGAGGGAGGGAGACAGGGTGGTAGGGAGGGAGGGAGGGGGTGTGAGAGGTAGAGAGGATGTGAGGGCGAGAGGGTGTGAGGGAAGGAGGGAAGACAAGGCAAGAGAAAGGGTGGGAGGGAGGGACAGAAGGAGGGAGAGAGGGGGGAAGGAGGTAGAAAGGGAGGGAGAGAGGTAGAGAGGTAGGCAGAGAGAGGGCGGGAGAGAGAGAGAGGCAGTGAGAGTGAAACTTACAGGAGGAGAGGGAGAGAGTGAGATGGTGGGTGCTGCCAGCAGGCAGTGTCCATCCACCAGCCTGTAGCGTGATGAGCCCCGCCATGAGACAGACGAACACACCTGTCTCACCGACTGTAACAGCTGCTCTCAGTGCAGAAAATTAAATCGTCAGAGTCCAGTGGACTGAACTAATTGAACCAAATGAACCGATACCTCTCTGTTGGGTGGCCGCCCGGATGACCGATGGCTCAAGTGTCACAGAAGACACAGTGCACACGATTGAAGACTAAATGAAATAATCGGTCAATGTCCTTGAAACTTCATATACGTTAAGTTAATTCTCATGTCCAGTAATTGATAAATATCAAATCTACCTGTCAATTGACGTCACTGAGCCCATTCAAACATGATTGGCATGTCCCGTGTCATGTGACGTGTTCATGAGGACAGGAAGGTGATGCCACTTGGATACAGGTGTCTAGCGTGTGGCAGTGGGGGGGGGGGGGGGGTTAATGTTAATGTAGTGAAACTGCAATTGGAGACAATTATAAATTTTAAAATCGCAGTAAATTCCATCTACAAATCTGTCACTTGAAGCGAGTATAAATTGTGTTTACTTTAGTAAAATTGTCATTTAAACATCATGTGTGCTTGACCTACCCCCCCCCACTCTGGTGATGATTATCTGGTGCTCCTCATTTACAATTATACCTATTGATTATTGTATATTGATTATTGTATATTGAGTGTCTACGCTTGGCTTCCTGAAAATGTGGGTCTATAAGTGGTACTGTCTAATATTAGTAACATATCTGTAGCAGCAGCTGTATTGCAATATTAAACATTTGTGATGGTCAAATAGCAATAACTCAAAAGCAAATTATGGGTCATCCAGCATCAAGCCTGTAGGAAAGATTATTATTTTATGGTGACATAAAATAATAGTTTGCAATTTCCAGGGTGTCATTAGATGTATCAACAAACTGTAAAAATGTACACAAAATTTGACCAAAAGGACATTGAACAGGGTGGTGCAGATCGTTAAACAAATATGTATATAGCAGGACGCTGTCTTTATAAGATTATTTTAATTTAAATTGAGAATAAAATGGTTAATTTTACCCCTTACCTCATGCTAGTCATCAAGGACAGTCATTTATTCTAATTGTCTCACTAATGTCAGACGTCCTCTGATACATGGCACCTCACAGTGGAGTTAGTTTGAGTTACAGGATTTGGAACATGATGAGTTTAAGTCGGTGGTTTTGGCCAAGGTTTGGCTGTGCCTGGCTGAGCCTAAAAGTAAACAAATGGAAACACAAACAACAGTAAATCTAACAGACCAGTTCAATTAGAACAGTATGCAATATATCGTTCTTGGCTTCAAGATTTCGTTGTTTTATAAGAAATTAACTTACTTTGGAGCACAGAATTGGAAAGCAAGTTAATTTCTTACAGAACAGAACATAGATAATTTTATTATGTATATATCTTATTTGTTTGTAAATGCTGATAAAAAAGGAGAGTGTTTTCTGATTGGTCAATAGTAAAAGTGAGGTGTTACCCAGGGGAAGAAATGAGTTGATTTATTAAAATCACAGGTAATGTTGCAACGTTTAAAGGTGTCACAATCTATGTGGTTTGAGCCAAGAAAAAAAGATGGTGCAAGTCTTAAAATGAATCTGATGTTGTTTGATTCTGGATGCCATTCTTTGATAGAAATGACACTCGTATCGAGTAAGTACAGTAAATATGAACTGAAATGGTAGATAAACAAACCTTTCCAAGTGAATATTATTTCTGCGTTTTTAACATAAAAATAGCCTCAGACCAGTCTCATAAACTGAGGCTTTTCCATCTGTGTTGTAGCCACTTTAAATAGCCCACTATATAATCATAATTATATATTGTCTACATTAACCATGAAACTGTCAACTGAAGCAGCTGCCACTGTGTCTAGAAATGAGTTCATCTATTCAAATAACAGCACCAGCCTGTTGCAATATTTTTATATGGTAGAACATATCAAAGAGAAGGTGTCACAGTCTGCCTTCGGAGTGTCAAGTTAGTTTTTTTGGTATAATTTAGCAATATATATATATATATATACACATATATATATTTTTATGCATATATATATATATATATAAAATGTTTTGTTACCTTCCAAGGTTAAATGTTTACTTTTCATTTCATATTTTTGCAGAATTCTTTTTTCACTTTCAGTATACACCATGCTGGCACGTGGCTACATATTCAATATATACTTTTGTTTTCTTTATAGTTACAAATATCTACTTCCTTTCACTTTCTGTTTTCAGTTTGTCAACAGACCTTCTTTTACTTTCAGTATCCTGTTTGCCGACATCTGTGGGTTCACTGCCCTGTCATCCTTGTGCACGCCCTATGAGCTCGTCAAGATGCTCAATGAGTTGTTTGCCCGCTTCGACAAGCTGGCTGCGGAGAACCACTGCCTCCGCATCAAGATCCTGGGTGATTGTTACTACTGTGTAAGCGGCATGCCCGAAGCCCGGCCCGACCATGCCCAATGCTGCGTCGAGATGGGCATCGATATGATTGAGGCAATTTCGTAAGTTCAAAAGTGTCATGTCTGTCTGTATGCCTGTCTGTGTGTGGGGGCATGTGTGCACATGTGTGCGTGTGTGCGTGTGTGCCTGTGCATGTGTGCATTCAATGTGTGTGCGATAGAGAGGTGTGTTCGAGCATGGGCCTTTATACATGGGTGAAAATTTCCTAATGTAGTTGTTCTCATTTTTTATTTATTCTTTATTCTCATGTGAACCCAACTTTTATCGAAAGACCATATGTCCCATTATTTGAAAAAGAAAAACATGTACATTGCGATTTTCAGAAAAGCCATTTGCAATAACATGACAATGACTAATAAAGGTAAAAGGTAAGTTCTTATATAGCGTAGTATCCAATCCTCAGGATTGCTCAAAGTGCTTTACAGTTTACTTCCCCGACAGACCTGTTCACTCAGACACAATCTCAACTTCTCTGGGAAGCATCCAGCCATATGCTGCAATTAATGCGCGATGGCTGCTCGTACACGTATCCACCACTGTCTATAGTCAGATACTCATGCATACAGCTGAGTGAACTGGAGCAATGTAGACTGAAAAACATGCCCAAGGTTTTAACACCGCAGCACAGGATTAGAACCTGGGTCCTCTTAATTGAGAGTCTGAAGCTCTGCCCCTGAGCCACTGTGCTCTACAAATACTTAATGACATGCACACGTCTTGACACTTAAAACTAGTACATTAAGACTGGTGACATTGTGGCTGTCTGTCCCTCAGACTGGTGCGGGAAGTGACCAATGTGGACGTGTTGAACATGCGCGTGGGCATCCACAGTGGCCGCGTCCACTCCGGGGTGCTGGGACTGCGCAAGTGGCAGTTTGACGTGTGGTCAAACGACGTCACCCTCGCCAACAGCATGGAGGCAGGCGGCATACCAGGGTGAGTGGCACTGTACCCCCTTGTGAGTGGCAGCATACCCCCTTGTGAGTGGCACTGTACTCCCTTGTGAGTGGCAATGTACCCCTTTGTGAGTGGCAATGGACCCCCTTGTGAGTGGCAATGTACCCCCTTGTGAATGGCATCATACCCCTGTGTGAGTGGCAGTGTACCCCCTTGTGAGTGGCAGCGTATGCCCTTGTGAGTGGCAGTGTACTTCCTTGTGAGTGGCAATGTATCCCTTGTGGTGGCAGTGTACCCCTTTGTGAGTGGCAATGTATCCCCTTGTGGTGGCAGTGTACCCCCTTGTTAGTGGCAGTGTACCCCCTTATGAGTGGCAGTGTACCCCCTACCCCCTGGGGTTATAAATATTTTAATTACGGTTTAAAAGATACAGTCCTGGTACACAATGGCTATAACTATGGGTCCTTATAATATGGCAAATATGGTTTTCGATGTTGCCTGAGGCTAAAGTTGTCAGAAATGTGATAAATCCTTTCCTGAGTCCAACTGTGCCCAGTCTCCATGGTTTGCTGGTTGTCAGATGCACATTAAGAAAATTATGCTAAAACGAGAGAAGACAACAGGTGGAAAGATAAACCCTGCACAGACTGTAAACATGGTCTGTAGACAATAATGGTGATGATGAATAACTAACGTTCTTACGTTGCACCAATGTCCACCTAGATAATGCTGTCATGTCACTTAGTTAATTGTCATTAGTCTTGGCAGTAGCTGATAGATCCTCCTATGAATAAGATTGGCCCTGTTAGTCCACAATATTTCCTTTTCTTTGAAATCTGACATATACACCAGATAGAACACAACAACAACATTTTGGATCTTTTATGAGATAGAGGCAATACCAGTGCATGAATCTTCCGATGTTTTGAAACAGTACGCTAACAGTTGGATTCAAGATTTGCTTTCTACTGGATATCCTTCAGGACATGATCATGTGTTATGTTTTGATGTTATAAATATGGCAACAGATGGATTATAATAGTAATAAATAATAATAATGTTTATTCTCTGGCAGCCATATTGGCTGAAAATACAATATGTACATTACGACTGATAAAACAAATGTATAATTATTATTAAAACTATGTATGAAAGCATACATATATATAACTATATATGAAATTGTTACTAATTAGAATATCTGGTAAAATTATAAAACGATAAAGTAAAGTCGGGTAATAAATGGCCTATAATATGAATATATATATTTTGACTGATTAAGGTGTCAGTAAAAAAATTTAAAACATTTAGCAAAGTAGGTGATTAAAAATATAAATGGAATATACAATCTGAATAAGTGAAATTATAACTCATAAATAGTATAAAATAGATATACACTGAACAAATAGCTAAACAGATTCACAGTCCATAACAAATAATGCTCATATGTGAAATGGAATGTCCAGTTACTGCTAAGTGGACAGTCCAGTCCAGTCCAGTCCAGTCCAGTCCAGTCCAGTCCAGTCCAGTCCAGTCCAGTCCAGTCCAGTCCAGTCCAGTCCAGTCCAGTCCAGTCCATATGGCACAAAAGAGTTCCTGAAACATTTGGTCCTACAGCGAGGAACACTGTAAACACATGCACTACGGATTGCATACTTAGGTGTCCTGGGGGAGGCAGGAGATGGTGCAGCTTGTGATTGGGTGGCTGCATGCTCGCGTACAGAGTTCTACAAAGCACCTCCCTCCGGACTGCCAGCGTTGGTAGTCTTGCTATGGCGATGGCGTCGTTATAAGACATTCCACAAATATAATACACATGGCCTTTTCTGTATGTTTTTGAGCTAGTTTGTTTGTTTTTGTCAGGGTCATATGCCACACCTCAACATTTGCTTTCTACTAGGTATTCACATAAGTCACAATCTTGTGTTATATTTTGGTGTTATAAATGTTTTATGTAGAATCATGCGTCACTTAGACATATTGTATGGTGGAGTGAAATTGCTAGTGCGAGTCTGACAAGACCAAGTAGCTGTGTTATAACACCTGGCTACAGTGGGTGCAAATGAAAGGGCAGTTTGCTTTATCTGAGTCACGTGTAACACCTCAAACAGTTGTGTGTCCAGTGTGTGTCCAGAGTGTGTCCACTGCTGTCCAGTGTCCTGCCCACGCAGCCTCCGTCCCCGTGTGGCCAGTGGTGCTAATTGGTCTCCACTGGTCTCAGTCAGTCACGTCCAGGATCCGTAGCACAAGGAGGAGACAGTCTGTAGTTTCAATGACAGCTCTCGACACGATGACACTTGTACGACATATTATGACATGAACCGACGCGTCACGTCCCATTCTCCTTGACTTACTAATGGTCGATAGAGAAGAACGCATCAGGCAGATTGTTGCTTGGAAAGGATGGATTTCAACCCATGTTAGGACATTTTGGCAGCTAATTTTGGTCTCTAATTTGTGTGGCTGTCAACTTGCAGTCTCTGCAGCTGTTCTGTCTCTATGTTCTCCTGCTGTTCTGTATCTATGTTCTGCTGTTCTGTATCTATGTTCTCCTGCTGTTCTGTCTCTATGTTCTGCTGTTCTGTATCTATGTTCTCCTGCTATTCTGTCGCTATGTTCTCCTGCTGTTCTGTCTCTATGTTCTGCTGTTCTGTCTCTATGTTCTCCTGCTGTATTGTTTCTATGTTCTGCTGTTCTGTCTCTATGTTCTCCCGCTATTCTGTGTCTATGTTCTGCTGTTCTGTCTCTATGTTCTCCTGCTGTTCTGTGTCTATGTTCTGCTGTTCTGTCTCTATGTTCTCCTGCTGTTCTGTGTCTATGTTCTGTTGTTCTGTCTCTATGTTCTCCTGCTGTTCTGTGTCTATGTTCTGCTGTTCTGTCTCTATGTTCTCCCGCTGTTCTGTGTCTATGTTCTGCTGTTCTGTCTCTATGTTCTCCTGCTGTTCTGTGTCTATGTTCTGCTGTTCTGTCTCTATGTTCTCCTGCTGTTCTGTCTCTGCGTTCTCCTGCTGTTCTGTCCCTATGTTATCCTGCTGTTCTGTCTCTATGTTCTGCCGTTCTGTCTCTATGTTCTGCTATTTTGTCTCTATGTTCTGCTGTTCTGTGTCTATGTTCTGCTATTTTGTCTCAATGTTCTGCTGTTCTGTCTCTGTATTCTCCCGCTGTTCTGTCTCTGTGTTCTCTCGCTGTTCTGTCTCTATGTTCTTCTGCTGTATGTTCCAATGTAGTGAGGTGATCAACTGTTCCACTGTGTTCTCCGTTGTGACACCCACACAAATCACACTGGGTCTGATGTTATCATTATTATTCCTGTCTCCCAGTCTCTATACAGCAATTTCAGTCATTTTGTCTTGGTCAGTTTGTTTATAAGGCAAAATTACTTTAGTACCACAGTGTATCCTGATCAACCGTTTCTCAGATACAGTTATAGATGTTATAACATAAATAATTTGCACTTAAAAATTCCATTCCTGTGAAATGATGTATGGATGTTGATTTGTCTGGATTATCAGTGTCTGATCAATCAGGATCTGGGCAATCAGGGTCTGGATTAATTATCAGGATCTGGACAATCAGGGTGTATCATTGTGGTTTGGATGATCAAGGTCTTGGTTATCAGGGTCTGGATAATAGGTCTATATTTCTACTCAGTCTCTGTCTGTCTGCTATGAAATGTTAGTTAATTAATCTCTGGGCTTATCAACAATGCATCTATTAAGCTATTATAATAGAATACAGAAGCATTGCTGTCATAACATTAAGTAACATTGACATCAAGCCAAATGTTTGCCTGCAAGTATTGTAATAATTTCCTGCTGAAGACTTTTTGACTGTGTTTGTTGAGTGATCATTGTGTTTGTACTGATTCAGTCGAGTACACGTGACTGAGGCGGTGGTGAAGTGTCTGTGTGGGGACTATGAGGTAGAGCCCGGGGACGGGGGCAAGAGGAACATCTACCTGCGGGACCACGACATCAAGACCTACCTCATCAAGACCGGACTTAACCGAACCGTGGTACAACAGTTCTTGCTGTCATCAGTGTCATACCTACCTTACCTTAGGATACCTTAGGACGGTTCTGATCGTAGGATTCTGTCTTCCTGTGATCAGCTCTTCGTTTTCATTATATATTAATATTAAATCGCGTGTTCCGGTTCTATTGTTGTTAGTAATTCTTAACGGTGCTTCGAAGTCATA
The DNA here is from genome assembly GCA_964017155.1 of Oasisia sp. SBJ-2009. Lineage (NCBI taxonomy): Eukaryota > Metazoa > Annelida > Polychaeta > Sabellida > Siboglinidae > Oasisia > Oasisia sp. SBJ-2009. Next base: position 3,502,759 of record OZ024854.1, read on the forward strand.
TACAATATCCTGGTTACACCAGAATTTGTCTGGTCGTGTGTTGAATAATTCTAGAGTTTTAGCTGTTACCACTGTATCAGGGAGACTATTCCACGGTTCAGTAGTTCGAATTGGAAATACATTTTTTCTTAAGTTTAGTTTGGCTCTTTGTGTGAATAGTTTTAGAGAATGTCCTGTTTCCTGTTCTTTGTGATATCTCATTGTTTTTCAACAGATGTGGTACAGATTCGTGGTCATAAATGTTGTGTATTATTTTATAGACTTCTATCATGTCTCCTCTTAATCTTCGATATGCTAATGTAGGTAGTTTAAGCAATTTGAGTCTTTCTGTATATGATAGATCTCTCATTCATTTTTTTATAAGTTTGCATCATATGTGCAGTTTTCTTGTGCACAAAAAATCCAGAAAATATTAAAATTGTGGGATATGTTACCTTTATTGACACTGTCTGAAAGAAGAAGAAGACAGCTACATTTGACTCTAATGGCTGGTGTCGGCATTACAATTGTTGTACCAATTTTGATCACATCACATTACCTTTTATTATATAAAGAATGTCAACTCACAGTCTTGAAAATTAGTTTTGTAATTTGCCCAATTTATCATTGATATAAAATCAGACATAATAATCAATTTAATTTGCATTTGCAAATATGATGACAATTGTAACTGTTGAATTAATAACACAATCATAAACAGACAAATGTAGTCATATTAAAAATATAAATGGAAAAAATAAAACACATGTGAAATGGTAGATTGTGCGTTGTACTTTGTGAGATAAATAAGTCTCTAATAATCAACAGGAGAGACTGAAGACAAAGTCTCCTCAGCCGTCCCCGTGTAAAGACTGTGGCCCAAACTCGAGGCAGATGAAGCGGATTGGCTACAACGACGACTCGGCTGGGTCGACGGTTCATCACAAGTGAGTCTCATGGTTCAGTCTCAGGTGTTGGTTCATGTTCTATGACCTCACTCTCAGGTGTTGGTTCATGTTCTATGACCTCACTACAGCCTGGGCAGTCACCTAGACCAGACAACACCAGTTTAATGGTCTACTTTATGGGTGAATCACAGATCTCTTTTATTTTACATTTTTATTGCAACATAAAATGTAATTCCTAAGTACATGTGTGTATATGTAAGGATACAACCATCTGTGTAGTCAGAACAAAATTTATAAACAAAAAATATTAATTTATTTTTACAAAGTGGATGCCCATGCATTAATGCAAGTGATTCTCAAAATTGAAATATTCACATAAATGTGCAGTTATGACTTTACATGAGTATCTGTGTTGTTGATATCAATATTCCTTGTTTTGAAATGATGATGGCAACAAAAGGTGCATGGTAGTCAAGGTGACCTTACTGTACCCCACAGGCTGGGGTTTGGAGAAGGGACCAGCTCAAAGACTGCAGAAGAAGCAGTCAATGACTACCTGGGTCTTGCAATAGACGCACGAAGTATTGACCGGCTACGGTCTGACCACTGCAAAGGATTCTTACTGACCTTCCGCAAGCCAGAGCTGGAAGATAAGGTGAGCCCAATACGTCACTGATGTCTGCAAGGCAGGATGCCCTGCAATCATCATCTTGTGCAGCCCTTAATAAATGTTATATCCGTCATTGCTTTTGTAAAATGTCATCAAGAACCTGTTATTGCAGCTCTGCTTTATTCCTAAGCACAATAATGTACATCAGAAATAGTTGAAATCAATAACAAAAACATGTCACAGATATAAATTGAATTGACAGCACTGGGTATTAAATTTGGTGATGATGTGTGTCAGAATTTGGTAAATAGCGGCAGGAAATTAAGTATGTTTTCTCGGTAATAGCTCAACATTAACTTGTAAAAGCAGGTTAGTCTTGCATGGCAGTGGTCTCCGTTATCATTTGTTGCACTAGTCGATGAGCGTATGTGCCTGTGAAATGGCAGCTGTACGACACAATTCATGGTGTCATGTAGATCAAGTATTATTAGTGGCTTCACATTTAAAAATATCAATATATTATGTTATAAATAACCAGACATCAACAGTATTGCACCAGAGACAGATGTGGTTTGAAGTAATTGCTTGCAGCATCTGACGGAAACATCATTCCATAGTTCGTGGTAGATTTAATGAACATATTTCTGAAACATTTATTGAAAACACATGTTACCCTTGTTACTGAAGTGATTTCTGCAGATTAGATTTGGAGAAATACCCCACTCTAAGAATCCAATAACGTACACCGAAATAGTTTTAATCAATAAAAAACTTGTCACTGTTATAACCTAAATTGACAATGCTGGGTGTTACGCTTATGACGTCGATTGTTGGATATTAATAAAGAACAGTGGCAAATTTCATTTGTTTTCACAGCGCTAACAGAAGCTCTCCCTGGCTCTTTGCACTAGTCTGTGGTTGTCCGTGAATTGACAGTAAATATTACAGTTTATATTTCCACAAAGATGAATTATTATTAGTAATTATACATTAACAAATATCAATATATATATATATATATGTGTGTATATATATATATATATATATATGTATATATATATATATATATATGACAAATGTCAATATATATATATATATATATATATATATATATATATATATATATATATATATTGATATTTATCACACTGTCATATATATATATATATATATATATATATATGACAGTGATAAATATGAATATATATATATATACACGTGTATATATTTATACATATATATATATATATATATATGTGACAAATGTCAATATATATATATATATATTGATATTTATCACACTGTCATATATATATATATATATAGGACAGTGTGATAAATATCAATATATATATATATATTGACATTTGTTATATATATAATAATAATAATAAAATAAACTTATATAGCGCCAAATCTAGCTTAAAAACTATTCAGGGCGCTTTACATGATAACATGTTCTACATATATATATATATATATATATATATATATATATATATATATATATATATATATATATATATATATGACAGTGTGATAAACTCAATATTAAATCTGACACAAGATATTTATGACTTGATTTTCCTGGTATTCATCAGTCGGAAGCTACAACTGTCATCCACTGTTAGAATACTATTCTTGTATCCAGTCCTCAATCGGCTCCAGTCGCGCGGAGTCTCGCCATGTATCGTGACACTTACAGGCCCTATTCAGACATATACTAGGAAGGTGACATGAGCCAGCCATGTGTGGCGTGTGGGTGACAGTTGTGACAGCGGTGTGGTTGTCGTTGGTTCCAGTACTCGAAGGTGCGTGACAAGATGTTCAAGTCCCACATGGGCTGCGCCTTCCTCATGTTGCTGCTGGTGTGTCTTGGCCAGGTCGTCATCATGCCACAGTTAGTAGTCGCTCTACTCATTACCAACAGATTTAGTAGCAGCTTTTCCCCCTCACCGTAAAAGCCCTGTCAAAACAGAAGTACTCCCATCTGCAGTACGCACATATTCCACTTTCCGATGTGTTTTTCAATGTATATGCTTTGGTTAATTTAATTTATCATCATTTATGATGTTATTTTATTCCACATTTTAGAATTTTTATTTATTCTATATCATATAAATTAATATATATTCATGTTATAAAGTTTCACATTTTATCCGGATCTATTTTATGTGATTGCTGTTTTTTTAAGTAGTAGTATATTTTATCATAATCGTTTGGTGCATGTGAGTGTATTGTCATGTGAACACACTTGGAAGACGACCCAGCATTATAACACATTCCAATGTTTTAATTATTGTAGCTGTAATGAAAAAATAGACAAGTAGAGGACCAAAAATTCAGATTATATTTGACAGGACATATTCCTATGATACACAACTCACTGGTGATGTGTTGTAGGTCGCTGACTATGGCTGGGCTCTTCATTGTCAGTATTGTGTTACTTGCCCTCATCATTCTGGCCGTCTTCTCAGAAAACAGCAAAGTACGTCTCCCTTTCTCCCGCCTTCATTGCTGTGATGGTTCTCATTGACACGCTATTTGTTAGTCATAAAAACAATAATTCCAACTCTATAACGAACAACTAAGATTACTATTTATAATATGAGTTGCTATTTCATATATTTTAAGCGTTTAATACACTGTTTACATTATCATTTTATATTTGGCTATTTTTTTAAATATTTGTTTTAATAGATACAACAGTAAATGTGATAAGTTGCAGCAGTTTCCTAACAAACTGTTGCTGTCTGTCCAGTGCACACCAAAGGTCTTTAGGTTGCTGTCGACAAGGATCGCAGTGAACCGACCTCTCAGTCAAGTGGTGGCTGCCGCCGCTGTCATCGTTGTCTACGCTGCTGGCTTCCTTTACATGGTGAGCTGGAGACGTGTGTCGTTTGCACGGAGAATTCTGTCTCCCCACCGGCCACCATATTAAGTATCACACCCACAACCATTGTGCATCAATTAACGCCAAATGAGCATACTACTATGAGACCTGATATATGTTAAACATAATTATTTGCAAAGTCAGTACGCTATAGCTAAAGCAAAACTCACTAAAATCAAAACTTATTACTATAATCTGTTTTATGTACTGCTTAGTTGTTTGTGTATTTGTGTTAAATACTGTTGCTGTGTTTTAACTAATGAGATTGTATACTTATAGTTTGCCCTGGACACAACACCACTCAGGCCTTGTCTGGCGGCCATGTTTGGTATACCAGAGGATGAGGTCAATATCACACACCTACAGGATTCTGGGATAGAAATGGGATCAGAAATCAACAGTTGTACAAAGTCTGGTCGACCGACATCTCATTTTCCACAGGTGACTGGAACATACATATTTTTTTTTAAATGTTATGACTTTTTTACTCATTACAGTTTACTTACATTTGATTGATTATATACAGCATTGTTGAGCAAGCTTTATTGCATGAGAAGAGTGCTATATAAATTTGGTATATAATAATAATATGTTTGCGCCGATTAGAGAAAACAATAATTTTGGTGTCATGACTATGCACTATCAGATGTTGTACTAGATGTATTTTGACTTTTTGTAGTAACTATTTAACAAATGCATTACAAAACATCCAAGGATCATACGCATCTTGGTGGATGTATTGGGGGGGAAGGTGGGATTGACTGTGCTTTAGTGTGCGTGTGTGTTTGATTATAAGTATGTGTGTGTCACACACACTGCACACACAACACAAGCACACATGCACACACACACACACACACGCGCGCACGCACTCGCACATGCACACGCACACGCACACGCACACGCACACACACACACACACACACACACTAACTGGTATGTCCAGTAGTTACTTTCTGATGATGTGAGATGTCGCGTGGTTTCTGCTGTTATTTACTATTTCTATCTAATAAATAAAAACGGCTTCAAACCACCCTACCCAAGAAACCAAATCTGTGCCGTTCCACAGATCTATGGTTTGTCATCACTCATGATGTGACGTGTCGTGTGTTTCATGATGTGACGTGTCGTGTGTTTCATGATGTGACGTGTCGTGTGTTTCAGTACTTCACCTTCAATGTGCTCCTCTCCATGATCTGCAGTGCCGTCTTCCTCCAAGCCAGCAGCATCCTCAAACTCATCCTCCTCTTCTTTCTCTCCATCTTCTACATCGTTTTTGTTGAGATCACACACAGCACTCTCTTCAGCAACCAAGGCATCCTTCTGCATGCACAGCAGTCTGACAGGTATGTCTTAATTGTCAACTGGCTAACCGTGAGGTACGTCTCAGGTGTGTCAACAGGCTGACAGTACGTCTAAAGTATGACAGGTGTGTTTCTGGTGTGTCAACCTCAGGTAACATTCCTACAGTTACAGAACTGTCCCTGTGTTAACTGATAGTGACTGACTGACCCAGGGTGGACATGTGTGTGTAGCTCTCTGTAGTGTACACAGACACAGTGATATGGTAATACCAAGTGCTGCCCTCTAGTGTGGTAGTGTAGAAGTGCCTTCATGGCAAATCCCTAATGAGAATGTTCGCCTACCATAATCAAAATGACACAACTAACTTGAAATGATGATATTCAAATTTTCTTTTTCACATGAACTTATATTAATAATAAAGCTTTATTCCTAAATACAGGCATGCATTGATTTGGTTTAAGTGAATCCTCTCAACTTAATGACATTTTTTCACTACTGAAATAGTTGTGTTTGTAGTGACCGTGTAGTGACCTTGTAGTGGCCGTGTAGTGACCGTGTAGTTGCCGTGTAGTGATCGTGTAGTTGCCGTGTAGTGACCGTGTAGTGACCGTGTAGTGGCCGTGTAGTGGGCGTGTAGTGGCCGTATGGTGACCGTGTGGTGGCCGTGTGGTGGCCGTGTGGTGGCCGTGTGGTGGCCGTGTGGTGGCCGTGTGGTGGCCGTGTGGTGACCGTGTGGTTGCTGTGTAGTGACCGTGTAGTGACCATGTCGTGACCGTGTGGTGACCGTGTAGTGACCATGTAGTGACTGTGGAGTGACCGTGTAGTGACCATGTAGTGACAGTGTAGTGACCGTGGAGTGACCGTGTAGTGACCATGTAGTGACCGTGGAGTGACCATGTAGTGACCATGTGTTGACCATGTAGTGACCGTGTGGTGACAGTGTGGTGACAGTGTAGTGACCGTGTGGTGACCGAGTAGTGAGTGTGTAGAGACCATGATGTTGTTACCGTGTAGTGACCGTGTAATGACCATGTAGTGACCATGTAGTCACCGTGTAGTCACTGTGTAGTCACCGTGTAGTGACCATGTAGTGACCGTGTAGTCACCGTGTGGTGACCATGTAGTTACCATGTAGTTACCATGTAGTGACCGTGTAGTGACTGTGTAGTGACCATGTTGTTACAGTGTAGTGACCGTGTAGTGACCGTGTAGTGACTGTGTAGTGACCATGTTGTTACAGTGTAGTGACCGTGTAGTGACCGTGTAGTGACCGTGTAGTGACCGTGTAGTGACCATGTTGTTACAGTGTAGTGACCGTGAAGTGACCATGTAGTGACCGTGTAGTGACCGTATGTTGCAGTGACTGGGCGGTGGGGGCGCAGCAGGGCATCACCCTCAAGTGGGTGACGGTGGCCATCCTCATCCTCTTCACCTTCGCCCTCTTCATCCACGCCCAGCAGGTCGAGTCGACCGCCAGACTCGACTTCCTCTGGAAGCTGCAGGTGAGGCTGGTGTAGGTGTGACTGGGAGGATGACACTCATGCAGCCACATGCTGTAGTGGGAGTCTGAGAGATATGTATGTAGCTTTTCCATATTGTTGTTGCAAATCTCTGTACTTGTTGTTGTCAAAGAACAACATTCCAGTCCTAGTTGTTTTGTTGACAACATGGCAGAATGTTTGTGGAGCGTGGTGGAATAGTACGGGGGGTTAAATGGTGCATAATAGATTTGTGTCGGTTTATTTTATGTCATGTCAGAATAACTACTTTGGCATGGACTTATTTTGTATGTTCAAATAACTTGGCAATTAATCAAGGCATAATCTTCACAAAGAAGCCAATTAAGATGGTGTTCAATTGTAAAGTGTAAAGCACTTTGAGCAATCCTGAGGATTGGATACTGCGCTATATGAGAGCTTATCTTATCTTACCTTTTAATCTTCAAGCTTACATGTACTGTTCCTGCCACAACCAATGTTCACAGGCAGATGTAAATGTCTGTTAATTGTTTAATGTCACGACGTTTTGCTACACAATTACATATACCCATTACTTATTGGGCACACTATTGTAATCTCATCATAATAATCTGACCTGACCTTTGACCTGACCTTTGACGTGACCTTTGACCTGCAGGCGTACGAGGAGAAGGAGGACATGGAGAGCCTGCGTGCGTACAACCTCAAGTTGCTGGCCAACATCCTGCCAATGTATGTGGCTGAACACTTCCTCAAGACTCAGAACAGCAAGGACGAGGTGGGTGAAGGTCACGGCCGCCAGAGGTCACGGCCACCAGAGATCACATCTGCCATGTCACATGTCATGGTGACCAGTGACCAATGACGTGGCACAGAACAATTTCACTCAGTTGTTATTTGACTATTTTGTCATAAATATAAATTGTAATTTGTAGTATTCAAATTCCCATGAAGTGTAACAAATTCTTTTGCAAAGGCATATTAATTAAACTTCTTTTCTTAGATATATTTTGCGGAATGTGATGTGTCATGTGGCAGTGATTTTCCATGAAAATTCCGTTGTTTTATTGTAGTGTAGCAAGCCTTATTTGGTGGTTATCTTTATATGATTTTAAGTTGATTACAGATATTACATTTTCTATTTTATTATTGTGTTTCGTGACATATATCTAAAAGCAATTTTCTCCAAATTAGAACAGTTTGGTAATATAATTTTTTATCATAAATATTTTTTCTAGGAGCACTATTTCTATATTAAATGGAAACATTTTGTTTTATAAATTGTCTTTTTCTAAATACAATGAAATTGACAAGAAATATTGTGTTGCCTAGAAATGACCATCTTTAGGTGGGGGCAGATTATTAATACCCACTGCTCATGTGAAGTTCTTTAAACAACAGTATAGTTGTTTACTAGAAACAGAAATATTTTGTAATATAATAACACAACTTTATTTAACCGCATATAATTAATAAATGCCATAACAATGAAAAATTACAAACTCACTGTATCAACTGGTGGCTCCCTCTGTCAGCAGGAGCTGTACCACCAGGGCTGTGAGAATGTGTGCGTGATGTTTGCGTCGATCACGAACTTTGCGGAGTTCTACGTGGAGCTGGAGGGCAACGACGAGGGTGTAGAGTGCCTGAGACTCCTCAACGAGATCATCGCCGACTTCGACGAGGTCAGACTGCCTCAGTGTGTCATGGAATAATTAATAACATAACTTCCACTGTTCCACACGATGGTGATATACATCAACATTTCAGTTGGATTACTCTCTAGAATGAATGAATAAATTAATAATAATAAATCTTATGTGGTGCCATAATGAAGCTCATGGCATTTGCACGCAATTTGACTCGCAACACTACTAATATCTATATTTTAGCATAATTATATTAATGTTTTATTTATGCATAATGTGTGTAGCATATATATATATACATATATATATATATATATATATATATATATATATATATATATATGTATATATATATATATATATGTATATATATATATATATATGTATATATATACATATATTATATATATAATATATATATAATATATGTATATATATATATATATATATATATATATATATGTGTATATATGTAGACAACTCTGAGAAGGGAGAGTTAATGTTGTGCCGATGACATCCCAGATGCTGGAAGAAGAACAGTTCACGTGCATAGAAAAGATCAAGACCACTGGCTCCACCTACATGGCGGCGTCGGGACTAACGGAGAAGAGTAACTTTGCGGACCTGAGACATGTACAGGCGGTAGTGGACTACGCCTTCGCCCTGCGCAAGCAACTGGAGTGTGTGAACCAGCATTCCTGGAACAACTTCAAACTCAAGATAGGTCGGCCGTCACCTTGATTCACTTTGTTAGTTACCCAAATCTCAACCATAGACTAAGTCTGCAGTCGAGGTAACATGGCATAAATGTGGCATTAATATGGCATTATATTTTGACTTGTTATCCGTGCTTGAGTGTATATATCCACAGATATGCATACACAGTTACACACACATGATTGCACATACATACATACCTACATATACACCAATAGCTATAAATCAATTCTGGTATATCATCATCATCATTATCATTATGCAGTCATAGTGTCCCATGGTTCGTAGAAGGCCTCAGGATGCTGCTTCCGCATCTGCCTGTCTTGCGCTATCCTCTACCAGATGGTACCCTTCCAGTAGTCATCAATAAGCACTGGTCATCATTCTGATATAATATATATATATATATATATATATATATATATATATATATATATATATATACCAGAATGATGACCAGAATATATACATATGTATACAGTATATATAATAATAAATAATATATTATATATAATTGTATTATATGGATGGCATTATGAAATCAGTCTTGCCTGTTTCAACTTTACTGTATGATCACATTTATTACAAACTTAAAAGTCTTAATGAAACTATAATATGCTTGTGTTTGCAGGTATAAATGTAGGGCCAGTAGTTGCCGGGGTGATAGGGGTACGTAAACCTCTCTACGATATTTGGGGTAACACGGTGAACGTGGCCAGCCGGATGGAAAGTACAGGCCTGGCTGACCACATACAGGTAGGTTGATGAGTGGACGGGTAGGTTGATGAGTGGAAGGGTAGGTTGATGAGTGGACGGGTAGGTTGATGAGTGGACGGGTAGGTTGATGAGTGGACGGGTAGGTTGATGAGTGGACGGGTGGGTTGATGAGTGGACGGGTATGTTGATGAGTGGACAGGTAGGTTGATGAGTGGATGGGTAGTTTGATGAGTGGACGGGTAGGTTGATGAGTGGACGGGTAGGTTGATGAGTGGATGAGTAGGTTGATGAGTGGATGAGTAGGTTGATGAGTGGGTGAGTAGGTTGATGAGTGGATGGGTAGGTTGATGGATGGATGGGTAGGTTGATGAGTGGACGGGTAGGTTGATGAGTGAACAGGTAGGTTGATGAGTGAACGGGTAGGTTGATGAGTGAATGGGTAGGTTGATGAGTGGATGAGTAGGTTGATGAGTGGGTGAGTAGGTTGATGAGTGGGTGAGTAGGTTGATGAGTGGATGGGTAGGTTGATGAGTGGATGGGTAGGTTGACGAGTGAACGGGTAGGTTGATGAGTGGGTGAGTAGGTTGATGAGTGGACGGGTAGGTTGATGAGTGAACAGGTAGGTTGATGAGTGAACGGGTAGGTTGATGAGTGGATGGGTAGGTTGATGAGTGGATGAGTAGGTTGATGAGTGGGTGAGTAGGTTGATGAGTGGATGAGTAGGTTGATGAGTGGATGAGTAGGTTGATGAGTGGGTGAGTAGGTTGATGAGTGGATGGGTAGGTTGACGAGTGGGAGGGTATGCTGATGAGTGGATGGGTAGGCTGATGAGTGGATGGGGTGGCTGGATTAAAAAATATTAACTTAATAGAAAATATTGTTGTTTTGTGACAACCACCTGGTGTTGATGTTCCATCATTGAAACAGCAAAGTGAGTTAACTCTACTCATTGTGTTATTGATGGAGTTGAGCGATGTCTCCCAGCCAGTGTCTAAAGGTCCACTGCCTGTGCCTGCAGGTGACAAAGGAGGTGTACGAGTGTCTCTCACCCAAGGGTTACGTGTTCGAGTGTCGGGGACTCATCAGTATCAAGGGTAAAGGGGAGATGTTGACCTACTTCCTCATGGACCAGCCGGCGTCACGGCAACGGTCGTCGTAACCATGACGACACGTGGACAACTTGGTTGTGGGGCCAGGACATTGCCAAAACATCTAGTCACACTTTAATGAGTCTTGAAATGTGTTATATTAAATATGTTGTACATTAGCATTTTTATATTCTGTGAGTACTGATTTGTACTGCATATTCGTATTAATGGGACCACTTGTAATGTTTGTATTTTTCTGACATAATAGGTACATATGTACAGTGTATATTGTACCATATGTCTCGGTCTGTTGCCTTGTACAATATGGCAGTATTACAGACATCACTCCTAGGGGGGGTTCTTTTGCAGTTTGGTTTGTGTAGAAACGAAACTGCAAATGAAATGTTATTGTTCACTTTCTCCCTGGAGGTGAAATGTTACCAAATATAGTACTCTAATGTATTTGCGTTCAATTTGTCCATCTGTCCACCAGACTGTCTCTTGTAAGATGTCCATCTGTCTGTCTCTCTTCCTGTCTTCCTCTCTGCCTGTCTCTTTCTCTCACTCTTTCTGTCTTCCTCTTTGTCTCTCTTTCTGTGCGATTGTCTGTCTGACCATCTCTCTGTCCGTCCGTCCGTCCGTCCGTCCGTCCGTCCGTCCGTCCGTCCGTCCGTCCGTCCGTCCGTCCGTCCGTCCGTCCGTCCGTCCGTCCGTCCGTCCGTCCGTCCGTCCGTCCGTCCGTCCGTCCGTCCGTCCGTCCGTCCGTCCGTCCGTCCGTCCGTCCGTCCGTCCGTCCGTCCGTCCGTCCGTCCGTCCGTCCGTCCGTCCGTCCGTCCGTCCGTCCGTCCGTCCGTCCGTCTCTCAGTCATGTTCCTCCTGTGCCTGTCATCTGTTGATGCTGCTCTCAGTTCAAGTCGTGTCACCCACAGCTGTGTAAGTCGTGTATCAGAATTGTCACAACAACACTTTGGTTGTGTGAAGTGCTCAGAATGTTGAAATGTACAAAATGTTAAAGTGTACAGAATGTTAAGGAGTACAGAATGTTTTGGCGACAGTGCAATAACTTATAGATTACAGTAAATGATTACATTTTTATGCTCGAGTCCAGAAGTGTTTAATAGAATTGATAAATCCAGTTTTTAATCACATTGTTTTACAGGTGACGCTTGTTTAAAAGTTGCCTACTACAGTCTGTACATGTATGTAGTTTACCTGTTATCTTGGGCTCACTGACAATGCCTTCTGTGGCTGTCTACAATGTACAATAAATATGTTTTATAGACCTTTAATTGTTGCCTGTTTGTTTCTGGCAGTGTAGTTGTCTAGTCAGTCACTCTGTGGGATCTAACACTAGGACAAACACAAGCTGACAATATTTATGAAGGGGGCTGCATGACTTGTGGAAAAAAGGGTGCAACAAGAGCAGATGCCTGGAGAGGGATAGGGAAAAGGAATCGGGGATTGGGAGTAGGAATATATAGAAATAGTTAGCAGGATTGGGAGAATAGTTGCGAATGAGAGCGCTTCGATTGACCTTCGATCTCGAGTTGAATGCCCCGCCACCTGTGTGGAAGTTGATGTATATACCACCGTCATCCCCTCTGAAGACAGCGTGGTCGTGAAGACTAAACTAGGTCCCCGCGCACGCCTTTGTTTTGATAACGAAAGCAGCGTGGCAATGACGTCGTCCCAAACGTGATCTTGTATGCCCTCTTGAAACTGTCTGACCATGTTGATGAACTTTTCAGGGCATCCCAATGTTATCATTATTTTCCAAAGGCTGTCACGCGCCACGCGTCTTGTCAGACTGTTGCATCTTGACACCGTGTAGAGATCGCGGTTCGGCTTCAGGCATTGTGTTCTGGACTTAGCAAGCTGCAAACATCATATCAACTTGGTAGGAAGCACCACTATGACTATGGTTATATCGACAACGTTGCTCCACATAGAGTAGAGGCTCAATCAGACGGGTCCGAATTATACGAGAAGGGTCTCTTCGGCGACAGAGAGATCCAACGTTGGATGACAATTGCCCTTTCCCTTGTACAGACGTCCCCTACAGGCTACAGACGTCCCCTACAGGCTACAGGCGTCCCCTACAGGCGGCCTTCACGTCATTCGGCTTCTGCCTCTGGTGGGTCACGTCTACAGCCCGCCTGGCATGGGAAAGCGCAGTGACGTTTTCAACAAGGCCAATATATAGTTGTATAAGCCTATGCGATGGTAGCATCTATTCAAAGGCATTGGCCAGCGGAGAGTAGACTGGTTGTTTTCCTTATCTAAGATATATTAATGGGTTTTGTCAACGACATGAATGTGTCGAACTGTGGGCGTGGCATAGACTACCATAGTTGTATTTCTGATTTCAGGCAGAACATAATTATTATATTATAAAAAATTATAAATCGTTTTAATTGGTAAATTCAATATAATCATAGTGTGACGAATATATGTACCACATATGTCAGGCTTAGATCCAGTGGCAAGTGCATTTCCCAAGTTTCAAACAAAAAGGTTTGTTGGTATAATTTACACTGATTACAAGTAGCAAGCAATATCAATACGCCACCTCGTGGATTACATTGATCAAACATTGGTTGTTTCGGATGTTTATTATGTTCATGACCCGCTAGATGGAGCAACTGTTTTGACCGGACCGTGGGTGAAAATGGAACTTGAACGACGCCAACCGTTCTAAGTATTTTACAGTGTCTAAATATTGTAAAATGCGTGCTCATAAGTTGTTGGCTTGAAACAAATACATTTTCAGACTTTTAGATAAACTACTGAAATATAATAATGATTGACGCGAACCAAAATTTGAACATTTATATTATTCAGAAGATTATTAGCGACATTCTGGTCCCCGCAAGTTGCACGACATTAATTACAAAGTCGCTGAGAGCATCGGCGGAGACGTAATGCGTGTCTTTTGATCAGAAATACAACGCACGTACACAAATGATCAGTTGTTCCCGGGTGAGTGCACACGTGTACGCATCGCTGCATCCAACCCGGCAAACACGCCCGGGGCGGTCAAACAACGTTGGCAGCGATGTTTCTTGGTGTCTACTGTCTACACGCTGCTGCCGCATGATACCACGTATGCTTCTTTGCCGGTAGCTGCATGACTCATACATCACATGCATATTGTGTGTGAATACTTTTTATATTTTACCATGCCTTTTTAGAAACAAGGTATGAGACTCGAATCTACGTCATGCAGTTGCATTCTCTAGCTGCCGTCTGGCTCACTAAACAGTATTTAGAACGTCTAAATAGTGTTGTTTTTGTAGAACGTCTTTGAAATGAAGTTACTGGGCTGTTTTTATTCAGCAGCTCTCTAAAGACCTATTTGGGAAATTAGTTTAACACAGTTGAGAGGGGGTAGTTACACTCCAGATGATATTATAATGCAACAACTACAACACCACAGTTAGAATTACATGTATATTAATGTGGAGGGGGACTCAAATGTTGCCTCGGATCAGAAACCGGAATCCGGGGATGGGGTGGGTGCTGTAAGACTTTGGTTACTGAGTTCTCCAGGCTCTCACTAATCCACGATTTGCGCCAAAATATTGGAGACTAATGTCATACCTGATGCCCCACGCTCAGTGTTGTTAGTTATTTCTATCTCCAGCCTCCTGGCTCCAACGTCTATGGTTTTGTGACGTATGTCTGTTGTCACATGTCGTCACGTCACGGGGTACCACTACACGTGTAGCGAAAAATCTGGTCGTTGAAAAATCTGGTCATGTTTGACCTATATCGTACTAGAATGACCAGATTTTTCGTTACGTACGCGATAAATGTGTTCGTTGAAAAATTGGGTTTTCAATGTGCACGTGACTACGTAGCACGTGACTACTTCGCTGAAATATGCGGTCGTCGACGATCAGATTTATCGCTACAGCGACACAGCCTAGGATACGGGAACGACTGTTCGTGTTCATTATAAAATATGTTGATAGTTAACTGTAATTATATATTACTGGCATAGTTTTTATTGTAATGTATTCAGATTTGTATCTGGGTAAAACGGGAAAAAATAGGCGCTTTATTTAATTACCATGTCCATGATATAATAATTGTTTTATTTATGTCTTTATTGTGATACACGGATGTTTACACATTACTATTTTATTTATTTATTATTGTTTTGTAACATATTTATTATTTATATTGTTGCTTTAGGAAATTAATAAAGCGCTGTGAACGCTATATATAAAATATATATAGTTCAATTAATTATGGGGAATCCAAATTTGCCAAAATATTTAGTGTATCCAGGTGAAAAGACGAGGTGCAAGTTGGGTATTTATTTATTCTGGTTCATATTTTTAGGCGAAACTATCCTGACATATGACACCCATTAGTGACTGATGTTTATTTTTTGTTCCCTTGGAAGTTTGTTGCTATTCCAAAATGAATCAGACCTTTTATTACATGACACATATATGTATTTGCATGACACATTTACAATAAAATCATATTTTTCAGTAATACAAACATGGTCATATCACCAGAGGTATAGGTTACATAACTTAGAAACTTCCCTGATGTATTCCTTAAATGTGTTAACAACTAGTGAAAAAATGAAGTATTGTATCCATGGAGGTACGACCATTGTATTGGTTCAAAATAAGGTTTGTTCATTTTCTTGGAGATGTGTGATACAGTGCAACTCCTGGTTTATTTTTGGAATAGCAACTAGACTTCTAATTGTAATAATAATAAATGTATTAAGGATTTTGTTATTAGGCACTATCCTGGGCACAATCTGTATATTCAGCATCTGATGGTGTTTGTTTTGTACTGACAAATGTACAAACGAATTGTGAGATATTTTTTCTCCAATGTATCTGTCATTATTACATTAATGAAAGTGTACAATTTATAAAAATGGCTTTTGTAAATATAATCTACCTGTAATCATAATATTATTATACTCAATGATACATATTAGGATTTCCTCCAATTTTGCATAGATTGTGAGTGAGTGCATTAATTGAGTAGAAGTGAACATCAAGTCAGTTGTCACACAGTTTATTCAACTCCACAGATTGCATTTGCCTCTTCTTCTGTCAGGCCGAGGGCCTTGAGAGTCTTTGCCAACAGGAATGGCTCTATAACATGCCTCTTGTACGATGCTCTGCAATGAGATGTATAGCATATCTAAGGAGAAGTCATACAACTATGAATACACAGTGAAATTATACATCCTAACAGAGCACCAATAGGAGACTTTACTCCGTCTGTAATAGTCTTATTCGAATACACAGTGACAGATAACAGCGCACCAACTGGCAAGTGCCTTGCGCTTGAGCAGTCCTGATCACTGGACACTGAGCTATAATTATAACAACTTAACTTCACTTTTATGTAGTGTATATCGACAACGTCGAACCATAGCTCTAGTGCTGAAGGGGTACATGTAATAACTACTTTAGTCCAGTGCAAATGGTAATCCCATATTCGGTCGTCGAACTTGCTCAAGTTCGACGACCGAATATTTCAGCTACATTTGGCGGCTAATTTGCACGTGACCACAAGTCACATGACATTTGCACGTGACCACAAGTCACGTTACATTCGACGACCGAATATTTCAGCGAAGTTTGCACGTGACCCATATGTGGTCACGTGCAACTTGTGCGCATGCGCACAATTGAAAAATGACCATATTTTTCAAGACCCGGTTTTTCGCTACAACGCTTCTCCCCAGCGGTGTTATCGGTCAAGTGTCGTGTCGTACCTCTGCCACGCGTCAAGTGTGTAATGTGTATAGCGATATATGTGGTGTTTAGCTAATCGCTCTGGAGACCACCCAGTCAGGTTCCCATTATATCCAGTTTTAAATTAAACCATGTAGCCTATATATGACATTTAGACCCTATACTATCAGTAGAAACTACTAAACCTGGAGGGACATGTATTTGGGTTCGGGTTATGATCGATTGATATTTCTGTTAACGGCATTGCGCTGTATAGCTCCACGCGTGATTCGTGTTTACACCAATTAAGACAACAGAGCCGTAACGCCGGCCGCCGTCTATGACGATGTTTACGGTAGCGAGCAAACACCGCGGCCCGTCAGCGCCCGGGGCTAGCGTGGTCGCTCTACTCGTTGCGTCGGCCGCCGCTGTTTACTCGCGTCGCTTTGTAGCCGGCCTCATAACGGACGTCACCGACAGCAGCGGCCACGGCTCAGCGGTCACAGGCAGGCACACTGTCACAGGGCCACCGTCTCACACTAGCCGACACTCGCCTCCTCACGACGACATCCCAGCATACGGACACGGCGTCAACACGACAGGTAGGTGGACATTACGAACTTACACAACACAGACAGTTAGTCAGCGGCAGTGTTGGCGCTGCTAGTTGGGTATTACTCGGATACAGCGAGCACACGAGAGGTGGCTTGTGTGTTGAGTCCTGCGGTTGATACTTAACGATGCACGCCGTGTGTGCAGAGAGAGAGAGGTGTCCTCTGGGTACTCTGTCCACGCCACTGGCGCTGATATGTCATTACTAGAGTTAGGCGGGGCGCTGTCATCTCGCGGGGGTACCGTAGAGTGTTAATCGAGGGCCGATTGGTGATTGGGCCTATACAACGTGTGTCGTGTAGAAATGTGGGCATTCCAAGAGCTCTTGACCCACGAACCAGACAGCTGCTGCCAAATACTTGCTCAGACTCAACAGAACCACTCATCAAAGGGAGATGCCAGTGCTATATATAAGACATACAGTTATATTCGGTTCCTCGGCTGTTCTTATCAGTGGCCAGTCTGTCCGCTCGTGCTACAGACTACAGCCAAGTCTGGCAAACTTCCGTTCTTAATCTTAACGCACGCAGAGGTAGAGTTCTAGCCCGTCGCTCCAGTGGTCTTGCCCTCACAACAACAACAACAACAACAACTACTACTACTATTACTACTACTACTACTACTACTACTACTACTACTACTACTACTACTACTACTACTACTACTACTACCACCAACATTATTTTAGCCCGAAATATCATCGGAAAATCCGACTTGCGTGGCGCTTCCCTCCGTAGTGACACATCACCTTACATTCTCCATTCAATTAATGTACTTTCACTTGCTCCCATTATAACTATTATAAGCAGCGACATACACCACTGGTCGCAGTGTCGAGTTACAGACAACTCCAAACAGTGCGACTGTGTCTTGAACTATCGCAGGAATGTGTCCGTTGAATTATTAACCACTAAACTGAGTCCGTCTCACCCGACTCCGCGACTGCGGCGAGTGTCGTGATTTATCCTCACGTTACAAGGCAGAAGGTCATCCACCGGTCTATACACAAACACCCCGCGACCAAGGGTGTCCACTTCACACGCCGGTCAGTCGACCCACGCTCGGCCACTGGCGATACAACTACGGGCAGTGGACACCAGGAGGACCCGAACAATGACAACAGTGACCAGTAATCAACAGTAATCAACAGTTGGTTGTATCATCGGTCGACAGTCAGGTCGGCTAAGATATAACGGAATGTGTTGTAAACTAAAATACTGACTGCCGTCCACGGAGCAGTTGTCAGTGATACATCAGACGTCTTCGAATAGATTGTCTGGAGGGTCGACAGACCAAGACAGAAGTAGAGACGAGTGATAAGGGGTAATCCCATTAGAGTGATAAGGGGTTATCCCACTGAAGGATTAGGGAGACAAAACAAACTTATGCGTAGTCGTGTACGGCTATACTTTTAATTCCTTATAATTTCATACATGTTGAACAGTAGCAAACAATACTTGTACGATATAAACTAAAATAATAAGTAACTTTTGATATAAGGAATAACAGCCATTATAACTGTCTTGGGTTAGGGCACAATAATTCTCCAGGCAGTACAGCTATGGCATCGCCTAAAATGGTTCAGATGATACCCATTTCAAAACTGTTTTTACACCACAGGTTGGAATTCTTTTAGCCATGGTTACCAACTCAGCCAGGTAAGTTGGTCCGTATCACGGAGGTGCACATGGGAAACAGCGAATTAGTCTTCATTGTTAGTTTACACGCACACGACAGTCGTGATTGCTTTTACACAATACAACGACAAATTACAAGTCGAGGTGAAGTTCGGACAAACACGAGTTTCCGTTCTGTACAACACAGTAGTTCCATTACACAGCGGTCGGGCAGTGCTGTCGGGCTGTCTTGGTGTGTGCGATCTGAGGACAATGGGTTAACGTGACGGCGCGCAGTCGCTAGGCAGGTATAGTTGACATATTACGTGTAATAGTCATATGACTCATTTCTGTCCCCGGGCGGCTATCAGAGCTGTCGTAACCTACACCGGCCGTGGGCTGCGGCTGTCAGACCCAGTCAGGTGATGACTCACCGTATCACTGCTGCGTAGTGGCTGGCTCCGTTTTGGTGGCATAACACCTGCTCATCGGAGTCGGTATTTCTCATTAGGTTTGCGTGCTTCCGTAATGATACCACTGTTCCCGTTTATGTCAGGTCGTAGGTCTAGGGCGGGATAACCACCATCTTTCTCGCTGCATTTCTCGTCGGGCCCTAGCTCAGACAATGTCCCTTGTTTGTAACTCGTCGTGGTGTCATGTTTGGCGAATAGCAGTCAGTGTGTGTTAGCTCTATGGGTTTGGTTTAGGAGGCAGCTGTTGTTGTTATTGTTGTTATCAATACCCGTACGCAAGGTGTTTTAGTTTTTATACGTCACATGCAACATGTCTTTCATCGGAAAGATATGGATTCACAAACTACAGGATGTCATGCGAGTGTTTAGGTGCACGAACGTGTTACAGGGCGACTTGACGACAGAGGTCATAAAACGCGGCAGTGGCCCCCGACTTAACCTGACTTGCCCACACAACACGTCGACTGTCGTCTGTGACTTAACGGGTTCACGGCTGTCAATCCACGGCCCGTAGAACTTGTATTGTGGTTGCGGAATCCGACAGACAGAGTATATCGGTTGATTGGTCGTGAAAGCGGCAGTCGGCACAATGCGTGCTGTGTTCCTAGACAACACTGTCGTGTCTCTCCCGACAGTTGACACAAAGCGTAATTTTGATGTCGCTGCCATTTGACATCTACGCGATTTGCAAATTGCGCTGTGAGATAAGTAATTAGTTTCAGTGACATGTTCCACTGACACGAAGGGAGCGTTCAGTAATTACGTACAGCGGGCGGCGGCTGTGTGGATCAAACAACAATACACTGTATTCAGGCGGGGACCGTTTTAATAGATATTTTATCTCGGATAGAGCCGCTACAATAACTCAAAAACATGAAACAAAAGATAAACAATAAGAACCCTCTACGTGTGAATACAAACTCGACTCTTCACTACATTCTCGTTCAATGTTTATGCATTTTTTTCATTTACATTTGGTCGTCTTAGTTCGAATAGTTGACACATTGCGTTGACTGCCACTGACGTTGTCTGTGACATCTCGGCAGGACAACGGTTAAGTCGACAGCGTCTTCCACACTGAGCCACGGGGGAAAGAACAGTGCGACTGTCACCCGCCAGTCAGCTGTGTGATTGACGACACACGTGTGTAGAATGACGGCATTGTGCGAATCAACGGCGCTTAATGACTGTTTGACATAATGGAAGCCGATGCGCACGCACGCACTCACGCGCGCGCGCGCACGCACACACGCTCATGTACTATATGTACACAAGTGCGCGTACATGCACGCGTGCGCGCACGGATGCACACGCACAGTGAAGGCATTCCCGTTACGTAATAACTATCAGGTGTTCACACCTGTTAAAATAGACAAAATAATTGTTACCAGGCGCGTTAAATTGTTCAATGTTTTTTTTTATTTACATCAACGGACCTCACCCGAAACGACCGCTGGTCCGGCGTTGTGTTGATGCACGGACCGCGTCAACCACAAACCACGCCCTCGCCACCTGTAGGTGTGAGGCCTGGCGTACTGGAGCCTCGCAGTGCAAACATAGCACCCTATGCAACTGTATACGTCGACATATTTAATGTCATACACACCTGCATCTCGCCCCCCTCTTGTTCACCGTCTGAACCCTTGTCCCTCCCTGCCTCCCCCTCTCTCTCTCCCTCCCTCATTCCCTCTCCCCCTCTCTCCTTCCCTCTCTCCCTCCCTCTTTCCCTCTCTCCCTCTCTCCCTAGCTCCCTAGCTCCCTCTCTCCCTCCCCCTCTCTCCTTCTCTCTCTCTCTCACCCTATCTCTCTCCCGATCTCTCTCCCTCTCCCCCTCTCTCCCTCCCCCTCTCTCCCTCTCTCCATATCCCTCTCCCCCTCTCTCCCCCCTCTCCCCCTCTCTCCTTCTCTCTCTCTCTCACCCTATCTCTCTCCCGATCTCTCTCCCTCTCTCCCTCTCTCCCTCTCTCTCCCTCTCTCTCCCTCTCTCCCCCTCTCTCCCTCTCTCCCCCCACTCTCTCTCTCCCTCTCCGTCTCTTCCTCTCTCCCTCTCTCCCTCTCTCCCTCTCTCCCTCTCTCCCTCTCTCCCTCTCTCCCTCTCTCCCTCTCTCCCTCTCTCCCTCTCTCCCTCTCTCCCTCTCTCCCTCTCTGCCTCTCCTCTTTTTCTGTCTCTCTTCTTCCTTCTATCTTCTCCCGTTTCTTTTTTCCCGTCTCGACGAATCTTTATTTTTCAAGGACACACAAGTTTAAGATGAAAACGCTAGGAGCATAATATCTGAAATTCCAAGTAATCGTCTTCATATTGTCTGCGTGTTTGACGTTACTTGCAGTCGTGAGGTACTGAACCACATGGCACCTGAGTGTTTAACACAGACTACAAGAAAGTCGTAAATAAGGGATTTACTCACACATGGTTTGTTTACTTATTAGACCGTTCCGTCCAGTCACTCGGTACTAGATCCTCCTGCGCCCCCGCTGCCGTCTCACCCCCCGCCCCGCCCCGCCGCAGCACATAACCCGCCAGTCGTCTCTCGGTCGACCGGAATGTCATCGCTAGACCGCCGTCTAAACACCGTGACACGGCGACAGAGGAGGCGTTGTGCCGGTGTCTTCCTGTGGCTAACGACTTTCTCGTTCGTCACTTAAGCGGCGCCGTCACTCGCCGACTCTCAGTGTCACCCTTGGCCGCCAGTCATACGTGCTCTGTGGTCGCTCGACTCGGCGGGACGTGGACGTCTCGTGGCTAGTTGTTGAGGGTCTTGGTTGTGTAGTACGTGGCGTGGTTTGAAGGAAGCTCAAGACAAGGTTAGTGGGTTTGACCCTACTGTCCGTCTGCCGGGACATTGTGACGAAGGAAGGTGAACGTTTTGACAGCGATAGCCTTTAGTTAGTTGTAGGCATATATATGTCCGTACACGCCGTGAAGTGTCGAAGTAGTGTAGGTTCATCCTGTTGTTTTGTCCAAGCAGAGCTTGTGGGGTTTGCGTGTTATGGATACGGCCTAATACGCTCTCTACACAAACCGACTGTGATACAGCTGGTTCATTTGGGAAACAGTTGCGTTTCTCATCTCACCTAAGCCCGGCCAGACACCCGACCTTGAATTACGGATGCGCTAGGGCTGCACACAGACACACGGTTTTTCTGAGTAAGCGAAGCGTCTAGGGTAAAAACTCTTCAGTCGGAGGCACGTTAAACGGGCTACACCAAGCGTTCGCCCGTCTTGCGGGTGGAGGGGGGGGGTTATATTTCAAGTTGTCGCAGCATATGTTGAGACCGGAAGCCCGTTCTGTGGGCGGTTTCCTACTAGAATAATCACAGACACGTCAGCAAAGTTAAGTAGTGTCCACTTTCCACAAGCAGAAACGGTGGACGATTCACCCGACCCTTGCTGGGCTTCGAAGGATGGAACCGAAGGCGGACTCGGTAGCGAGAAACTGGGGCATGTTCCGCCTGAAGTGGTCCATGTTATATCACAAGGTGAAAGTGACAGAACGCCAGAGGCATTGAACTCGTGCTTAACTTTGAGTGAAATAAAAAGTGTTTCTTTCAAAAGCACACACGGTATAAAATGCCACAAACCAGTCACATCCGGGACACCCATGTCACATCCGGGACACCCACGTAGGGGCGATTTGGGACACCTCCATACGACAGGTGGGCGCAGGTAGGGCCACCCTCGGCGTAATCCGTCACACCCCATGTAGTTCGGTTTACCCCCGTTTACCGGACACTCGATATATCCGCGCCGCGGACAAAGAGGCGGACCATAGAGAGATGCGGATCTGCTCCGGCGTCACACAACGTGACCCAGTTTGGGAATGGTTCATCACACGGCTCTGGCCGCATCAGTGGGCGACTGACAGGTCACACAAGAGGTCACACAAGTGCGTGCCCCCGTCACAATACATACCTTACACATTGCTTGAGGTCACTCAACTGTATATTAATGATTCCCAGGCAACACACAGCCGCGCTATTATGAGAAGGAATAATTTTCGCGTAGTAATTGACAGCTGCTAAAAACGTTCCCAGTTGGCGTTCCAATTAACAAGACTATCGATTGTGAAGGTGAACGCTGGTGGGGGGTGGACACCCGGATGTTGCTTCGGGTATGGTAACAACTAAAACAACACTTGTGTGTTCACTCCTCAGTGCGGGTTGACACTCCAAGTGTTGACACTGACTGGGTTGACATTCCAAGTGTTGGCACTGACTGTGTTGACACTCCAAGTGTTGACACTGACTGGGTTGATACTCCCAGTGTTGGCACTGACTGGGTTGACACTCCAAGTGATGACACTGACTAAATTGACACTCCAAGTGTTGACACTGACTGGGTTGACACTTCAAGTGATGACACTTACTAGGTTGACACTCGAAGTGTTGGCACTGAATGTGTTGATACTCCAAGTGTTGGTACTGACTGGATTGACACACCGAGTGTTGGTACTGACCGTGTTAACACTCCAAGTGTTGGCACTGACTGTGTTATAATTCCAAGTGTTGGCACTGACGGTGTTATAATTCCAAGTGTTGGCACTGACCGTGTTAACACTCCAAGTGTTGGCACTGACCGTGTTAACACTCCAAGTGTTGGCACTGACTGTGTTATCATTCCAAGTGTTGGTACTGACCGTGTTAACACTCCAAGTGTTGGCACTGACTGTGTTATCATTCCAAGTGTTGGTACTGACTGTGCTGACACTCCAAGTGTTGGTACTGACTGTGCTGACACTCCGAGTGTTAGCACTGACTGGGTTGACACTCCAAGTGTTGGCACTGACTGGGTTGACACTCCAAGTGTTAGCACTGACTGGGTTGACACTCCAAGTGTTAGCACTGACTGGGTTGACACTCCAAGTGTTGTACTGACTGGGTTGACACTCCAAGTGTTGGCAATGACTGTGTTGACACTCCAAGTGTTGGCACTAGCTGGGTTGACACTCCAAGTGTTGGCACTGACTGTGTTGACACTCCAAATGTTGGCACTGACTGGGTTGACACTCCAAGTGTTGGCACTGACTGTGTTAACACTCCAAATGTTGGTACTGACTGTATTGACACTCAAAGTGTTGGCACTGATCGTGTTAACACTCCAAGTGTTGGCAATGACTGTGTTGACACTCCAAGTGTTGGCACTGACTGGGTTGACACTCCAAGTGTTGACACTGTCTGTGTTGACACTCCAAGTGTTGGCACTGACTGCTTGAGTGGGTCCAGTACTATGCCGCCGTGCCGTCGTTGTTGACGGGACCACTTAGTTCTGCTTGCATGGCTCCTGTCTCTGTCGAGCCAAGTCCATAGCCACAGAGGAAATGCAGAACACACAAGCACTCATGTCACGCTAACGCCGGCGTCTCCCGGCTCTATTTAGTATTGCCTGCGTTGGCAAACACATGATGTATGAGTCTCTTTGTGTAGGTCCCGTTCATAATTCATCCAGACATAACATAATAAAACTGATATCATTTCAACTAAATGTTACCATTGAATACTCATTTCAACTAATGTTACCACTGAATACAACTGTTTGTAAAGTGCAAAACAAGATTACCGATGCCTATAGAACTACAAGATTACCGATGCCTATAGAACTACAAGATTACCGATACATATAGAACCATAGAACAGTTAGCTCAGGTGTACGACCAAAGAATTCGCCGTCATTTCAAAACGTCATCTGTCATTTTAAAATGGCAATTCCTTCAGTAAATAATCAAAACGAAGTATCATGAGGCTTTGGTGCATTAACTGTTTAGTGGCTGAATGTTTCCATTAGGAGTACGGATGGTAATAATTAAATGGGTCATCCAGGTATCGCAGTTGGCTGTAGAGACAAGATAAGTGCCATTTAATAACCGTATCTTCACCTTTGTTAGACGTGTCCTGTATGATAGGGGCTATTGAAAAGCACGAAAAAACCAAGTGCAGTGAAACGTATCGAAACCCCAACGAGTGCACATACCATGTATACACCCAGGACTACGTGAATAGCGACGTGGATAGCCGACGGCGAATTGCGATTAAATTAACGCCGCCTACGGTGGTGGCTGTGACGGCGATTCCACGAAGCCACTCAAAGCCGCCCACTGTCTCGCCGCCACTTCTTTCTTCTGACTTTCGACAACGGCAAATGCACATTTTCTGATTCACGCGGCTCACATTACACAACCTTCTTTCATCGAAACGGACTCACTCATCCGTGCGGGGGCAGATCGGGTACACGGATCTACTTCGTACCTGATGGAACTCTGGAGCTACGGCTTTCAATCGTCGCTGTCGCTATACAGCCAGCTGTGTAAATTACGCTGATGACTGTATGACTGAACTGTGTGTACGGGTCGATTACAGCATTCGTGGATATTGCCCAGAAAAACGGAGCTTCTATTTGGATCAGGAGCCACGATAGGTGCTTTGAACGAAGCTAGCGGGACATCGGCGCATCTTGAATGCTCTACTCCGGGTCGTGGCGGAATACTGGCCGTGTTTGTTGAGCGAAGGTTGCATGACAAAGACGGATCGTCGTTAGCAGGAGGTGTTTTGTACAGATCGGTGATACACGAGTTTTTACAGCGTAAGTGAAAAAAACAGTGTCGGTTACAGCCAACGGCTTCATGCCGTCACTACGCACCGTTCTCGGCCTGCATTCAACTCGAGGCTTCGGTCACGCGTGCGGCGTCTGTTGTTGTTGTGACAACGTTCACGCACTGGATAGAAAGGGCTTTTCAGTAAATGAAAGAACGATTTCAAAAACCGTAAAAAATTATTTTTGTTTGAAGAATAGTGAAAATGAAGTGTAATGTCGACTGTGAAGTTATGTTTTGCAGAAAGAATTGTGTACACAATTAATAGCGTCGGCAGCGACGGACAAACAACGTGTAGAATTGTTTAAGAAATGTCAATTTACTTCAACGCAACACATTTTCACTGTGCGCAATCATTACAGCGAGATCGACAGGGTGCTATAGCGCGGCTCTCTCCTGTATTCACTGGGCGTCTGACGTGGTCGGGAGGTGACCTCTGTGTCGCTGTGTTACACTGATCCTACAAGGCCCACGTCTAAGCAGCTTAGACACGACGTCGACGGTCCACAGTGGTAGTGGCGGCTGCCTGCCTCGTGTGGGGCATGTGGTCACACCCGACACTTGTGTCTACATGTACACATAACGTACACGCAGCACGCCACACGCACGTACATATAAACACGTGCGTGTGTCGGTGCGTGCATGCAAGTAGATGCACGGGTACTTTCAAACGCACGTGCAGTTTGCACACGTGCAGGCTTTCGAGCTCTCACATTCCAGGCCTCGTTCCTCGTGGTAACTTAATACGCCAACGTAAACACAGACATTAACATTCATGAATGAGGCGTAATACAACAACACGTGAAGTCGAGTGGATGTTTCGCCACTGTCCCAGTGATCACGTAAACATTGTTGACATAATATAGCGCCTAATGTGTCTCTTGTGTGTAACGTTTTGTGACACACTGTCAACTGCCGATGACAGCGTGTTGCACGGAACATTAAGTTAGTAATTATTGACGATAACAACAACAATAGCAGCACAATTATGCCTCTCTCTCTCTCTCTCTCTCTCTCTCTCTCTCTCTCTCTCTCTCTCTCTCTCTCTCTCTCTCTCTCTCTCTCTCTCTCTCTCTCTCTCTCTCTCTCTCTCTCTCTCTCTCTCTCTCTCTCTCTCTCTCTCTCTCTCTCTCTCTCTCTCTCTCTCTCTCTCTCTCTCTCTCTCTCTCTCTCTCTCTCTCTCTCTCTCTCTCTCTCTGTCTATCTATCTATCTATCTATCTATCTATCTATCTATCTATATATACAGGTATATATATATACATATATATATATATATATATATATATTATATATATATATTGTATTGATAATTAAAATGCATCATGATGGATGCTATAGATATACCCTACAAATACGAAATGGTGTTTGATTAAACAGGTCTGCTATATATGTGTATGTGTGTATGCTGATGTCATGAATTTGTATTTTGTTTATGACATGTTTTTGTTGTTGCCGACAGATCACACACTCTGCACTTAGACTACAGTCAACAACATGTCGGACGTGAAGCAAAAGACAGTGAAAGGCAAAAAGCCAGACTTGAAGCAGAAACCAACGAAAGGCAAAAAACCTGAAACCACACAGAAACCAGAGCGAGGTAAACAACCGGAAGTGATACAGAGACCGTCGAAATTCAAATTGCCATCGAAATCCGGACAAACGTCAGCACCCAGCACTCCGACGGAAAAGACAAAGCCACAGACGTCAGCTCCCACGACGCCGACGAGAAAAAACAAACCAAGAGACATCCCCGCGACAAACACACCGACAGAAAAGGCGAACCCAAAGACGCCGCCGAACGGTACGACACCGCCCCGCGAGACGCCGCCCGAGGAGACGGCCCCAGCCAGGGAGACCTCGGCCACCTCGAACATGTCGGCGGAGGAAGTCCGAGAGGCGCGGGAGAGACTGTCGGAGCTCGAGACCAAGCTACAGGTAAAGGCAGTCGGAGGTTGTTGTCGATGTGTCATTGAATCTTACTGGAATAAGTTTCCTGGGACACAGTATGGTACTGTGTGTGTGTCGACTGGTGTGTTTCCTGTTGAGCTATTTCTAGAACATACAGGGAGGGGCCTGCAGTGTGTATATTCCGCACTCGGACGCGAATGGTACAGAGTAGAGGCTAAACTTAGCATAACCCTAGGTCTTGCACACAGGCACACATACAGACCTATGCATACGCACGGACGCACACACGCAAAGTGCACATACACACACTCAACAGACACATACACACACGCACACGCACACGCACACGCACACGCAAACGCACACACACACACACACACACGCATACACACGCATACACACGCATACACACGCATACACACGCACAAACATACACACATACACTATGAATAGTTTGCATACAATGTGTAGAAAATATGTCTTGATTTAAAACTGGACTTGGCGCTATGTCAGATACAAATCTATTCTACCCATCGTGGTGACGTCACAGGCTCTGGACATGGAGGAGGAGAAGAAGATGGCTAAGATCCGGCTTCTGGCCGACACCCAGGTGAAGGAGAAGCTGCAACGACTGCAGGACCAGGTCCAGCTCAACCTCGACACCCAGCTCAGTAACGTCGGCAGTAGGTGAGTCGGTCCACGTCGATGTCTCAGTAACATTAGCAGTAGGTGAGTCGGTCCACGTCGATATCTCAGTAATGTCGACAGTAGGTGAGTCGGTCCATGTCGATGTCTCAGTAACATTAGCAGTAGGTGAGTCGGTCCATGTCGATGTCTCAGTAACATTAGCAGTAGGTGAGTCGGTCCACGTCGATGTCGCAGTAACATTAGCAGTAGGTGAGTCGGTCCATGTCGATGTCTCAGTAATGTCGGCAGTAGGTGAGTCGGTCCATGTCGATGTCTCAGTAACGTCGGGAGTAGGTGAGTCGGTCCATGTCGATGTCTCGGTAACATCGGCAGTAGGTGAATCGGTCCATGTCGATGTCTCAGTAACGGCGGCAGTAGGTGAGTCGGTCCATGTCGATGTCTCAGTAATGTCGATAGTAGGTGAGTCGGTCCATGTCGATGTCTCAGTAACATTAGCAGTAGGTGAGTCGGTCCATGTCGATGTCTCGGTAACATCGGCAGTAGGTGAATCGGTCCATTTCGATGTCTCAGTAACGGCGGCAGTAGGTGAGGCGGTCCACGTCAATGTCTCAGTAACATTAGCAGTAGGTGAGTCGGTCCACGTCGATGTCTCAGTAATGTCGATAGTAGGTGAGTCGGTCCATGTCGATGTCTCAGTAACGTCGGCAGTAGGTGAGTCAGTCCATGTCGATGTCTCAGTAACGTCGACAGTAGGTGAGTCGGTCCATGTCGATGTTTCAGTAACGTCGGCAGTAGGTGAGTCGGTCCATGTCGATGTCTCAGTAATGTCGACAGTAGGTGAGTCGGTCCATGTCGATGTCTCAGTAATGTCGACAGTAGGTGAGTCGGTCCATGTCGATGTCTCAGTAACATTAGCAGTAGGTGAAGCGGTCCACGTGGATGTCTCAGTAACATCGGCAGTAGGTGAATCGGTCCATGTCGATGTCTCAGTAACATCGGCAGTAGGTAAATCGGTCCACGTCGATGTCTCAGTAACGTCGACAGTAGGTGAGTCGGTCCATGTCGATGTCTCAGTAACGTCGGCAGTAGGTGAGTCGGTCCATGTCGATGTCTCAGTAACGTCGGGAGTAGGTGAGTCGGTCCATGTCGATGTCTCAGTAATGTCGACACTAGGTGAGTCGGTCCATGTCGATGTCTCAGTAACATTAGCAGTAGATGAGTCGGTCCATGTCGATGTCTCAGTAACATTGGCAGTAGGTGAGTCGGTCCATGTCGATGTCTCAGTAACATTAGCAGTAGTTGAGTCGGTCCATGTCGATGTCTCAGTATCATCGGCAGTAGGTGAGTCGGTCCATGTCGATGTCTCAGTAACATTAGCAGTAGGTGAGTCGGTCCATGTCGATGTCTCAGTAACATTAGCAGTAGGTGAGTCGGTCCATGTCGATGTCTCAGTAACATTAGCAGTAGGTGAAGCGGTCCATGTCGATGTCTCAGTAACATCGGCAGTAGGTGAATCGGTCCACGTCGATGTCTCAGTAACATCGGCAGTAGGTGAATCGGTCCATGTCGATGTCTCAGTAACATCGGCAGTAGGTAAATCGGTCCACGTCGATGTCTCAGTAACGTCGACAGTAGGTGAGTCGGTCCTTATCGATGTCTCAGTAACATTAGCAGTAGGTGAGTCGGTCCATGTCGATGTCTCAGTAATGTCGGCAGTAGGTGAGTCGGTCCATGTCGATGTCTCAGTAACGTCGGCAGTAGGTGAGTCGGTCCATGTCGATGTCTCAGTAACATTAGCAGTAGGTGAGTCGGTCCATGTCGATGTCTCAGTAACGTCGGGAGTAGGTGAGTCGGTCCATGTCGATGTCTCAGTAACGTCGGGAGTAGGTGAGTCGGGCCATGTCGATGTCTCAGTAACGTCGACAGTAGGTGAGTCGGTCCATGTCGATGTTTCAGTAACGTCGGCAGTAGGTGAGTCGATCCATGTCGATCTCTCAGTGATTCAAAGGTGAATGTAGAACCTGTCGGCCGATCAAAACTGACGAACTAATCTTAACATGTAAACCACCCAACACTACAGTTATACATTAAGTGTAAACCAAATTCTGCATGATTTCTAACGACATTCATGCTATACATCCGTTGCCGTAACAAAACACAATTTCGTCCTTCAGGTACGAAGAACATGCGCTCTCAATGGTGGCCGACAAGCAGACGGACGTGTTGCGTACGAACAAAGTCATACGCGAGGTTTCGCGCGCACTTGGCGCCGACTGGGGACCAGTGTTCGAACGACTGACGTGTGTGTTGCCGCCAGAGGCCGTGAGTGAGGCGATGAAGAAGATCGAGTCGGCGCGCTCCTTCATGCAGGTGAGTGCACGGGCTCAGTCGTCAGCACAGCACATTGTCCCTCTACAATGTAGGTCTTAACAGTTGGGCCTTTAGCAGCAGTAGCATAAATATCACGAAATGCGTTTATAATAACAAAAGAAAAGAAACTATTAAATACTGTTAAAGTGTTAAATTATAAGGACGCTAGGACTTGCGCCAAGACTGAGTGTCATAGATCGCCTGGTTGTCAAATGTGGTTAATTATGACCTAAGTGACATGCGACACGTATTCATTGTATTTGTAAAAACAGGAGAACAACAGCACAGATTGCTATGATATACTTATGGTTAGTTTCATTTACCCAAAGGGTTATCTATATGTTTGGGATTAGGGTTACGTTTTAGAATAATGTTCAGATTTAAACCACTTAAACTTGACAGTATTGTTATCTGCTATTTGAACGTGTGGTGGATCAAACAGCCCCTCCCACTCTCTCACCGACTCCACCTACTCTCTCACCGACTCCACCTACTCTCTCACCGACTCCACCCACTCTCTCACCGACTCCACCTACTCTCTCACCGACTCCACCTACTCTCTCACCGACTCCACCTACTCTCTCACCGACTCCACCCACTCTGTCACTGGCTCCACCCACTGTTTCATTAACTTACACGATCTCGTTGACTCCGTCCACTGTCTCACTGATCACCCCCTGTCTCACTGATCACCCCCTGTCTCACTGATCACCCCCTGTCTCACTGATCACCCCCTGTCTCACTGATCACCCCCTGTCTCACTGACTCCGCCCACTGTCTCATGACTCCACCCCCTGTCTCACTGACTCCACCCACTGTCTCACTGACTCCACCCCCTGTCTCACTGACTCCACCCCCTGTCTCACTGACTCCGCCCACTGTCTCATGACTCCACCCCCTGTCTCACTGACTCCGTCCACTGTCTCACTGACTCCGCCCACTGTCTCATGACTCCACCCACTGTCTCACTGACTCCGCCCACTGTCTCACTGACTCCACCCGCTGTCTCACTGACTCCACCCACTGTCCCACTGACTCCGCCCACTGTCTCACTGACTCCACCCGCTGTCTCACTGACTCCGCCCACTGTCTCACTGACTCCACCCGCTGTCTCACTGACTCCACCCACTGTCTCATGACTCCACCCTGTGTCTCACTGACTCCACCCACTGTCTCACTGACTCCACCCACTGTCTCACTGACTCCACCCACTGTCTCACTGACTCCACCCCCTGTCTCACTGACTCCACCCCCTGTCTCACTGACTCCACCCACTGTCTCACTGACTCCACCCACTGTCTCATTCACTCCACCCACTGTCTCACTGACTCCACTCACTGTCACTGACTCCACCCACTGTCTCATGACTCCACCCACCGTCTCACTGACTCCACCCACTGTCTCACTGACTCCACCCACTGTCTCATGACTCCACCCACTGTCTCATGACTCCACCCACTGTCTTATGACTCCACCCCCTGTCTCACTGACTCCACCCACTGTCTTATACCTCCACCCCCTGTCTCACTGACTCCACCCACTTTCTCATGACTCCACCCACTGTCTCACTGACTCCACCCACTGTCTCACTGACTCCACCCACTGTGTCACTGACTCCACCCCCTGTCTCACTGACTCCACCCACTTTCTCATGACTACACCCAATGTCTCACTGACTCCACCCACTATCTCACTGACTCCACCCACTGTCTCATGACTCCACCCCCTGTCTCACTGACTCCACCCACTTTCTCATGACTCCACCCACTGTCTCACTGACTCCACCCACTTTCTCATGACTCCACCCCCTGTCTCACTGACTCCACCCACTTTCTCATGACTCCACCCCCTGTCTCACTGACTCCACCCACTTTCTCATGACTCCACCCACTGTCTCACTGACTCCACCCACTATCTCACTGACTCCACCCACTGTCTCACTGACTCCACCCACTATCTCATTGACTCACCAACTGTCTCACTGACTCCGCCCACTATCTCACTGACTCCGCCCATTGTCTCACTGACTCCACCCGCTGTCTCACTGATCACCCCCTGTCTCACTGACTCCGTCCACTGTCTCACTGACTCCGCCCACTGTCTCACTGACTCCACCCCCTGTCTCACTGACTCCACCCACTGTCTCACTGACTCCACCCGCTGTCTCACTGATCACCCCCTGTCTCACTGACTCCGCCCACGGTCTCACTGACTCCACCCACTGTCTCACTGACTCCACCCACTGTCTCATTCACTCCACCCACTGTCTCACTGACTCCACCCGCTGTCTCACTGACTCCGTCCACTGTCTCACTGACTCCGCCCACTGTCTCACTGACTCCGCCCACTGTCTCACTGACTCCACCCGCTGTCTCACTGACTCCACCCGCTGTCTCACTGACTCCGTCCACTGTCTCACTGACTCCGCCCACTGTCTCACTGACTCCGCCCACTGTCTCACTGACTCCACCCACTGTCTCACTGACTCCACCCCCTGTCTCACTGACTCCGCCCACTGTCTCACTGACTCCACCCACTGTCTTATACCTCCACCCCCTGTCTCACTGACTCCACCCACCGTCTCACTGACTCCACCTGTCTCACTGCCCGTCTGTCGCCAGTCGTACACGGCGCTGCAGTGCTGGCGCGACCTGGCGGGCGACAAGTTCGACATCGCCCGGCTGCCGATGGCGCTGAAGGAGTGCGGCCATCACGACCTGGGAGACAGCGCCGCCCGCATCCTCAACAGTGAGTGGCTCTTGTTGGCGTCAGCAGTATACAGTGTCAGTGTCCTAGCTCCACGCAATGGTACCTTGCACATATGTATCACATCGACATATGTTGTTGTGTTTGTTAGAACGTGTGCGCATATGTGTATAAGACGGGACGACATGTTCGCGTGCTGGCTGTCAGACTAATCCCAATAATATTGGGATTTTCATCTTATTACACATTCTACATTCTATACACCGCAGGTTACATTAGGCCGTTGCAAATTTTGAGTTTTGCTCTAGATCATATACTGGTGTGTTAACGCGTCTGGTTTATTTCGACTATCTCGCTAATGCTAGTTGCATTGTATTCGGTAAAACAGAACCACTCTGGTTGGTCGAGCGTAGTTTGTCACATGTCTACTTACACTAGTAATTAACTCGTTGAAGTAGACAACCAGCATCTCACGATTGTCACCTGTCACTTTAGGCGGCGGTGACGCTTTATTCAGTGTCAGTCGTGGCCAACTCCCACCAACCGTGAGACCGGACATAGATGGCGCCACCAATGGGGTATCTGATGCACCCCCAACTGCGCCTGCGCCAAGGACTAAAGCTGAGCAGGAGAACCACTTGGAAGGTGCGTGACGCGGGACTCACACTCACTCGGTCAACCCATTTACGAAAGATGTTTTACCAAAATGTGAATGACCCGAAGTAAATTATTTTTGTTACATAGCGTCATCGCTACTGCCCTTTCATAATAGGTATAATATGGTGTACAGATAACAATCTTTTGCATCGGAATAATGTTACACTAACCGAATAAAGAAGTTGAGATTGGGAATAGGATAAATTCTTCTGTGAATCGGACTGAGATAAAACT
The DNA here is from genome assembly GCA_964017155.1 of Oasisia sp. SBJ-2009. Taxonomy (NCBI): domain Eukaryota; kingdom Metazoa; phylum Annelida; class Polychaeta; order Sabellida; family Siboglinidae; genus Oasisia; species Oasisia sp. SBJ-2009. The sequence continues at coordinate 3,537,630 of OZ024854.1, forward strand.
TGCAACATAATGACAAATTCTTCGTAAACAAAATTAATTATTGCCTAATTGTGTGGAATCTTGCATGATTTTTTTTTTTTTTACAAATATCTTACTGAAAATGATACAACAATGCAATAGAACTTTATTCATCCCTGTAAATTATATAAGTTGTTCACTATTATAGCTAAATTGTATATAAGTATTTGTTAAATGTTATTACTTGTCGTAACGTAGGTTTACTTGGGGACCGGAAGCTGCTGAGACTGGCGCGACTGGTCGGCGGAGAGTGGCTCCCTCTGGGGAAGGCGCTCGACATCCCGGAGGAGGAGTTGACCGAGATTACCGAGAGTGAAGGCGAGACCTACCAGGGGGCGTTCAAGGTGTTGTGGGCGTGGCGGGACAATCTAGAACACCGATCGACAGACAGCATTTCACAACTAGCTGAGGCGCTGAAGAAATGCCGCAAAACAGAAGCCGCCGATGAACTACAGAAGTAGGCTTATCGACAGACTTGTTTACGTCGTATGTGACATAGAGACGCCGAAGTGCTCTATGAGACATGTCGGTGTTAACCCCCGGAAGTGTTGGGGTTTGTTGATGCATAATGAACTCTTATCTATGATGTTTTGTACCGAAGTAGGACCCCCGTTTCTTGCAGGTGCAAACATGTACAACGCTGTTACTTTCACCATTCCTGCAGAGCTGGTCATTCACGACGTGTACGTGTGTGTACGTGTGTACGTAACGTGTACGACCTTGTAAAGGCCATAGGTTAGCGCTACGTCGCCATAGCATTGTATTTGGCTGAATAAGGTATAACACAACTTCCAAATTAAGTATTATAACGCACACCTATGTCACACAATACAATGTCCTGTGCGATCACGTGTATGTTGAATATAATTCTTAACGTACTCAGCGGCCAAACTGGGTGCAATTCGCAATATATTATGAGGTTAAAATAAGTGTTTAATTAGTATGATTTAAGTGAGTATAACGGCTATAACCCTAGAAAAAGTGGTTAGTGAGATCCCCTTCTGCTAATGTTTTGGCAAGGTCAAGTGGTCAAGTACCCTACCCTACACAACCACTTTCCACATCCAAGAGGTCTTTAAATTGACGCGAAGACAATAGAGACGCGTTGTAACTTGCGATTTTCGGTTTTTGTCGTGCTCAACATCAAGGCGTTTAGCAGCAGGTAGAACAAGCATTTATGATATTCTTGTATATTTCATTGCGATTAATAATCGAAGTTTGGTGGTGTTTTGTTTTTATATCAGCTGCAAAATAAAAATGTATAGCAAACATGTGGCATACAGTTAATTTCAAAAGATATTTCTAAATGACTTGACTAGGTGCGTGCGTGCGTGCGTGTGTGCGCGTGTGTGGCTATACATGCATGGTTCAGTGTTGAAAATACACAGGCATATACAAAATATTACAGATACACAAAGCTAGCTCCAGTACGAAAAACGTTGTTCAGAAATGTTCGCTAGATGGCAGCACTTATATATTGAGTACCCAGCTACGACGAACATTTGCTTATCCAGACTGGGTCCCCTGAATCAGGCTCCACGGAAACTACCAACCACAAAGAAACACGAAACTACGCTAACGTTTGTGTAATGATAAATATAGTAGATATAGCGGACAAACAAACAAGTAAGCAGTACATGTTGTCTCAAGGGGAGGCGCTGATGTTTACACTGACTTTGTCGCCTCTGTGAACGAATAATTGTTTCGAAATATATCATATGTATACAATTATCAATATAGCAAGGATAATCGAACGGATGCGGTGTATTGCTTCTATAAAGTTAACACAAATTAATCATTTATGACTACAATCAACATTTCTACACCAGTGGGGCATGGTCTTCGTAAATGTAAAAATATCCAATAAAAAATGACCCCTCATCCAAAAACACATAGAAGGCCAATAAATTGCAATGGACAGTTGGGCATGTGTCTATGTCTTCAAGTGAGAGAGTTGCTAATATAATTACAGAATGTATGTATGTATATATATATAAATATATATATATATATTATATTATATTCTGTAAATATATTCTTTATATATATTAAATAATATTCTGTATATATATATACATATATATATATATATATATATATATATATATATATATATATATATATATATATATACACACACATACACACATATAATATATATATATATATATGTGTGTACATATGTATGTATATATATATATATATATATATATATATATATAGAGAGAGAGAGAGAGAGAGGGAGGGAGAGAGAGAGAGAGAGAGAGAGAGAGAGAGAGAGAGAGAGAGAGAGGTCCGAATTATTTCTACAACGTCGGTTATGATCACAGAGTTAGATCATTAATCTTTCCCTATAGACTGGGGTGTTCTATTTATATCTATAGTTATGACGCGCTTTGTTCTTCGTTTTGTTTGACATACGCCCATGCACGAATACGCCGGCTTATTTGTTCGTTTCTCTTTTTCCTTTTGATTTAGCAGCAAGTGCATGGGCGACTATTATGATGCAAAATGCATAATAGATATATAACAATTTACACGTTATAGCAACAAAGCAAATTCGGCGATTAGTTACGTCGTAAACAACTTTACTGACAATGTGAGTGTGCATTATTTACATATTACAAAATAATTAAAACAATTACCATAAATTTTAATTGAACATATGATTACGTTGCCTAACAGACTGTCGGCAATTCGGCGCCAGCTAAGTGGGCAGAGAGAGTAAGTTGGTACTCGTCACCTCATTATTCCGGTGAAATTGGCACTGTACACAAAATAATTTTTGTTAACTGTAATTGCAAATGGTTATTTAAAATGTTAAACTCAAACAACTTTTTTATAAAAAAAATTGTAAAAATGTTAAACTCAAACAACTACCTAGCTATTGGTTGGTTTAAGCTGCTCTTGTTACGTTTATTTAGAATTAATACAGCTAACATATTTTGAAACCTGTGCACGGGACCCACTGTTTGTTAACATGTGTAGGGTTTCTAATGTTATCACCATAATTACGCGGTATGCATATCTATTTTTATTTTGTAATTTTGCATTTAACAAATGGTGTGCCTGGTATGTCGCCGGTCGGAACCCTGAAGATAATGATATCACTTGCAAGGAAATTCAGATGGGTTTTATTTCACTCAGTCTCGCGATAATGGTCGAACCAGCGAAGTCAATAAACTGTTTTTTCATTAAGCTGACTTCCGGTCGACATAAGCTGACTTCCGATCGACATATCTGGCGAATGTGTATCCTATTTTAAACATGTCGACAGCACACAAAGAACTTTATTGTTTTTGTTTGTCTGCGAGATTGTATAAGAAGTTGCTAACTATCGTATTATCACTGAGGGCCATATATAAACGGCGAGATCGCCTGCAGACAAGAACAGGGTCGTAAACTGTCCATAAACAACATCTGCCCTTCTTTCGCATAGCGAATTAACAAACTGTTGATAAAGATCCAATGTCGATACACTGCACTACAAGTCTACACGGACTTGGGAATATATTCCTTATGTCAAATATAACCTTCTCTGCATGAAGCTTTGCACCTGTGTTTAGATTAATGAAAGTCGCCGCTAGAACTCACACTCTACCAATACACAATGTTCAAAATCAATTACAAAGGCGCAAACCACAGCAAAAACGCTGCGTTCAACAAGACCGTCCAATTATCGATTAGTGCCGCCTTTAATTATGCAAGTTCATGGCGCGTTTATTGACTACATCCGTTACAAGTGGCTGCTGTCTGGCCGAGAAACGCTGGTTCGTGACATATTCATTTATCGGAACTTAGTGACAGGATTAAAGAAGTCATTTGGAGTGCAATTAGAGGGTAGAGCTGGCGGCACGAGCTCACAGTGATTACGAGGACATTTGCGAGCTCTCTGCCATTAAACGGGTGGTTCGAGAGCCATTAAAAAGTACGACTTCGTTTTGTTGCAGCACTTACGGTCTGTTGTTGGTACTGCGCTGTTAGACAGATGATGATGTCGCGATGTAGTTAAACACGGCCGTCGGTCTGTCTGTCTGTTTGTCTGCCTGTCTGTCCGCCTTCTGTGACGCGTGGCTGATTGCACGGTCACTCGCTGTCGCGGTCATTGACCGCATATTCTATTTGAAACTTATACAGTGGTGTGGAGCCTTTGTCATTTTAGTCATTGTTAAAACGCGATTGATCCATGTTCAATAGCGATATGGACAAACTAAACGTAATATTAGAATAACTTAGGGTCTACTATAGTTTGTGTGTATTAGAAAGCGTGCCACATAGTGCTCACTCTACTATATGGACAGGAATACTGGTCAATAACCAAACGTTCCCAAAAAACATGGAGGCTACTGAAATGTGGTTCTTCAGAATAATGAGAGTACCATGGATTGAAAAGAAAAGCAAGAAAATTATCCGCAATATAGCCCAACCAGAAAGAATGAACATTACCTAAATGAAAGCAAAACAAGCAAAATGTGCGCAAGACATATATTGAAAATGAGAAAGTTTTACTAATTATAGTATCAAGAAGAAAAAAGTTAATGAAAAGATACAGAGAACGCCAGAGAACAAAACTAATAGCTACTATGCTGACAAGGATGAGAAAGGGCCCCATAGAACTGCTACAAACAACAAACGACTGTCCGTTTTCAGGGCTATAATTTCTAACGTCCGCGCAGACACGGTACTTTGCAGCAGACGAGTTTATATCGACTCACAAAGCAACTAACCAAGGCCAAGTCAATGTCACACTTCGTAACACATACTTAGTTGTTCCTGTTTTCTAACTTATCCGGATCACCCTCCGAAAGATGTGACAGCTTGTCTTGTATGTCGTACCCAAATCGCGTGTACCTGACTACCTGTACCTTCCCAAGGGAGGTTTCAAGTGGGGTTTCGCTCCCGCGAGATGCTCCCAGGATAAGGTAACTCACCAATTTTCTCATGTCGACATTTTCCCATGGGTATTAGCGACAGCGTTCCCGCGTAATATCCCCCAACGCGCACTCGACGCTACGCCACGACAGCTAGCCCTGACACACGTGTATTTTGATTGCGTCACGTCGTCGATACTTGACCGTGACCACTCGATGGCTCAAGTGGCCAGCTGACACGGTCACCACTCAACGATGACCATCGGCCAAGATCTGCCCATTCAGCCGTCGCTCGGTGAAAGCGATATTATAATCAGTTAGTAATTAAGTTGCTGCGGATCGGGTCTCGGCTGTGAACGGAAAATCCGTGCGGCGTCGGCCTCGGGAATATTGCAAATTAGCGACATCCCTTGTTAATGACACTGTCGTTGGGACACGACTGAATCCCTGGATCTGTATCTCGTGACGTCATCCGCTTGTGACTCGCTTTATTTGTTACGCTTCACTTTATTACGTCATTACGGAAATCGCGTAATATAAAGCGTATTTCCAGGTGACTCGGAGTTGATATAATAAATTCAATTTATTTCGCAGACATCGTCCACGAGTTGACGGTTCAATCAACACTCGTCGGTTCCGCTCTCAGAAGTCTACGACAGCAGCGTCATAAATATGCACATAGCACTCGGTGCTCCGTGCAACACATACATGGGCGGTGTTTTATTTGGAGAAACACATAAACGGGTGATATCAATCGGCTTGATTTGCAGGCGCAAATTTGTCAGTCGCCATATATATATATATATATATATATATATATATATATATATATATATATATATATATATATATATACATATATATATATATATATATATATATATATATATATATATACATATATATATATATATACACACACATACACACATATAATATATATATATATATATATATATATATATATATATATGTGTACATATATATGTGTACATATATATGTGTACATATATATATATGTATATATATATGTATATATATATATGTATATATATATATATATGTATATATATATATATGTATATATATATATATATATGTATATATATATATGTATATATATATATATATATATATATATATATATATATATATATATATATATATATATATATATAAGTTCCCACCAAGTGTAAGGCATATGGTACCAAAGCAGGAACAGAATCGCGTAATATGACAAAGATTCTTGGTATTGTCTCTGCAAAACTAATAACGTTTCCTTTTTAATATCTGTTGCTCGATGTGATGCAGATAAGATTCAACGACCTTGCGTTAATTAGCTGTTGTTCTACGACTATGCACGTTCGAGGATGATTCAGCTGCATTCGTCACCGTATTGCGCCGTCAAGACCTGACAGCCAGAGCTGCCGAGTCGTTGGCCTCTGATCCGTGGCGCGGCCGACTCCAACTAATTGTACTCGGGAGTTGTCGACCTAGCGCGAGTTTAAACACGGCTCCATATGCCGCCAGACGGACTTCATTAATCATATTTCTAACAGATCCGCAACGAGAACGAACCTCGCAGCAAATGAGACGAGTGTCTGCGGCAGGAGCCCGCCGTCACGTGTGGCTGAACAACCTTCTAGCGCCGTCACACGTCGCCGCGTTCACCGCATCCCACCAGGGGCGCTCCATTGAGTAGTTCGGGCGGGCGATTTGAAAATGATAAAACTTTCACACCGCCGTCTACATGGGGTACCGACATATTAAACACTACTGCAATAAACTCCCCATTGTTATGTGATAACAATGATCGTGTAATCAATCATGTAGCTTCCTGATCGACGATAATTAAACAATTATAGTTACCGGAGCGGCAACATATTTAGTCACAGGTTTTTACAATAAAACCCGACTGTGACTTGTCAAGCACGGACGAAATGTTCATGATAAGGGACGGAACTCCAAACTGTATGTAGAGTATCTGGATATGAAGATGAAATATATTGAAAATACTTATAAATAAATATCACGAAGAACGTTCGATAATCTAAAAACGGAGTATTATCTGGCGATATAATGAGAGGTGGTGTATGCGTTGAATGTAAACAACCTACAGTGACATGTGACCTACGACACAGATAACTACTGCAGCTATAATATAAACCAAGCAATATATATTTGTGTTAAAGAACCAACGGGCGCAGACAACGAACAAATATCGAAGGACCAAATGTCTTAGAAAGTAACAATGCTGGACACGCATGTGTGCAAAGTTCTGTTATTTTTACTTGGACTATTGCTATTGTCAGTCTTCCACAATAAACAATCTGAATCAGTCTGATTGCCAAACAATTTGTATACACATTTGGAATATTCGCGATACGATTATGCAACACGCGATATGATTATGCAATATATTTTTAGTTGATGTTGTCGAGGCCGGAACACGACGTCTCTTCCAGGGTCAGTGGCTCAGTGTCTGACATGAGCACGTTTAGAGACATAACGACCAAAGTATATTCTTTCGTCCAGTTAAACAGAAGACACCCTTTGTATTAAACCGATTATGGATATCACTTAAACATATCATAATAGTTGTACATAAAAGACTACACGATCGGGTGTAATAATTGATTACTATTTAGCATTGGCGACAACAGCGTCTACAAATTGTAATGACGAAAATAATGAATAATAGTATATATTTTTTTACTTTTATTAATTTGGATCGTTAAAAGGAAATGTTATTTGAGTGTTTTTCGGTATATTGCTATACAAATCCAAATGTGGCGCCTATTTTAAACCGTACAAGACGAATGGTTGAAAACAGATTGTCACGTGACCCATTTCCCCGGGAACATAGGACAAAAACCTTGGCAGCGGTGGGATTCGAACCCACGCCTCCGAAGAGACTGGTGCCTTAAACCAGCGCCTTAGACCGCTCGGCCACGCTACCCCATGAGTACAACGACTTCCCGAGTGATATTTGATATACTTGTTGACATAGTTGCTATGTACGCCACTGATGTACTTTGGCCTGTTTAGGAGGGAGCTGTTGATAGATAGTTTGTAGATACAGTACACTGTATATTATCAAACAGTGATCAAATAAAAGAATCAAAACGGAACCAGATGTTTTTTTCAGATACCTGGATTATGCATGCATATAATATATAACGGCAAAATCTCTTTGTGGTTAACTACATCAATAAATTATGCGGTAATGTGTGCGTGTGTGGATGTGTATGTGTGAGCGCTGTGAACATGCATGTCTGAATTGATGCGTGCGTTCGTTCGTGCGTGCGTGCGTGTGTGTATGTGCGCACATATGAGTGCATGCATACTTCGCTGAGGTCAAAGGTAGAGGACTTACTCGTATAGGTTTAAAAATAACACAGGTCGCCGAACCGACAACACAGCATCTGTTGAGCTCATGTAACAATAGCACAGCTCTCTGGAGGTGTGTTAACGTGTACACATGATGTAGAACGTAACTGACTTTTTATGAACTACTGACATTTCATTTCAACAACCAGAAATATATACACCTACATCAACTATTTAAATACATTTCATATAGGGCCAACATAATTATGAAGCTTTTCATTCTTGTGATTTAGTCATTGTGATATCAACATAATAATTTAAGTATTATTGTAGCAAATGTTGTACTTTCCACTTTGTAAGCATGGTGTTACAATAGACACTCTGGAAGACGTTTAGCAGTTCCTCCCACCCCTTGCCTGACATGTTCATTCAAACACATTACCTTTTGACTGGGAAGCATTCAGCCACGCTTTAATTAATGCACAACGACTATCCGCATACAAATATGTACGAGCGTGTGTGTGCGTGCGCTTGTAGCGACCTTGTTGCGTGTGTCCCAATGAGCGGGGTAGACAGAGTCTCGGATCCTGTGGTAACATGTCGACTCTATTTCTTAATCTTCGTAGTCCATTTTGTCCGATGATGTTATCTTTGTCTTGATTCTTGCTGCCTCTCCCTGCTTCTGTCTGTCTGAAGAAACATAAGTGATATTTTAACGAGTGATATAAGTATGGTATCGTATTAGGAATCAACTAAACAAGACTACGCGGACGGACTTATATACAGACAGACACACATTGAGGGAACACTCTGGTGACTTGGGTCAACTGTCTTTTACATTCCACCATCTATATTACATTGACATGCAAAATAAGAATATGTGTATCTCGAATAAAAGTAGGTCTACGAAGACTAAGCCACCAGGTTACTGCCACTGCGGGCGATAACAATGATAACCTAGAGAGAGCTTTTCAAAGGAACACTCGACTTACATAAACAAACAATAAATCCATCATTTCATTTAAACTATCCATAGCGGGACACTTAGAATTTAATTGACGACTGATAGGCTTGATATAGCCGTGAGACATCCCATGATGCCCCGCGGCAGCTCGTCCCGGGGGACATAAATCGCTAAATGTTCATTAAGACCGGCGCGGCCGTCCGATAGGATCAGCGGCGCTAGTCCTCTGTCATTACGTCTTATTCAGCCCCGTCAACGACCGCGGCTCTGCACCCGGCTGCACCAGTCGGGTGGGCAATTTCCCCAGCTTGACCGAGCGTGGACCCCACACGTGACCGGCCCACAACAAAGTGCAAACATTAGGGAGCGCACGCTCGCAAATAGCTTTCGGTAGCGACGCGCGCGAGTAGGGTACTTAAAGACAACGTTCAAAGCGCCACCGAGCTGGTGACGGCAGAACTAATAAATTTAGCTGTCATCGTTTGTTTGATCGGCAGCGACCGGGGTCGCCTGGTCGCGCGCCTACAGCCGCCCGCGAGGGGAGGCGACGTGACGGGGACACTATTTCATGCGACACCCATGTGTACGTTTGTGTGGATACATTTAGACAGCGTCGCACATTTATCATGACAGAACAGCAAAAGCAAGATATAATTAGATTAATAATTAGTAATAATAATAACAACAACAATAGTTCCGTTTCTTCATAAATTATAGCGATTTTAAGTAAATAAAGCCAATAAAAGTAGTTCACATTAACATGGCGTGTTGATTAAATCTAAAATATAAATGAAATAAATAAGGTACGATAAATTAAATAAGCTACGATAAATAAATAAATAAACAAGCTAAAATAAATAATTAACTTACAAAATACACAAATTAGGGTGCAAAATACAATTTAAAACAGAACAATGTATAACACAGAAACTAGTGTTATCGAGGCTTGCAATGATACCAATGATAAGATTTGAGTTGTTTCCGGAAATCAACCAATGTTTCAGCTGATCGCACACAATTTGGCAAGCTATTCCACACATTTGGGCCAGCTATCGCAAAGTAGTACTAATAAATAAAATAATAATCATAGTAACATTTCCGTAGAGTCGTCATTCATTGTTTTGGGATCTACAACAATGTTGTGGTGTTATCCATAATACCATTATGGATACAACCATGTAGACCTAAGATAATTTACTTGCTAACGTGATGCTGGTTTAGTCGAGGAAGAAATTATTATACAATTCATACTAAGACATTCTGGTACTGGTTACTTGTGTGGTGATTATCTTTATTGCCTTTTGATGAAAAGCTTTTTATATAGTAACATAAATTTCGTAAACGAATATGTAAGATGACATCAAAACAATGTGACATCTGCTGACGACCTCCACGGCTAAGCACAACAGTTTCACCGATCTAGACTGTTTACGAAGTCAGGGCACGCAATTATATTTATACATGCGGAAGTCATAACACACTAGTAATCTGTAACCTAACGTCAGTACGTGGCGGAAGTGTATTTATTCCATCTAACGAACGAACGAACGAACGAACGGACGGACGGACGGACGGACGGACGGACGGACGGACGGACGGACGGACGGACGGACGGACGGACGGACGGACGGACGGACGGACGGACGGACGGACGGACGGACGGACGGACGGACGGACGGACGGACGGACGGACGGACGGACGGACGGACGGACGGACGGACGGACGGACGGACGGACGGACGGACGGACGGACGGACGGACGGACGGACGGACGGACGGACGGACGGACGGACGGACGGACGGACGGACGGACGGACGGACGGACGGACGGACGGACGGACGGACGGACGGACGGACGGACGGACGAACGAACGAACGAACGAACGAAAGAACGAACGAACGAAAGAACGAACGAACGAAAGTGGAAAGGAAAGAGGACGTGGGACCAACTACCAGTGTTGCGGCGTATGACACGTGGCGTATGCCGAGTGGTGACTCCGACATGTGACCGAGGTCTTCGACCGCGCCGCTTACAGACAGACTCGTCCTGACGACAACTGTAACTCTCTAACTAACAAACCACTTGATTAATGTCGGCAGTTTTCCGCGACGAACATCATAAACAATGACGACATAACTACTTTAATATTGCCTTAGTCGGACACGACCCATTGATCGGACCGGTGCGGCAGCTTTATAGACTGATCCCCCTCGTGCTAAAACCTCGGAAACACGGCCGCGTCGACGGAATTTTATTTCTTCGATCAATGAATTCGTGCGACATATGTTCATAAGCAGCGCTTACCGATGACAGATCAATTCTGCTGTCGGCGTATAACAAAGACCTTTGAAGATCGGAGCGTCTTCGGCCCAGACTGCCCGGAGAGATCACGTCGTAACCGCTCACGGCGTCGCTACGAGCGCCAACTACGACTTGGTTCAGCCGAGTCTTTCCGTCCGGAGTCCTCGAAACACGTGGAATTGTTTATTCGAGGCGTATTCACCACTATGTTTAATATAAACCTAGGTTCATTGTCCAAATGAGCTGTGAACTTTCCACGAATGAACTACATCCGTTCGTTCAAGCTACAAGTTCTACACGTGCACGTGACATTTCGACGCGGAATCCTATTTCGGATCCAATTTCAACGTTGTTTTGCGCACTTCCGGTATTGGTGCATTATGGATCCTGACGGACGCGGAATTCCCATCGATTCGTACCTTGCCGGAAATTTCGGCCAACATACATCCGGTCAGATTGGCTACCCGGGATGTCCGAGTAATACCTATGATTACGGCCACCAGATGGCGCCCAACTTGATGTCGCTGCAGAACACGTGTTCGACGTACACGCCGCTACAAAACACCGGAAATAGTTCGTTGCTGTACGGAAGTCTGCCTCAACATCACGCCGACCTACAGTACCCGTGTAGTTCGCCTCAGTGGCCGATGGTGGCGCCACCAGAGCCCCACCACCAGTTGTTTGCGACACTTGCTGGCTTCCCGAATGGCGGCGTTTGCGACATGCCACAAGCAGGTTCGGATGACCGAGGCAATCTTTCTGGCAGCGACCGGCCAAAGGTTTGTAAGCCCTATGTTACTTTTCATGACGTCGAAATATTTGTTTCTTAAAAGTTGTGCCAGGTTATTAAACTGTTTTCGTTTTCATTTAATGAAAGAAAAGAAAACGAAAAAGAAAGTTACGCTTCTTAAGCGTAGTTGACCATTATTATTGGTACACTACCGGGCTAAATATTTCCAGTTAATCAGTTGGCTCACACACACACGCACGCACGCACGCACGCACGCACGCACGCACGCACGCACACACGCACGCACGCACGCACGCATGCACGCGCGTGCGCACGTATATATATACATAATACACACACACATAATAATATAATAATTATATTTACCCACACACATTTTTCTATATAATTATATATATACACACACACACACACACACACACACACACAC
>OZ024854.1:3560295-3567795 GCA_964017155.1 Oasisia sp. SBJ-2009
ACATGTACGCGCCTGTGGGCAGGATGTTCCTGGATATGGTGTTTTACATATGCTACTACTAATAACACGATATATGCAACAGTACTCTTATCTTGCCTACATTGACCACCCGTGACAGTTAACCGTCACTTATGCCTTGCGTCGCATTTTGTACTTTCTACAATATTGAAACAAAACCAATGTGCGCAGTTTTGGACTGGTCCGTCCCACCACTGCAGCCGGCTGTAGCCAGCCGTGTGATTGACACCGTCGACGACCAATGAGGCGGCCGGCGCGTGTAGCTCTGATTGCCCGGTCGGCACGTGTCGTGGCGCGTGACAACACCAGCCACACGCGCACGTATTAGCGACGGGCGGCCGCCGTATAAAGGCGAATGGAACACACGTCGCGGCCAGTAAGTAGCGAGAAGTCGTCAGTGCAGGATCGACAATTGACGAGTGACACAGCGGGAATTACCTCACAAGTGTCGTCTGCATGGACCTGTGCGACATGTCCACGATGTACGTGAATAGCGGCAACGACGAGAACACGAGCAACTGGGGCCCGCGGAAGAACGGCCTGGAGCGGAAGTCATGCATGGACACGGGGCGCCCTTTGAGAGACTTCGGACAGTGCTCGGACCTTCGCGGTTGGTTTACGAACGTCGACACGAACTGCGCGTACGGCGGATATGGCTACTACGACAACGCATGCGCCGAACCAAAGCGAGACGGCGAGTACTACGCCGGCGCACAGACACAAATGGACGAGTTCGAACTGGGAACGTTGTACCCCTACTCGGAGACCGAGTCTCAGTTCGACGACTCGACGCCGCTGACGGCGGAAGGGAAGCGACGTCGGCGCCGCGTGATCACCATCGACCAACGCCGTGCCGCCAACATCCGGGAACGTCGCCGGATGTTCCAGCTCAACGAGGCGTTCGACATTCTGCGCAAACGCGTGCCGACTTTCGCGTACGAGAAGAAGTTATCGCGAATCGACACGCTCAAACTGGCCGTCACATACATAGAGTTCATGACCGACATGCTGGAAAAAGAGGCGCGGAAAAAGAAAACGGATGTCGCGGGCGCCGGCGCGGCGGAAACGACAAAAGCACAAACCGGAAACAGCGGGAAATCGTCGACGTACGCGACGAACGACGAGAACAGACAGAAGGAAATCGAAACGTGATGACGCGCCACCTGGCGAGATAAACGGTCTGCAATCTGTGCTAAAACTTTTTGAAAGTCAAAATGAGACGAGTCACATATTTTTCAGATGATGTGTTTGCGAGATGACGATAATCACGAACTGAAGGTAGAGACTGTAAGACATGTCTTCTTAATAATTTGCGTCAACTTCAAGCTGTACATAATTATATCTGCAATCTGCCGAATTACGCACAAAGTATTTATTTGTCATCGTGCGGACACGTGCGTTTTGTCTTGTCATAGTTTGCTGCATATCTTGCGTAGGATCTAGTCAACAGTGCAGAAGTCAACATTTAAGAATTTAAGATACTAACATATTTATTGTACATACGTTGCGTGCGAATGCGCGCGCGTGTGCGTGTGCTTATGTGAGTTTGCGTGTGCATGTGCGTGTGCGTGTGCGTGTTTGTGTGTGTTGTGCTGTTACAATCTTAATGACGTTTTTTATTTCTATGATTTTATATTCTTATTGATATTTATATTGTTTATGAACAGTAGTTTTTAATATAAATATATTAAATTGTATCTCAATCGAAAATATGACCTTCACGCGAGAACATTCTCAGAAAAAATAGAGCCGTCGTTTGAACATTATTTGACCCTTCCTGTCGGTGTGCTGCACGCGTGGTCTACGGCAGGTGTGTCTGTGTGTGGGTAATGCGAGAGTCGTCATTGTGATAAATCACGCATGTATATTTTGTACATATAATAAACAGTGTTCTAACAGTGAATGAGCGTATGCGTCAAATATTACACATGAAGGTAATTCTGTAGTTAAAATAGTCCAGAAATCGGAACTGTTGTTACGATACTAAAATAAATATCGGGCATGCGCAAATACAAACATTTTTAATTCATTATTCTGTGATATGCGCAGTTGTATCCCCTTATGTCGGTATAATGGTATGTCTATATGTCTAATTATTTTGTCTAGGCGTATATATATATATATATATATATATATATATATATATATATATATATATATATATATATATATATATAATATGGATTCATGTCTAGGTGTACTTATGTCTGGACATAATTATGTATGTATTTAAACATGTACGGGCGGGTGTATGGACCAGGCAAGTTAATTAAGTAAATTGCAACTAATTTTGATACTTGCTAATTAAGCTAAGTTAAACTCACTCATTTATAAGTCAATTAGTTGTATTTTACTTCCAAACTGGTCAATTAAAAATGATCAATTCATTCAATTATCTTCAAATTAAATTACAAGTTAACTATCTAGCTATTAAATTAAGTGAACAATTAACTTTAATTCAGATATAGATTAACATTTATTTTTAATGAATCTAACGAGAATTTAAACTATGTGTTATTATAATATTTGTACTGCGCAATTTCGTCCATTTTCAGCGTGTTTTGATGGTGATAATTTTATATTTTTTACATTCACTCTGTAGTGTGACGTTTGGCGTGTATTGGCCGTTGTAAGAATTGTGGATGGTGTAGCACGTGTATACACGTAAGGTAGTCGTAGGTGTCAGTGAGATGTAAGAGGTAGAAAGCGGACCACACACGACGCGACACTAGACAACGCTGCCTTCAGGACGGAGGAGACGGAACCGAACCCGTGTGGGAGAGTGGGACGGGAAACGTAAATAGCATCAGCTACATTTCTGTAGGAGAGGAAACTTCCCTAGGAAGGAAGTCCGTGGAACGTGCAAACTCACACACACATCGCAGATTGATCTTCTCTCGACGATAATATTAGGGCGACGTATATCGTCTGTCTATGCCTTTCCTTTATATAATGGTAGACCACCTGTCTATGGGTTCGTTTGATAATAAAACATCTTTAAATGCTAATACTGGCCAAACAAATGTCATAAGCATAATAAATCTGAAACTAAATATATCACACAATGCACGCGTGTTCGACGTTATCTACTCAACGCGTAAATTAATAAATATCGAACGTGTATTTTGTTCGAATTCTGAAGTACAAGTCGTTGTGCTCTATGTAATACATTTACAACTCAACTTGTTCCGCTGACTTAGTAAATGAGTTAGTGTATGAGTTAGTAAATGGGTTAGTAAATAAATTAGTAAATGAGTTAGTAAATGATAAATCAGTGCGTGTCGATGACTTCCCGGGCCGTGTCGCCAGGAGCTGTCAACTGGAGACTTACAAACAACAAAGGGTCATTTTATTTTATGGTTAATATAGTGCCGACTCTTTGTTGTGTTCTACAGGGATGTGGTGTAAACTTAGCAACTTTCTAACAAACGGTCTATGATATATATATATATATATATATATATATATATATATATATATATATATATATATATATATATATATATATTATAATGCCGGGGATTGCAGCGATTTAATAGTAAGGGACACGGCGGCATTCAATAACTATATTTCCACACACACGCACGCACGCGTGGACGTTCCGGCGGGCGTCACGCTGGGCGCAGGACGTGAAGCACTTTGATGACGTCAGTGTAAGGGGAGTGGGCAGCAATTTATCCCGGCAAGGTCGGGAGGTCGCCACGGCTGCCAGAACCAGTGACGGTGGCATATGTTGAGGCGGCCTTCAAAGGCGCCTGGCAAATTGACGCAGTCGTCGGCCGCTTAAATAAATCGACTCGCGCCAAAATTGGCGCAGTTTTCGCCGTCCAACGTGTGAAAAACGTTACTCCAGGGGTAAAATTGGACTTGTTTATTAATATTGTTGGCGCCTCGCATTTACACGCATCGGATAGTTAGTGATCGTATGTTACGACGGCGTTTAGAGAAGGCTGCCATGAATTAGCATTACAAAAAATACTGTATTAGTCATACGTTACCTGAGCACAATACGCTGCGTAGTACGGCATTAATAATAACATTATGGAAGGTTTCAATTATTTCAGTTTAATTGTATATTATCTGTATAGACACTAGTTGTTTTTTTTAACAAAAAATTGATAC
This sequence comes from Oasisia sp. SBJ-2009, assembly GCA_964017155.1. Lineage (NCBI taxonomy): Eukaryota > Metazoa > Annelida > Polychaeta > Sabellida > Siboglinidae > Oasisia > Oasisia sp. SBJ-2009. Next base: position 3,564,436 of record OZ024854.1, read on the forward strand.
ATCATACGTGTCATTTAATTATATATATATATATATATATATATATATATATATATATATATATATATATATATATACATATACATATATATATATATATATATATATATATATATATATATATATATATATACATATACATATACATATACATATACATATACATATACATATACATATACATATACATATACATATACATATACATATACATATACATATACATATACATATACATATACATATACATATACATATACATATACATATACATATACATACATACTTACTTACATATATTATATATATATATATAATAAAGTGGTACAACGTATATATATATATATATATATATATATATATATATATATATATATATATATATATATATATATATATATATATATATATATATATGTATGTATGTATGTATATATATATTATTGTATCTATTTTTTGCTGAACAGTTACATCTTATTATAAGGTCATTGAAATGTTTTGGCAAATGTAAGCACGTCTCCACAATTAGCAATAGTTACAATTATATGCGGTTATTACTTATAAACCTAACATTTTTGCTGTATATTCGCGCGGTCAGTACACAAGGGTTGCCGTCTTCCGGGCAATTAGTTTAATGGTGTTTTGCGGGACGATGAAAGCAGAACCTTTAAAGATATTTCAGTTGCAAACGTTGCTCAATCAATAACTCAGTCATCTCATAAATCACCTGTTTAACTCACCACACGAACCTTAATGAGGCACCGATAATATAACACTTGGCAACTTAGTTAGAGTAGAAATGGGGAAAGTGGACGATCCGTGACTGACATATGATCGGATGCATACGTAGTAGTTTAATAATAATAATAAAGATTATGGTGACGATAATAATAGCAATAATGATGAGTATGCAACAAATAAAAATATGATTACACACATAAAAAATCTTGTTTTATGTCGTTCCAGTCACCTGTGTGAACAATTCTCTTTAAAACTGACACAATGTAGAAGTGGCATAGTTCACACCCTACGATAGACAAAGGAAAAATATTGATTGAAAATGCTTAGGTTATAATGATGTCAACATGCACCTCGGGTTAGTTAGCCACGGCTTGAGAGATTCTCCAGAATTGTTCAAGAACAAGAACATGAATAAGAAGTATATTTGCGGTCCCAAAACGTAATGATGACATAGTGAGCAAAAAACATAGTAGGCATATACATTTTTACAAAAGGATAACCTATCTTTCAGATGATGAGTTAATTGTATTCACTTACCAGTGAACTGTGAACGACTGGGGGTGATTCTACAGACAGTTTAAATAATATTTTGCTGTGATGTCATTTCCTGTACATTTTGACCTGCGATTTTTTCCCTATGCAAGACTGTGACTGAATGGACGTACACGACGCTACACGTGATCGACTCTTCGGTTTCGTTGATGAAAACAATCAGTAGAGAGACGCCATTGTCATGGACGCGCGTTCGGCGCCCCGCGTTGACTGCGTCATTTAACCCCCGGGGTGCCACGCCCCAGTGGGCGGGGAACTGGACGTGGCGTCTTGTGTTCCGTCGACAGTACGGGCTGCAAGTGTTGTCTTCCTGCCCAAGTTCTCCCGGCTGAGTGCTTATATGTGCAATTATGGTGCATTAATTCCAACGAAATAGCTCCGTGAATTGAATCATATCTTGATTCCTCCGTGACACGGCCGTGCAAGCCGGGCGACAGGTTGGTCAATTGGTCAGTTTATGTTCAGTTTATCAGGCAATGTATTCACAAAAGGCAAACATATCGGAATTGTGCATTCATATAAATATCTCGATGACAAATTGCGGTGGGATTATAGCAAATAAATGTATACAATAAAGGCCAGCAAAGGTTATCTGGTCTGCGTTTCATGATTCATTTATGAAAGAGTTATGACTCTTGGGGTTACTTTGTTGATGGGGTAAAAACATAGATAATGTTCGCGTATGGTGCTGTAGTGTTCACCTGACGTCACACGTCGTCTGGTTCGTTGTTTTGTAATCACTCATTAGCAGTTCTTTGAACTCGTGTGTCAAGTCGCCGCTGTGTCCCCCCCGCACTACCCCCCCCGCCCTACCCCCCCGCCCTACCCCCCCCCCGCCCTACCCCCCCCCGCCCTACCCCCCCGCCCTACCCCCCCCCCCCGCCTACACGACATAACACTCTCACTCCCCGTCCCACAGCCCACTGCACTGGCCGTGCAGATAAATTCCCCCGCAGCTCCAAAATACATAACGTTTTGCCATCTGCCACAAGCCGCAAATAGAATAGAATAGATAAATAGTAGCAGCAACTGAACGCGTGCCTTTTGACTGCAAACATCGAATAGTTTACATCAACATACGTTCGCACAGCTGTGGTAGTATTATATATATATATATATATATATATATATATATATATATATATATATATATATATTATAAATTAATAAATATACTTATATAGCGCCAAATATATTTAAAAACTATTCATATAGATATAATATATGTCTATCTAGACATAATATATTATATTTAAAATGTATTTATATAATATATACATATACTGTATATATATATATATATATATATATATATATATATATATATGCGTAATATATATATATATATATATATATATATATATATATATATATATATATATATATATATATATATATATATGCGTACTATATATATTATATATATACATATATATATATATATATATATGCGTAATATATATATATATATATGCGTAATATATATATATATATATATATATATATATATATATATATATATATATATATGATATATATATATATATGCGTAATATATATATATATATATATATATATATATATATATATATATATATATAATATTATATATATATATATACATACAAATAAAATTGTATTGCACTGTACATATTATATACAACACTTATTTAATAATTATACATCGACATATCAGCACAGTGTGCACAGAACCAGTGGTGACAAGTAAGCGAGCCGGTATGCTAGAAAGCCATAAGACACACTTATTGCAGTATTAAATATACACGTTTGTGTAATCTCAATGATGGCTTAGTTCCCTTTACAACCCTTTGTGGTCGAGTCTGAGCGGATAGCCCGTCTGGCGGGAGGGCGCCTGGACCTTTGTGGAAGAGGCTCCCTCGGCCTGGTGCGGGTCTCCCTAGGGGAATACGGGTACAGTCAAACGGGTAATTGTACGTAACAAGTACGTAGCGCTAATTAAGCACAGACCAACACGATAAGTACCCTTTATTAGGGCGAGTTACGCTAGAAATGACCCGCGAGTTGACTGTTTTATGTGTGCCCCGA
>OZ024854.1:3572795-3582795 GCA_964017155.1 Oasisia sp. SBJ-2009
ATTATTGGTATTGTTGTTGTTGTCATTACTATTATAAAGCTAAAATCCAATTATGCACGGTGTGTACTTTAATCGGTAAGGTCAATGCAGTTTTGCACAATACATGCTACTGCTTAGATTCAGGTAATATATAAACCAGCATTTCCAACGGTATTGAAATCAAGTGTTTCATACCACTCTGCACCTGTCTGGCGTCGTAACGTTCTCACGCCAAAACCCACGGCGACAATCCTAAAACAATAAACGTAGTTCGCTGCTAATCTGCCCACCTGCGACCGCCGCGATAATTGCACGAGTCGTTCCCGTGGCGCACGATAAACGGCCGGATAACGACCGAGTAGCCGCGGCCACTTCTCACCTCGCCTCGTCGACGACGGAACGCCAATCGTGTGGAACGCGTGCGCATGTCATTAAGATAACACAGCACGTGTTTACACGTCCGCAGCACGCGCTGTCAACAGGTCTGGTCCGCGCGCGACGGGGGTGCGCGTGCGTCGACTTATCGTTGCGACATTAACGCGAGATAACGCGTGATTTTAATAGCGACGAACAATATTAATGCGGGCATTATTCCGCGCGACGCCGCGGCGCTGAAGAGAATCGCGCGACGGATCTGGCAGTGTCGGCAACAAGGCCAGGTGTGGCGGGGTTGTAGACGCAGGGCGGGGAGAGTCCGAGCGATAAGCCCGGTGGGAATCCGAAGGGCAGGTGGGGCGAGGTTCATTCAGCGGCGGGATAACGGTGGATTTACGGTGCGCGCGTTAGTTGTGAGAACTAACCCTGTCTGTAATTGTTCCGGTTGTTATTTTGTCTAACGTGACGGGGCGGAATAGCATATCACATAAGGTTGGAAACAAAATAGCCCGGGATGTTGTTATCGTGATGTAGTCTCCATGGATATCACCGGGTGATTTGTATTATGTTTGAAATCGCTCACCAGAAACTTGGTTCTATACATAACGCCTTTGTGAAATACAAAATTTGATTTTACGGCCATATTGTAACATGGCTGTCATTTCCCTTAAAACAGAAACTAAAATTGCAACCAGAGGCTTGGGGGTTGATTGCTTGCCCAATTTGGAACACTGGAAACGGATACCTCGATGATTGCCGCCATCGAATTGTTGTTGACTAAGATCTTATAGATGACATACATGCAAAAATCGTTTTTGGCAAGTGCGTTTCACGGGATATGATGACATGATAGTCATATCTTATGAAACGGTGAACCGAAAGACGGTGATAAATGACCAAGTCACTGAACTGTCTGTCTGCACCGATACAAACGAATTCACGTACAATGGTCAGTTCTACGAAAATAACATGGTGCATACGTGCAATTATGGGTTCACCGGACTCACTTACGAGGACAACACGCACAAGGACATTTTCGAGAGGCAAACCATCGTCGCCGTCGCCGTCGCCGTCGCCGTCGCTCTGTCAGGTCGGTAGAGACGTGTCGATGACACGTTCACACAGGTCCATGGACACCACGTGCACAACTTCAGTGCACCTTTAACAGGACACAGCATTAGATTCACTACGGAACCCGACAGAGGAGGCCGACTGCCAACCCATGGCACTTGCTGTGAATGACGACTGTAGCACACGAGACAACCAAAGGTAAACCCACACACAGACAGACACAGCCCTGTGTACATCCGATCATCGACTACAACACAAGAGTCCAGTAGCCAGAACAAGAACCCAATGGACAGAGCAGAACAGATCAACTTATTACCACCGCTGAAGACAAAAGCACACGTTGGAGGCCTGGAGCAACGCCCAGAGCCAACAACTACTGAAAGTACGATAACTGATACTCAAACTCATCAAGAACAATGGAAAGTGCAGAAAAACATGGCAGCCTGACACCAATAATGTTCCTGTATTGTATGTGTGCAATCTATCACAAGAAAACTGTGGAACACGGAGTGGGGACAAACCACAAACTCCACAACTCCACAAGATCCGCAGAAGTGAAACAGCAATTGCAAAATCGCCAACAACAACAACAACAACAACAACAACGTGTGTAGGGTATCACTTGTGGCCAGACTCAAAGGTCCCAAGACCATGAGGGCCCTACTAGTAACAGTAGCTAAACAACAAGTAAAGGAGGGTCATAACGACTAACGTCACGGTCAAATACACGGTACTCCGAGTCGCTCGCCAGAGAGACCAACTTCGAAGTTGGTCTCTCTGGCAAGAACACACCATCGAAGGTCTAGAAATGCGTGACAGGCGACCACCGATCATTAGAGACACCGACTACATTCTTTCCGCGACATACATGGAACTGTCGTCATGGGTGACTACTAGCAACATCACGTGATAAAAAAGACCGTACAATACAACGCTGGAGAGTTTTTACTGTATAAGAAAGCTACAGTGAGCCAACACCGGGTTCAGACAGGAAACTGTACATTCCTAATAACCATGGACATGTGAGGTTTCTTAAATCAAAAATAATAGTAGTAAAGAAAAAATATATTTTTACATGCAAAATGTTAATTTATCGTTTTAGCTTAGATCAGTTGTAATTGAATACTCAAGATCAAAACACTTAACGGTTTTGTCGGTTGTTTTGAAATGAACACAAATTGCACAAGTGACACAGCTGGTGCACATATCGATCGAGTCATCTGTCCTCGTGCTCTGTGGACTCGGCTGTCAGCCCGGCACGGGGCGGGACTCGGCACTATAAGTAAACCAGACATGTTTGTTATACTTATCTACGTTTAGTGTTACAGATAATATGCTAATTGCTCCGTTGCGATTAACACTCGCGTGTGTCTAGGCTAGGTCGACTGGCTTATACGGCGTTGCTTCGCATTGTTTATTGGTCGCATTCTGACAGACGTCGATTAACCTGGCGTCACTTAATCTTCTTTTGCAAGATTAGATTTGATTTATGGACGGTAAAATACAGCAACCAAAGGTGCGCCAATCGATAACTGTAGACTCGCTGAATGTTCACACAGAAACAACGGGCGGTGACGATAAGTATCACGTATTCGATGTATGCGCCACCTAATATTTGTGGGGGCTTGTATATATGCACGCGTATGTGGTGTTTATATATATATATATATGTGTGTGTGTGTGTTTATTTGTATGTGTGGTGTGTTTATGTTTGTGTTTGTGTGTGTGTGTGTGTGTGTGTGTGTGTGTGTGTGTGTGTGTGTGTGTGTGTGTGTGTGTGTTTGTGTGTATGTAAATAATGTACCCGTTATCTGGATTTATCTCTCCGCGACCGAAGTAAGATTGGAACTATGTGGTTATCGTGGCTTGACAGTTTTAAATTAAGAATAAGCATTAATCTATTGTTGGCAACTTTTCAGATGAATTGTACATTATACTTACCTAATTGCTTAATTGGTATCAAATGAAAGAGTACCACAACATAAAGGCGTAGGAAATATACAAAGCGTAGCCCATTATAACGAATTCGATCATAATAGTTACAATCCAGTGGTAGATGGAGGATTTCAACCACATTTTAAAGAATCAACGCCTGGCGTAAGGCCGCAATGAGTGGTTCGTCCGTCATTCCACGACGAAAGAGTTCCCTATACTCTTGAATTTCTGCGAGGAGTTCTTTTGTGTTGAGTGAGTAGAAATGTTGTGTTTATGCAGCGTGGTATCAGAGCTATGAAATAAAAAAAATATTGCGCATAAATACAGGTGCCATTTTGTTCGGTGATGTCATCCAGGTAAATCAGTGAGTGGTTCAGCAGAAGTGACAGGGTGTCAGGATGGAGATTTGATGTGTGGGAAAATGAGGTATTAAAATTTCACGAATTTTATATAGCACGTGTATGGATGAAGGATAATTAATGTCTGAAAATGTGAAAACCCTAGGGGAGGAACCTGGTAGTCAATGAAAGAAACTCAAATGTGGCTTACGTCAACTGTACTACCCGTGTGACCGGCACAGTACCCTAACACACCTCTCTCAGCAAAACCAGTAGACTGCTGAATAAAACCAGAGTTTGTGTTGTAGGCTACTGAATAAAACCAGAGTCCGTATTATAGGCTGCTGAACAAAACCAGACTCCATGTTGTAGGCTGCTGAACAAAATGAACATAACTTGAAACATTAAGTTTTATTTCATTGTGCGAACCACCTCAACATAAGCATTAAACCAGTTTAGGGCGATGTCTGGTGACTAACTACGAAATGTCTCTGTGAATGGTTGTCTGCAATACTGGAAACCAAATTTAATGTTCTTCAAAACAATGGTGCTACTTGTTGCGTAAATTATTGTGAAAATTCAGAAAACACATTTACTATCTCTTAACCATAATAACATTTCTTAACATACCGTGAAGTAAATCTAATTCAATGTGATCTGACCAACAAACATAGACCCAGGAATTAACAGGTCGTAACAAATTAATACAAATTCTTAACATTTTAAATATTGTTTTCATTGTTTTAAAGAATACAATAAAACACGAGACAGAAAACATGTTCCAGAAGAGTGTAGGTTAGTTATGAAAAATGGCTCATTCTACGTTAAGACGATGTCTGCACGGTGCACCTCGTTATTATTTGCAAACGCCTGGTTACTGCTACTGGTGAAAATATGCTAAATGATACAAGTGACAGGTGCCAATGAGTTGGTGGACTCACTGCCACACTTCGGTGTCCACTCGTTCTCTCGACCTGTTGGTTCAGACGCCAGTCTGTAAACAGTCTTGTTAAACCAATATTTCTCAACACGTTGATCCACCACTATGTCCACATATCCTGTCTGAATATCACATTAGCAGACGATTGGCTACTTCGCCTGACGTGTCTTACGGTGACGCCTTGCCTATATTGTGTAGAAGGAGTCCAGATCAGAGAATATAGGGTATTATCATTTTTCTGTCCCGTGGGAACGCTTCAAATTTCTGTCGATACCAGCAGCGCGCGCTGTACGCCAGGTACAACTGGTTGGTTGCTACATAACCGGCCAGCGCCCACCACGTGACGTTTCCACAACCCAGAACGAGGCCAATTGTGACGTAGATGACAGACTCAGCAAGGTACTGAGGACAGCAGACATAGTCGAACCAGTCCCCCTTTGGTATCTTGTACCCCGTCGTCACAATGTGCCCTACAAGGAAGTCACGTGCTGTAGGTATGTAGGCGTCAATAGTGGGGTAGACAGCAGACTATGTAAGTAATTTTTATACAAAATATTAGCAGTACTAACAAAACAATGGAAGATAAACATGTAAAGATTGCCCATCACGTGCAGATACTGAGATGTTTAAGTAACTTACGGGGCGTGGATGTCGTGTTTTTGTAATTACAATATCAAAAAGTATGAAAAGGTAATAATAAACGTCACAAAGGTAATAATAAAATTATGGCATATTTTCCAATAGCAAGGCGAACTGAACTGTACGCATACGATCCACTAATTCATTGTTATATGCCATCATAAACCATATGTTATTTCATATAATAATTTCTCTATTACTATCCTTCCTGCATCCAAACGTGGAATAAACGAATTATTCAACAGACGGATGCACTGTAGAAGATAACACGAATGTATTCAAATAACGGAACATCTGATATTTATATCCTTTCATGAAACGCTACTTCAGGTGACCGGTACGCGTTCTAGTGCGCCATCTGACGACGGGTTCAACACTCACCCATTCTGTTGCGGCGTAATTTGGCGAGTTTGATGTAACATCGGTGCTGCATGACATTGGCCCAACCAAACAGCGCCAGGGTCGGGACATGCCACAGTCGACAGGACGTGAAGGTCGCTGCAAGAACAACGACCGTCATGAGTAAGACGCTGGAGGTAGAACGGGGCAGACAGGGCAAGAGATCGACTGTGTATACGAACATCCGTGAAACTTGCAATAGTCTGCCAAACGGTATAGAATTTTTTATTTGTACTGAATACAAATACGGGAAATTTTAAAGAAATGCAACAGTACATAAGCACGCACGCACGCACGCACGCACGCTTACAGCACGTGCACATTGCTTGGTGGTACACATGGACGGATGAAAGGACAGACGACTATTCAGACAAATCGGCGGAAAGACGGCGTCTTTCAGTGCGGGAAAAGTAAAAATATGACAACGAAGAAGACGTGGACGACTTTAAAGAACGACGCAATATCACGACGACTGCTGCCACCTGTCGCTATACGTACAGGGCGCGTGAGGCAGGTAGGACACTTCCGCGACGAGTGAGAGGCCCGCCCCGACGACAAACGCCACGTCGAGCAGCAGCTCCGGGGGAGTGCGCGTCTGTCGGTGGGAGAAGATATTCACGTAGAGGTTCTCGTAGAGTCGGCGGCCTGTGTGGACCAGGAACATCGTCGTCGCCACCGCCGCACACGTGGCATCTGTAACAGACCAGGTGATTGGTGGAAGAGTATGACAGGGAGAGAGATGAGGGGAGGGAGAAAGAGGAAGGAAGAAGGGAGGGAGGGAAGGAAAAAGAGAGAAAGGGAGGGAGAGCGAGAGAGAGAAGGGGAAGAGAGGGAGGAAAGGAGAGAGGGGGAATTGATAACGTTACAGTTGGCGGTTATTTGATAGTATAATTTAGTATTCTGAAGATGTGTTTTACCATTTTTCCTTGAAGGTTCACAGGTTAACTTTCTTTGAAATAGAAACAACACCGTTGCTTTTAATAGTTGATATACATTAACTTATTATGATGCACTAAGGGTATCATCGTATATATATACTATATATTATATATATATATATATATTATATATATATATACTATATCTATATCTATATATATGTATATATATATATATATATATATATATATATATATATATATATATATATATATATATATATATTATTGCTATACTATGCCATGCATAGTTCAAGAGTAATAATAACAATAATCACTTGTGAATATTCAACAAAATAAAGGTGCACGATAATTTATATGCATTCAAAGAGACTGAGATGGAGCGAGACTGATTGTTACAAAGAATGACGAATCCACTGTCCCGCCACGTCTCTGCGGTGCCTGGTTTGAAATTTTGAGACTTGTAATATTCGCACTACTGGTCCGATGTAGTGACCACGTACCAACGCTGCCACCTGACGGGGCGGCCACTGTGTCCAGCAGACGTTGTAGCCCATCGCTATTCAGCGGATGTCCAAACACGCATGCGCCGACGATGCGGAAGCACACCCACCCGTTGAAGACGACGGCAACGAAATAGTACAGCGTAAACCTGAAACAGGAACGGTCAACAACAGTGTCGCCATCTAGCGGATACCCACACAAATATTTGTTGCTCACCACTAGATGTCACTAACAAAACGGTGAAAATAAAATGGCGTAGCACTTCCTACCCGTCAGAAATCATGTGACGGCTATACATTTGGCAAAGTATTATTTAACTGCTTTCAACTCGAGGATATTGTAGCCATCTCACAAGGCGATAATTTTACATTCAAATGTAGTCAAATTCCAGCTTCTCATATAGTGTCAAACTTATTAAACGAACACGAAACATGAATTAGGTATGATAAGAAAGTTCAAACGTTAGCAAACGTCAAATGGCATAACAAATATTATTTTGTTGGTTGAAATCTATGCTTCAATATTAATTTTGTGTTTATTTTTTCATCATTAATTGGACCATTAATTATGTGTGTGTGTGTGTGTGTGTGTGTGTGTGTGTGTGTGTGTTTGTTTGTTTGTGTGTGCGTGTGTGTTTGTATGCATGCATATATATATATATATATATATATATATATATATATATATATATATATATATATATATATATATATATATATATATATATATATATATATATATACACTAATAGTTACACAGTATAAACTCCATTTGTTAGGTTTGCAATACAGTTTATTTAGCTACTAAGCTACCTAAGTTTGGGAATTAACATAATATCTTGCATCCAGTCTGTCACATCACGTCGCCGTGTTTTGACGTTTTAAGAAGCAACAACCAAATATGCTAAGAATATTTTAATAAAGGTTTTTTCTGAACCATTTTATAACGTTATTTAGTCATTCAAAAAACATACTTGCAAGTGGCGCCACGAAGCGGCGGTCGTCGTTGCACAACCGTGTATATTTATAACTATTTATAAAAAAATTATAGTCATACTGGACAACGTCTTGATATATTGATATGTTAATCGTTGTTAATACAACATGTGCCACCCATTCACGTGGCTGTAATGATTGTATTTTATACTTCGACACACCAGACGAAGTGGTATGTCAGGTCAGGGCGTGGTTGTGTTCACTGGCCTACTCCTAGCCCTAGGACATGGAAGACATGGTCAGGTGCAATAGTAACTGTCAAGCCGAAACATTCTCACGCACACGGGTCTGACAACGTCCAGATAGTCATAGTCTGGCGACAACCATCCATAGTTAGACATGTGTTGATATTGACTTCTAACACTAAGTCTAAGGTTAACCTTACCTTTTCCTAAACTGGAACAGGCCGAGTTTAGCCTCTGGATCCCTCTCCCCCTGTGTCCTGTCGAAGAACGAGCCAGTCTGGAGACTCGATATCACTTTGTAGCCGACGTATGCGGCCTGAACACCCCAGAATAGTTGCAGGTACGAAATACCGGATAACAGCTCCATGTTGACACATACAGGCCTGCCCGGTGTCAACAACTGGGCCGCTCGCACGGCACCCTAGCCGCCGGTTACCGACGCCAGCCACCGGTCGACTATCTCAGGTCACGACCTCACGAATCTGGGTCAGCCGGACTGCGTCTAAAGAATTTCACAGCAGTCATGTCGTGTGGCAAGCTCTATGTAGGACGTACATGTGAACTCTCCGGCGTACCATTCAGGCGACGTCGACGTCACACAAACGTCGCCCTCTCTCTCTATAGCTGTGCAGCGACGCGGAACGTCTGAAGCACGCAGGAACCGGCGCAAGGCTCGACGGTCCTCACAGGTGCACGGGAGTGACGCACTGGCGCCATCTGGCGAACAACAACAGTATCAATTATTAATTGCCGCTAGGTGGACAACTGTCGCATAATCAAATATGCGACCTTCGGGGTGTGGGGACATACCATCAAATGGGTTCCTGTTCAAAAACTGCATCGTGCAGTTTTTATAAATTCCTTGAAGCAATGAATGTAGGACTGGTTGAGTCGAAATTGTATTTATGCATGCATAGCATGGTATCACATCTGGGAAATAAAGATATTTGTCAGACATTGACCAGGTGCGAATGCATGCAAGTGTAATTCGGCCTAGAGGTGTCAACATTGGGAATCGGCGGCTGATTGAAGCAAACTGGTGAGGGGGTGTCAGGTTATAGAGACTAGATTGTAGTAGAAAGAGATATGTTATTTTCACGAATTTTATACATTACATGTGTGAATGGATGCTAATTAATGTCTGAAAATTTCAATACCATATGGCTTCAAAAAACAATTTTGTAAATTAAAGAAACGTTACGATGGCCGCCTATGGGGAAATCAACTGTGGTAGCCACCCGTGTGGAGGTATCACGTGCCAGCCTTATTCCCTCTTGTCACGGTTCATTAATCATTGTCACTGCCACTGGCACCTGGACTTGCAACTTACGATGAATGTAAACAAACAAGAAGTTACTTAGGAGAGACCGGGGCTAGTTGTAACAAAAAACAACATATTTCAGGATTGGGGGTAGGTTTCTTAAATCGAAACTTTTGTCATGACAAAGGTTCCCCACATATCTCCCGAAGATAATTTGTGCATAATTAAATGCCTGGTTTATTACATATGTGTGACATAATGAGTTACATGAGGTGTCCTAAAGTGTTACCAGTTACCCCGATACCCCGGTAGTACCTCTTTTCTTTTAAAATGGCGTAACTTTATGGCGTGTCGACGGATTCACGTGATGAACATGCTGTGGTCTTGCAGTATAATTTGCGTTAGCAGTTTTGTCGGCAAGCTCTCTGTTACAACTTGCCCGTGTACAACTAGCCCCGGTCTCCCCTACAATGTATGTGC
>OZ024854.1:3587795-3592795 GCA_964017155.1 Oasisia sp. SBJ-2009
TGCGGTATTGGCAGTGTATTATTGTTTCTGTGTAGTGTCCAATAACATGCGGTGTTGGCAGTATATTGTTTCGTTATAGTGTCCAGGATGATGCGATGTTGTCAATGTATTGTTTCGTTGTAGTGTCCATGTGGATGCGGTGTTGGCAGTGTATTGTTTCATTGTAGTGTCCGGGTCAATGCGGTGTTGGCAGTGTATTGTTTCGTTGTAGTGACAGGGTCGATGCGGTGTTGGCAGTGTATTGTTTCATTGTAGTGTCCGGAGCGATGCGGTGTTGGCAGTGTATCGTTTCGTTATAGTGTCCGGGTCGATGCGGTGTTGGCAGTGTATTGTTTCATTGTAGTGTCCGGGTCAATGCGGTGTTGGCAGTGTATTGTTTCGTTGTAGTGACAGGGTCGATGCGGTGTTGGCAGTGTATTGTTTCATTGTAGTGTCCGGAGCGATGCGGTGTTGGCAGTGTATCATTTCGTTATAGTGTCCGGGTCGATGCGGTGTTGGCAGTGTATTGTTTCATTGTAGTGTCCGGGTCAATGCGGTGTTGGCAGTGTATTGTTTCGTTGTAGTGACAGGGTCGATGCGGTGTTGGCAGTGTATTGTTTCACTGTAGTGTCCGGAGCGATGCGGTGTTGGCAGTGTATCATTTCGTTATAGTGTCCGGGTCGATGCGGTGTTGGCAGTGTATTGTTTCGTTGTAGTGTCCGGGTTGATGCGGTGTTGGCAGTGTATTGTTTCATAGTAGTGTCCGGGTCGATGCGGTGTTGGCAGTGTATTGTTTTGTTGTAGTGTCCAGGTCGATGCGATGTTGGCAGTGTATTGTTTCATTGTAGTGTCCGGGTCGATGCGGTGTTGGCAGTGTATCGTTTTGTTGTAGTGTCCGGGTCGATGCGGTGTTGGCAGTGTATTGTTTCGTTGTAGTATCCGGGTCGATGCGGTGTTGGCAGTGTATTGTTTCGTTGTAGTGTCCGGGTCGATGCGGTGTTGGTAGTGTATTGTTTCGTTGGAGTGTCCGGGTCGATGCGGTGTTGGCAGTGTATTGTTTCGTTGTAGTGTCCGAGTCTATGCGGTGTTGGCAGTGTATTGTTATGTTGTAGTGTTCGGGTCGATGCGGTGTTGGAAGTGTATTGTTTCGTTGTAGTGTCCGAGTCTATGCGGTGTTGACAGTGTATTGTTATGTTGTAGTGTCCGGGTCGATGCGGTGTTGGCAGTGTATTGTCATGTTGTAGTGTCCGAGTCTATGCGGTGTTGGCAGCGTATTGTCCCGATGTAGTGTCCGGGTCGATGCGGTGTTGGCAGTGTATTGTTTCGCCGGGTCGATGCGGTGCTGGCAGTGTATTGTTTCGTTGTAGTGTCCGGGTCGATGCGGTGTTGGCAGTGTATTGTTTCGTTGTAGTGTCCGGGTCGATGCTGTGTTGGCAGTGTATTGTTTCGTTGCAGTGTCCGAGTCGATGCGGTGTTGGCAGTGTATTGTTTCGTTGTAGTGTCCGAATCGATGCTGTGTTGGCAGTGTATTGTTTCGTTGTAGTGTCTGGGTCGATGCGGTGTTGGCAGTGTATTGTTTCGTTGGAGTGTCCGGGTCAATGCGGTGTTAGCAGTGTATTGTTTCGTTGTAGTGTCCGGGTCGATGCGGTGTTGGCAGTGTATTGTGTCGTTGTTGTGTCCGGGTCGATGCGGTGTTGGCAGTGTATTGTTTCGTTGTAGTGTCCGAGTCGATGCGGTGTTGGCAGTGTATTGTTTCATTGTAGTGTCCGGGTCGATGCGGTGTTGGCAGTGTATTGTTTCGTTGTAGTGTCCGGGTCGATGCGGTGTTGGAAGTGTATGGTGTCGTTGTAGTGTCCGGGTCGATGCGGTGTTGGCAGTGTATTGTTTCGTGTTAGTGTCCGAGTCGATGCGGTGTTGGCAGTGTATTTTTTCATTGTAGTGTCCGGGTCGATGCGGTGTTGGCAGTGTATTGTGTCGTTGTAGTGTCCGGGTCGATGCGGTGTTGGCAGTGTATTGTTTCGTTGTAGTGTCCGGGTCGATGCGGTGTTGGCAGTGTATTGTTTCGTTGTAGTGTCCGGGTCGATGCGGTGTTGGCAGTGTATTGTTTCGTTGTAGTGTCCGGGTCGATGCGGTGTTGGAAGTGTATTGTGTCGTTGTAGTGTCCGGGTCGATGCGGTGTTGGCAGTGTATTGTTTCGTTGTAGTGTCCGGGTCGATGCGGTGTTGGCAGTGTATTGCAGACCATTGTCACGAAGACATTCAGAAAGGGACTCGGTCGACCTGTCTCGAGGGAGAAGCGTGTCAGGTCGGTGCAGACTTTCTCTCCCTGCGTAGGTTTTCGTGAGATAACTTACGCAGGGAGACTTTAAAAACTTTAAAAGCGTTTCGGGGAATATAATGTTATTTTTAGTAATAGGAAAGTGTAATTGTACTGATGATATCGACACATTAGTCTAATTGTGTTCTTTGATTAAGTTGTTATCAGTGGATGACGGCGGCTATTTCTTTTAATAAGAGTTAACAAAGATTGCTACCTAGAGAATCAACTCTAGATGGCTGGTGGATAAGGAAGCCCTTTGGCTTATCGAGAGTCCAACCTATCTATCTAAATGTACTCTTAGGTATATGTTGATTTTGTTTTTAAATATATTAACACTACTAGCACTTACACAATCAGCTGATAATCTGTTCCATTCTTTTACTGTTCTTTGTAAAAATAAGAATTTTCTAATATGTAGAACACTGCTTCTTTGCTAATGTAATTTCATGTCCTCTAGTCCTTCTTTCTTGCTTAACCGAGAATAAAATATTTCTGTCAATATTTTCATACTCATTTAATATTTTAGGCACTTCTATCTGACCTCCTCTCAATCTACTGGTTTCTAGTGCTAGTTTTTGGTATCATTTTGGTTGCTTTCCTTTGTACTCTTTCTAGCATATCAATATCATTCTTGCAATATGGCCTCCATGCTTGTATACAATATTCTAAATGAGGCCTAACTATTGTTTTGTACAACGGTATTATTAGTTTATATTCCTTGTACACTATATTTCGCCTAATTAATCCAAGAATTTTGTATCTCTTCGCTCTGACACCTTCATATCAGCATTAATAGTTAATCCGAAATCCTTTTCCTTTACGGTAGTATTTAGTACAGTACCACCCACATACGTACACACACACACACACACACACACACACACACACACACACACACACACACACACACACACACACACACACACACACACACACACACACACACACACACACACACACACATACACACACACACATATATATATATATATATATATATATATATATATATATATATATATATATATATATATATATATATATATATATATGCACGTACGCACACACACGCACGCACGCACGCACGCACACACATAGGTCTACACACTTATGTCATCAACTATTTAATTTTCAGAAGGTTGAATATTACGGCACGGAATTACACACGAGCGCCATCTATACGTCAACCGTGAGAAGTTGCTCCCGAGGCGCATGCGTGCCGCGCGCCGACAACTGCACTGAGAAACAAAGCATTTACCCCGGCTGTGTGGTTCGCCATTGTTGCAACGACAAAGACCTCTGTAACGCATGCGCTAATACTCGTTTCCGGTTTGCCCTAGTCGCACTGCTAGTGTCATTGCATATATTTCGGATTGTTCTATTTTCATAATTATTTGGGGAAAAACGCGTGCGTATGTAGTTACACATGCATGTATGTGTGTATACATCGTATGCAAAACGTGCATACAATAATTTAAAAGAAGGAAAGTTCTGTTCAGTTTACGAACGACACACAATTAGGAATATGACAACATGATTCGTCAATCTTTGTAAAGTAATTTTTGATAAAGTGGAAAACCATAATCTATGCGGTACTATTTTATCAAAGATGATAGTTTAGATATTATTAACAGTTTTGTATAATGTGTCTGGTGTTCATTTTTGCATTGAATACGAATTTAGAATTTAGAATACGAATTGCGTTGATGAATGACTCTGGGAAGTAATACATTGTTGATGAATTGCGAAGATATGTGTATACAGAATAGAAGTATTCTGATATAAGCTTGTTTGTCAATTTGTAATATACATACAGTTGAATGAAAGTACAGTTGAGTGGTTGGCGGTATATATTCATATATTCTGCTAATAAAAAAAACAGGTTGACGTGTACACGCGCGGGGACATCACGATCACGTTGCGCATCTTATTTATAATGTAGCCATCGTCTCGATACAGACAGAGAAACAGAGAGACAGAGAGACAGGCAGACACGCTGGCCACGCGACTGTAGTCAGACAGACACGCGACTGTGGTCTGCTCTGCCATCGCGTGTATAGGTCAAACTATTCATGCAGCGACACGCTGTCATCGACTGCGGAGCCAGGTACCGTGCATGGCCGATCAAAGGTCAAACACAACACGTCGTGGCGGGTCTAAACAAAGGCTACTGGACTTGGCCGAGTTCCTGCTAGAAACACTACATAACATGTCAACACCTCGATAACGGAAACATACCTGTGTACATGTCGTACATCGTGACAGACATCAACGCTGCCTACTTGTTTGCAGTCGCGGTGGGTTGTATTTCAAAGAATGTAATGCTAAGAATCGTATAAAATCAGTTTTCCGGAGGCCAATGTGGCATCCTTGACATTTCCAAGTGTTTTATTTATGTGCTGCGGCTTTTTTTTAGTTAACCGCGTACATTGATACAGGCAGGTCACGTGTCATCTCGCATTGGTCGTCGCCGACAGAGAGCTGCGGCCCAAGGCAAGAGACCTCTGTGTATCACTGTCGTGCTGCATGTGAAGAGACAGTGATATCCAGGAAATACGGCAGCCGTCCACTGTTATACCAAATATATTGACCACCATGAAATGTGACGCAGCGGCCAATTCGTGCATCGACGCCACCATGCGCATAAACATAATGTGTCACATGGAAGCGGTGCTGTCTCACGAGTTGTTTTCTGAAATAGT
>OZ024854.1:3595295-3600295 GCA_964017155.1 Oasisia sp. SBJ-2009
ACATACCACCTCTAACACCACCACACCCATCACCATTGCCGCCACTAACATGCACCGTCGACACCACCACCGCAACCTCCACTAACGTCACTGCTACAGCTATGATTACTATTGCTACTACTACACTAGCTACTATTAACACAATCGCTATATGCTACTACTACATTGTTATCGCCTCCACAGTTGTTGCCGCAGCCACTACTCACCCCGCTGGTAAAGACTGATCTCGTTCGCTTCTAGAGGGCTCTCAACTCGAGTGTTTACCATCTAACACTCTTCCTGTTATTGTGTGCAATGTCTCTAGCGCACCACTAGCTAGTGTCGAGTGACCACCAGAGTGACCCGTCGGTACGACGACACTTGACAGCGAAGTAGACACTTTTCTTACGCGACAACACCCTCGCATTCTGATGGTGCACAGTTGAATCAACGTATACGCAGCGCATTTGGTCTCACACTCGTTAGGTGGTGCGATACAAATTAACTTCTACTGCGCACCAGTGTTCGAGAGCTCGAACCTGACACACAACTGCTACACAGCAAATGCTGTTGTCTAAGCTTAGCTCTTAGAACCGAGGCATGTTGCTGCGAGACAGTTATCTGGACAACCAATAGTGTGACGGTATCATACAACAGTTTATTTATTATTAACTCTGACGTGGATTTATTTGCATAATAAACGAGTGAAATCACCTTCCACGAGGTGCAGTTCGTCAGTGTTAACTAAGTATTGCACCAAGTATTGCACCAAGTATTGCACTATAGAGCTACCCGACGGATTTCACACTCTCATGATCAGGCATGGCACGATTAATTTACTACTGAATTATTTACTTATGCTAATATAGGCACTCTGTTTTTAGTTCAAGCAAATCAAGTAAACATATATTTAGAAAATTAACTGGCTAAATTCAATTACCTTTAAAAATTATTTATTCAACGATAAACTTCGCTGGCTTAAGAAAATCACTGCAAGAACCACGAACAACAAAGAACTCATGTACCTAACAATATTAAGTAGGAACACGTGACAGTAATCTGTAATTTGGCTTTATGTAGACTGCGAGATGACTGAATACATCACTTTGTTGTAAATGATTTAAACTTATTGCAAACGTTCGTTATGCCATGTTTTCCCCAGGAAGAGGAGTGATGCGTCGCGTATATGTGTTGTAAAACATAAATGCTTGGCTTTGACACCTGTCCTGATCAATGACTTATTGCATATTATACGGTGTTTACAAGGTCATTTCTACTTCAGGTTATTTTAGACAGCAAGGCAATGTATGCAGATGACACTGACTTCATCTCAACCGATCATGAGTACCTGAGCAAAGTCAACGAGATCGCGCCAAGTGGGCGACTGGGTCGTGTTATGTCAACGTCGACAAAACAGCACATACAACCATGACATCGATCTGATGCCGAAGAATGGAGAACAACAAAGAAACTTGGATCCCTGCACGGAGACATTAAGGACGTGTCTCCCTGCAGCAGATCGGCACGCGTTTGAAGACCAGAGCAGACATGGAGCTGCTGCGTCGGATGGCCACGAACAAAACGAAATGGTGAAAACTACACAGAGAAGAATACAAGAGAAGCGCCGTAAGCGGTCGTAGCAGCGAGTTGCTCGCGCATACTTGCTGCCGTGACTGCAGAAAACACCTTTAATAATAATATAGTAATTTGAGTTTTATGTGTGACATTGAGGTCATTGAATTTCATGTAACCAGACAAACGACTGTGTCCGCCGTGTCAAGTTTTTTTTGCAGCACGGAATGCAATTGGCAATGATTGCATTCAACAACTACTGTTTGGCTTCGCAATACAAAAACTGAGGGTTAAATGTAAATACGATTGACTAAACCTCCATGTTAAATCGAACGGCTTTTTCGACACATTTCCGAAAACGCAAACACGGGCTTCATCCGACCCGTGTTCGTACAGACATTGTTGGCGTCCCTCCCGTAGCTGTCTCGCGACGACCGCTGTTAGTACAACATGAATCCCTTCTCCTTGCACTCGGCCAGACACTGGTCGCGCAGGTAGGCGCAGCTGCGGACGCACCACTCCTGGCGAGGCCTGCGGTGCGGCTCGAGACAGCCGAACATGACGCAGAACTCGTGGTCACTGTCACAGTTCTCGTCACACGACGGCATGTCCGGCATGAACTCACGCAGGCGCTTGTAGTCCTCGTAGTCAAACTCTTCTATGATCTCTTCGTCGGATTTCCCCCCGAAGAACCAGGCACTTGACGGCGCGACAAGAGCGACACAGACGACAAACACCAGTAGCAGCTGCAATGAGAGGGACAGTGTTATTGTATTGGCGACAGTGAATTGTCAACTAGCACCACCTGATCAGTGACATAAGTTACGGGATTTGGAATTAGGGTTAGCTGACATTACTAGGCAACGAGAACAAACTCCGGGTACGCCCTTAAAGTTGCATTCTGACTTCCGCCATGTTTAAAATAAAATGTTCCAGTAAACCAGCATTCCCCATACACTATATATTGTTTTCCTCAACTACCTATCAACTTATTTTCACATAATATGCCATTTTAAGATAAAAAGCAGCAAAAGACGAAACATTGTCCTGGCGAGCCTCGCCAGTTAGAATTCTCTGATTGGTTTAGACCTCG
Organism: Oasisia sp. SBJ-2009; assembly: GCA_964017155.1. Taxonomy (NCBI): domain Eukaryota; kingdom Metazoa; phylum Annelida; class Polychaeta; order Sabellida; family Siboglinidae; genus Oasisia; species Oasisia sp. SBJ-2009. The sequence goes on from OZ024854.1 coordinate 3,597,940, forward strand.
ATGAAGGGAATTCCGGTGAAAAGCGCTGTCAGGAGGGGGCCACACTAAAAGGCGGACCACAATTGGCAGACCTCACGGAAACGACATACCTCATTCACAAAGATGCCACCGCTCGATACGCTCCATATTTACGGCATGCCCAGTTGCCCACATACAAACTATCGCTGGCTACGCGCCTGTACGGTCAATGGCTAATTGAGCATGATTTAAATAACTAGGGTATTGTTGCCTAGTGGCGCCTCTAGCGACTAACGTGGATATGTGAAACCGCCGTTTAGTTTGCCCCATCGTTTACTTACGTTGACCGGAGAGTTCCGATGGTAAAAATAGATCGACTTTTGGGAAACTCCAGAGCCGTTGTTTGTTGCAAACTTATATTTGATCAAATAACGTATACATCCACAAAGTGAGACATGTGGTAGGAAGTATACTAATAAGCAAATATCGGTCATGGTGTACATTGACTTTTCTAAAATGCGTTAAAAAGGGGAAATTATGTCAGAATGCAACTTTAAGCTACAGACAGGCAATCACAATTACCAGGCAACGAGAACAAACTCTGGGTACGCCCTGAAGGCTCTAGACAGGCAATCACTATGACGTAATTTCTTGAAGTATCTGAAGTTAAACATGCATTTTAAATATGATGTATAGTTGATAAAATTATTATCCTAATATATGTTTGCGCATTTAACTCTTAACAAATGGAGAATAAGAATCTTCCATCTCTCTCGGAGGTTCTGGGAGGCATAACGTTTGTTACTCGCGAGGAACACAAACATTGAGTATCAGCACTAGAACTAAGGACGAATGTCCAACTGCACGGACATCTTCATGAGCGGAGCAAACACAACCGACGGGACTTCAAAAACATGTCACGCTCAACACTATCCACGTTACATAAGGTCCCTTGGTTCGTCTTGCCGACCATACTGTCAATATAAACGTAAATTATATAACTGTTACTGGTTATTTTACTGAAACAACTTATTATACGTTACCTTTGATGACGTCATCGTTTGAGGTTGTTCCTGAGTTTGGTAGTTGTGTGTGAACGAGTTGACTGCAATAATAAAATAGTTGTATAATTAAGGAATGACAACACTGGGTTATTGGGTGATGGGGGACAGTGAGACAATGGTAATAACGAACTGACGTTATCCTATATGGCATAAGGTTAGTCAGTGTACCTTGATATAGGGTATCATAGTGTAGTATAGTGTAATCGTTGAAGTCTACAAACCTTACACAGAAGTGGTTTGAGGTTAAACATAAACGGAAGCCCTTATGATAGAGCACGTTTCTGACTTGGCTAAAGTCATAGTTAAGTATATTACTATGGGTCCTATAACTAAATAAAACACATATTAATGAATTAGGTGACATTAGACTTTATCAAAATTTGTAACAAGACGAATCCACAACAAATGCGCGCACGAAAGCAAAACACACACGCACGCACAAACATGCACACACGCGTGCATGCTCATACATACGCACGCATATTACATTAACATATGTTATTAGATTTGAACCGAATTAAACACAAAACATCTTATAGCATACCTTAGATTGTCGGCTACACGGACAATGGCGAACGGCGAGTGCGTTATAGCATTCTCTCAAATCACGTGAAATTGTGTGAAGTGCGAGTCTGACTCAGTCACAACCACTTGGGCGCTTGCTAAATATAGGCTACTTATGCATGACATTGCACGAAGTATCATGCGACATACTTAATATGTGTCCAACTCCGTGTGGCAAACACCAAGTCTGGCTCATGTTGAACTAATATTATTTTATATGGTTATGAAAACAAATATTGGATGTTTTTGTTTGACAAAAAAAGCCGTCACGTAAAGGTTTTAAATTGAGTTTGCCTTAAAACTCTGTCGGCCATCAAGCATAATCGTCACGGGGTTTTTGCGTAGCGTGAAAAATATACTAATTATTATAAATATATAGGTATATGCCTATATTGAGTGGAGGCAAGACGAAGATGGGTTTTCTTCAATTCGACACAACAAAAGAGATAGAGACAGTACACCATCTAGACTGTGGCAGGAACATAGGCCCTGATACAAGTGCGCGAGTATCGTGTTGTGTTAAAGAGAGCAATCAAGTTAAAGAGAGCAGTCAAGTTAAAGAGAGCAGTCAAGTTAAAGAGAGCAGTCAAGTTAAAGAGAGCAGTCAAGTTAAAGAGAGCAGTCAAGTTAAAGAGAGCAGTCAAGTTAAAGAGAGCAGTCAAGTTAAAGAGAGCAGTCAAGTTAAAGAGAGCAGTCAAGTTAAAGAGAGCAGTCAAGTTAAAGAGAGCAATCAAGTTAAAGAGAGCAGACAAGTTAAAGAGAGCAATCAA
>OZ024854.1:3607795-3612795 GCA_964017155.1 Oasisia sp. SBJ-2009
ACGAAGGTCAAAACAGCACTACGTGGAACTGTGACACACACGACACGTCATCAGTGAGACTCGCCCTAGTCTACATTCGATTGACTTATTACATCATCTCTTACGGATGGAGTTGCCCTAGTCTCGATCTGACAGACGTTCGGTGTGATTTGCTATACCCAAATGTAGTCTTACATCTAGTCTCGCTTAACTAACTCTCGCTCGGCTGCGTGACTTCGACGAGATGATAATCTGGTGAAACATATTATACTTTGCTTATGTTGTACAACAGCTCGAAGCTGTCAGATGGCATCGCTGTTTTGGATTAATTAACAGGTTTACGTGTATTGTAATAGTTTAATGTTTATAATTATAGTATATATACTTTTGAAAGCGAAACTAAAATATAAAATATCTATACACAAAATAAAAATGGAAAATGAAAACATGAGATGGCAAACTCACAAAAAAGTCATTTCTGTTTATTGTGGTGTGTGTGTGTGTGTGTGTGTGTGGGTGTGTGTGTGTGACATGTTTCAGTATGTTTCATTCTTAATAGCTTTTATTATGTATCTGATAAAACGGTATCTTTCTTTAATTTTATTTCAAATTAGGCCTCAGAGACAATCGTAAGGTCAGGTCGCCCTGGGGCCAGTTTCATAGCGGCTACTTACGACGACGTAGCGGGCGATAACCCGTCGAAAATCTAGGACGTCGTAAAGTTGTTTCATGACTCCGCTCCATAGTTGCACTTAGCTGCACCATGTATTTAGTAGGCGTAACTTTACGCTGGTTGAAATATTTACGGTATGCTCCCGAAGTTGAAAATGTACGGTATGCTCCCGACACGCCCACTCTCAATATTATTATTTTTAATGTATACACTGGATATCCTTTACATTCATCATAGCTTCCCCTTTGCTATAAGAACGACAAAGGCACAGCTAGAAAGAAAAAAGGATGTTCAGACACAGCACAAATACAGGGATTCCCCATAGCGACGTGAGGGGGGTCAATGCTAATGGCACCAATGCTAAATTGGTCTCATGAAACCGGCCGTACGCTGCATTAACTATTCTCTGTTAGCTGCGACCAGTAGACCGCGTAATTGCGCGTAAAGTTACACGGCTTCACGAAACTGGGCCCTGGCGGTCACAAATGCAGCGCTTTTACACCAGGCCGTTGTAAGAAACCCAACAGTGCTGCCACCTCACGGGGCCTGGACAATCGAGGCTTACTTACACCATAAATCAGTTAGCCACACAAGTTTTTATGTTTGGCCAGTGGACTAACGCCACCGATTTTCTCAACGGGCTGTCACTTACTTGTTATTGGTGTAGCAATGCGCCAGTTCGTAATCAGTACTTAATTCATCGACCGACGCATTCAGATGGTCAGCCGTGATATTGTGAATCATGTCAATGACCACGTCCACGTCACTGTCGTTCAGTTGGCCAACGAACATGATGGCGCTTTTCTGCACTGAAACAACAAACCAATTGACCGACCGACCGACCGACCGACCGACCGACCGACCGACCGACCGACCGACCGACCGACCGACCGACCGACCGACCGACCGACCGACCGACCGACCGACCGACCGACCGACCGACCGACCGACCGACCGACCGACCGACCGACCGACCGACCGACCGACCGACCGACCGACCGACCGACCGACCGACCGACCGACCGACCGACCGACCGACCGACCGACCGACCGACCGACCGACCGACCGACCGACCGACCGACCGACCGACCGACCGACCGACCGACCGACCGACCGACCGACCGACCGACCGACCGACCGACCGGACGGACGGACGGACGGTCGGACGGACGGACGGACGGACGGACGGACGGACGGACGGACGGACGGACGGACGGACGAACGAACGAACGAACGAACGAACGAACGAACGAACGAACGAACGAACGAACGAACGAACGAACGAACGAACGAACGAACGAACGAACGAACGAACGAACGAACGAACGAACGAACGAACGAACGAACGAACGAACGAACGAACGAACGAACGAACGAACGAACGAACGAACGAACGAACGAACGAACGAACGAACGAACGAACGAACGAACGAACGAACGAACGAACGAACGAACGAACGAACGAACGAACGAACGAACGAACGAACGAACGAACGAACGAACGAACGAACGAACGAACGAACGAACGAACGAACGAACGAACGAACGAACGAACGAACGAACGAACGAACGAACGAACGAACGAACGAACGAACGAACGAACGAACGAACGAACGAATGCAGGCACCCGAATAGCTTATGCAGGTATGTTAATACTCACGAAATGCTATTCAGTAGGACGAACACATATCTTAAACTTTACGTTGTATAACAGCGGTTATACAAGTGCCAATAAATATTGTTGAGTAACATAAAACAAAACAATTGCAATACAAATGTAATTGTAATGTATGACGTTTCATTGTATTAATTGTATTATTTTATGCTAATCAACTCTACTCAGTTACTATTAAAGCATGTTTGATCTTTAACTTATCGTAATTATACCTCCATTGTGGTTGACAAGAGACGATGTGTCTGTGTCGGTCTCAACAGCCTTCTCACAGTTGTCTCCTATGTATCCCTGCGCGCAGACACACACGTACCCGTCATCTGTGTCGACACATTCACTGCCGTGTTGACACTTCGCGGCGGCGCAAGTAGCGACCTCAAACTCGCACCGTGATCCTACAACAACACACCGTGTACAGGCTCTCTATGTGTGGCCCTACAACAACACACTGTGTACAGGCTTTCTGTGTGTGGCCCTACAACAACACACTGTGTACAGGGTCTCTATGTGTGACCTTACAACAACACACTGGGTAAAGGCTCTCTATGTGTGGCCTTACAACAACACACTGGGTAGAGGCTCTCTGTGTGTGGCCCTACAACAACACACTGGGTACAGACTCTCTATGTGTGACCCTACAACAACACACTGAGTAAAGGCTATCTATGTGTGGCCCTACAATAACACACTGGGTACGGGCTCTCTATATGTGGCCCTACACTAACACACTGGGTACAGACTCTCTATGTGTGACCCTACAACAACACACTGGCTAAAGGCTCTCTATGTGTGGCCCTACAACAACACACTGTGTACAGACTCTGTATGAGTGGCCCTACAACAACACACTGTGTACAGACTCTCTATGAGTGGCCCTACAACAACACGCTAGATATAGGCTGTCGTGACTGTAGTGATATATTGTTTTGTGTGTTTTGGCATCATATCTGACAGGTATTGTTCACCGTTAGGTGGGAAACAGCGAGGTTCTCGATCAGCTAAATTTGTATTATGTAAATGTGTATAAACATGGTAATAATAATAAGAGATTTTTTGTGATACTATGGCGAAATTAAGATACACATAGCAACACAACTTTACAGTAATGCCGCTCACTAGGTAAATGTATGCTATGCCCACATTTGACAAATAAAACATCATATGTTTCTAAATAAAAGTCAAAATAAAAGTCAACAATATGTTCATTATCAAACTTCAACGACATGATGAGAAAGAGAGCCATTACCGAAAGTGCCCGCCAGACACTTGCACACGTAGCCGCCCTCCAGACTGACGCACGAGCCGTTGTGGAGACACGGACCCTCGGCACAGTTGTCCCTCGTCTCGTTGCAAGTCGGCCCCGAGTAGCCCGACACACACGTACAGTTGAACGACCCCGCCGTGTTACTGCAGTTGCCCTGAAGACAACCATACGTCATAGTTGTATGTTCATGTATTCATTTGTTACCCGGTTATAGACACGGGCACGCGCACGCACACGCGCACGCGCACGCACACGCACACGCACACGCACACGCACACGCACACGCACACGCACACGCACACGCACACGCACACGCACACGCACACGCACACGCACACGCACACGCACACGCACACGCACACGCACACGCACACGCACACGCACACGCACACGCACACGCACACGCACACGCACACGCACACGCACACGCACACGCACACGCACACGCACACGCACACGCACACGAACACGCACACGCACACGCACACGCACACGCACACGCACACGCACACGCACACGCACACGCACACGCACACGCACACGCACACGCACACGCACACGCACACGCACACGCACACGCACACGCACACGCACACGCACACGCACACGCACACGCACACGCACACGCACACGCACACGCACACGCACACGCACACGCACACGCACACGCACACGCACACGCACACGCACACGCACACGCACACGCACACGCACACGCACACGCACACGCACACGCACACGCACACGCACACGCACACGCACACGCACACGCACACGCACACGCACACGCACACGCACACGCACACGCACACGCACACGCACACGCACACGCACACGCACACGTACATGTACAGCAAGCTCGTGTGCACACACGCACATGAGCACGAACACGCATACGCACATACATCAACAACTTAGATTAAGATAAACAATGACATATCATATCATAGCGAGACCTCGTGAAGACACGGGTAGTCGAGACATTCGTCGACGTCATCGGTGCACGTGACGCCTGTCCAACCAATGGCGCAACGACACGTCGCTCGTCCGCCCCCCGCCATGATGCACACGCCAGCGTGTCGACACGGCGAACTCTCACACGGGTCAAACGAGACGTCACACGTGGGTCCCGTCCAGTCGGGGAGACACTGGCAGGAGAATGTGTTGAGGCGGTCAACACACGTGGCGTTGTGGAGACACGGGTTGACGGCGCAGTCGTCTGTCGCACACAGAGAACACGTGACGTCAGGTCACGATCTGTACTGAGTTTTATGTCACATTAATTTTCTTCGGTGAAATTTGCTTTTGTGAGGTTTTATTATTTTTGAGAGGTTTTGTTACTTTTGAGAAATTGTAATACTTTCACGAGGTTTTATCATTCATTCTGCTGTACAAGTGACACCTGGCGGGA
>OZ024854.1:3617795-3625295 GCA_964017155.1 Oasisia sp. SBJ-2009
TAGTCCGGGCGCACGGGGTCGAAGTGGACACCTCGTGCTATTTTTGGTTGCCCTGTCATTTTCTAAACTTCAAACCTTCCTTAATAATATTCCGGAGGGCAACCCTCTGAAATCAGTGTACCTCACTCCGAAAATTGCATTTACATTCAGGCTTATGTGGTCTCTTAATGGCCGCGCTGCATATATTTCTCTTTCCACATTTTCACAGTAAATGTGTGACAACAAACTTAAGTGTAGTATCAAATAATCAGAAATGACGAGAACTAATATGTATGACAATATCGTATTGATATGTTTATTTATTAGGAAGCCAGGTACAAAACACTTGACAATATATCGAAAAATTAGTTCGGTTTCGCAGTTGACATCACACAACAGGAGTTATAATTACCTTAATGTGTAATCAAGATATTTATGTAATACATCACAATGATGTACATTCATTTACCTACTGGATTATGCAAAGCAGTAGTAAAATAGTGCTATATTATACGCAATCACGAGCCGAACATGTACCCCACCCCCTAAGTGTTGCGCAATCGTGACGTGACGCAAATAGGAGTGGATTTCATTGATTGTATCAATTTCGCGTTTCTTAGTGTAATAATACACTAGTAAAGACAGTCCTGATGCATACCCTACTGCTGGTTATTAATGCAATGTTTGTTAAGGCAATATAACATTATGATAACACGCATTATTCGAAATAAAAAACACATCAAGGTGTTACTTAATCACATCTTATACATTGTTCTGAGTCATCTGTGTCACTCTTGTCATAGCCATTTTTTTCAACAAGAATTAAAACAGGTATTACTCGCCCATATTTGATATCTTTCCCATCGTATGGCCAAGCAACACAACACGGCACTTGAAAATTAAACTTCAATTCAGGCCTGAAGGTGTCTGAATAACTGTTAAGTAGCAATGGCTAATTATAAAATATTCATGGTTTATTTAATGCAATTAGCTAGTCTCTGTACCACAATATATCCGGAATGGTGAGAGGAATACAGACCACAAATATATTATAAAAATGTATATATTTTAAGGCAACGAGAAACAAACAATTGAAGAATAAGTAGAAAAACATTTCCGTTTTGTCGTCGATTTCATATAAATGTACCGTAGTCACCTTACTACATATTCAAGCTATATAATGAGTGCACATATCAAAGGTATCCCCATTCATTTCTCGGTGTATTTATACCATACAATTGTAAAATACATTTGAACATCACTTGTTCTAGAATCAACTTACAGTGTATACTTCTCCACCTCATTTTGGTTTGACGTTAGATTTTAACATAATCTCTGGAATAACTTGAATATATAAATACGTTGCGTCTAATAAGTAAATTAAATATAACGTATTCTTGTTTTCAAATACATGAGGTATGTTATCATGTTTGAATGACATGTTTTGCAGCATATCAGTCATTTTAACTTAGTTTGGTGTCTACGGTGTTTTACCGACAACAAATACGAAACTAACAAAATAAACACAACGGACACTTATGATTACCAATTATATGGTCTATCTACAATGTCTAAAAAACGGTAACGTCTCGTCTGCATAAGCTATTTTGATTGTTAAAGATAACAATTTGGTGACGGCAAGGACGAAGAATTTCGCACTGTTATCATCATAACGTATTGAATCTTTTTGTTGCCGAGCGCCATACCTTCTCAAATTGAACCACACTACATTTTTGTGTGCGAAAAGCTTAAAGCCAGATTACTTGTAAAGATGAGGACTATATATTTGCAACCTATATGTGATCAATAGTTTCAGTTGGTGATTGTGGCATGGCAATTTTGCCGTTCGTCAGCCATAAAGAAAGTAGAGCTCGGAAGCAACCACTATCAATGTTGGAATGCTTTCTACACAACACTGGCTTCAACAGTGCCAGCCACATACTTTATGTATGGTTTAATGATCCATTCTGTTCAAATAGATCCGCTTAGAAAATGCAGCAAAGTTGGCCAATAAGTTTGGGGTGAAACACACAGTAGTTATGGCTGATCAGGCTTTGCACGATATTTCATATAGGCTACGGGAGCAAGCTTCCCCTGATGATGACATTGGCATCTTATTGTCATGTGTGTAGTTTCATCTCACTGTAAACGCTATGGGCGCAGTTGGAAATATTACGCGGGGTCTTATCCTTATAGAAACTGGTTTGTGTAAGCAAGGAACGGCTAACAACGGTTTTGAACACAAATGACTACGGGAGGCACGGGTGCATTTGAACAATGGGAAAATTTGGTTTAGTATAATAACATGCTCCCATTTGTTGTTGCTGCTGGTCACCACAACTACATTTATTCGCTGCCAATGTGCCTAAAGGAAATTAACAACCTGAAGAACCCAGCACCATATGTATATCAGTACTTCACGAAAAGTCAATATGATGTGCGAAAAAAGCTGAGTCATTCAAATGTATCACTTCTGACATAGCTCATGGGCAGACATAAAGCATAGATGTGAAGGAAAGTGCGAGTGGGCTTACATAAATACCCCTGGATGCTAAAGTACGAACCAAGTAGCATTACACAAAGCCTGTGTATCTGAGGTATCATTCCATTTCAAAGAAGTGATGAACCATCTGCAGTCTAACAATCCCACGAAGATGGAAACCAGGAAATGATCAGTCAAGCAAGCATAAAAACAGCACTTGATCAATCCCATCAAGGTAGACTCCAGCAACATACTAAATATTGCCACGAAACAGTGAGCCACTGTAACTATCGTGAAAACTCTGGAAACTGTGAAAAATATTTGCAAAACTGAGCTCCATGAATATTTGAATGACAACGCAAAGTCCAAAAGGTACGTGACAACATATTTGAAGAACCGCATCCTCAATAACATCTTTCTGTGCTGCAGAAGCAGACGTAGCAGCTGATCAATGAAGTTGTCATGCTGATACGCCTTCTTCACCAGAAAGGTATTGGGGGAAATGTCAATCTTGAGGAAACCATCGGAGAATATGAATGTTCTAAGGTACCGCAAGCTTTGTTTGAGTCAAATGGATCGATGCGTCAAGGCTGTAAGGCTTGAGGTTGACAGCTGTGCTGAAAGAGACTCACTTGAAGATGGAGGAGAAATTATTAGATATCGGTTGGAAGACGGGTTCCACACATTTGGAACCAGTATCTTTGACAGTGCCGCCTTTACCAGAACTTTCACAATGGTATACAAGTTACGTGTCGCCAGCAAATGCCCTTGTAATTGTTCTTTCGCTAAATGCCAAGTGCCGCGTTGTGCAAGTGCAAACGGAACGATACCAAATGTAGACGAGTAATACCTGTTCGGACTCTTGTTGAAAACAATGGCTGTGACAAGAATGACACAGGTGACTCAGAACAATCTTTAAGATGTGATTGAATACCACTTTGGTATGTTTTTATTTTCGAATAATGTTATCATAATTTTATGTTGCCTTAACAAACATCGCATTAATAACCAGCAGTAGATTATGCATCAGTACTCTGTCTTTAATAGTGTATATTACCCTAAGGAACGCGAAAATGATACAATCAATGACATCTACTCCGATTTGCGTCACGTCACGATTGCGCAACACTTAGGGGGTTGGGTAGATGTTTGGCTCGTGATTACGTATAACGTAGCACTATTTTTCTATTGCTTTGCAGTATTCAGTGGGCAATTGAATGCACATCATCTTGATATATTACATAAGTATATTGATTACATATTAAGGTAACTATAACTCCTTTTGTGTGATGTCAACTGGGAAACCGAACTGATTTATCGTTATTTTTGTCCAATGTTTTGTATCTGGCATCTTGAAAAATAAACGTATCAAAAAGCTATTGCCATAAACAATAGTTCTCGTCATTCCTGATTATTTGATACTACACTTAAATTTGTTGTTATACTGTTACTGTGAAAATGGGGAAAGAGAAATGTATACAACTGGGCCATTAAGGGCATGGATATAAACGCAATTTTCGGAGTGAGGTACACTGATTTGAGAAGGTTGCCCTCTGGAATATTGTTCGGGAGGGTTTGACGTTTAATAAAATACACGACAACCAAAAATAGCACGAGGTGTCCACTACCTCCAAAATTTGGACCCGTGCGCCCCGACTAATATTCGAATAATCAATCTTGTTGTTCGTTTTAGCAAACATCTATGTACGATTATATTCTAAATAAAGTAAAAACAAATGACCACTGAGATTTCTTTATCGAGGTCGATATGTTGATATCACAGCCATTACTGCCCTGTGAAGAGAGCTGTGAAGAGACGACACATGTGTAGTACAGAGCCACGACGATACGACACATGTGTAGTACAGAGTCACGACGAGACGACACAGGTGTAGTACAGAGCCACGACGAGACGACACATGTGTAGTACAGAGTCACGACGAGACGACACAGGTGTAGTACAAAGTCACGACGAGACGACACAGGTGTAGTACAGAGCCACGACGAGACGACACATGTGTAGTACAGAGCCACGACGAGACGACACAGGTGTAGTACAGAGTCACAAGGAGACAACACAGGTGTAGTACAGAGTCACGACGAGACGACACAGGTGTAGTACAGAGTCACAAGGAGACGACACAGGTGTAGTACAGAGTCACGACGAGACGACACAGGTGTAGTACAGAGTCACGACGAGACGACACAGGTGTGGTACAGAGTCACAAGGAGACGACACAGGTGTAGTACAGAGTCACGACGAGACAACACAGGTGTGGTACAGAGTCACAAGGAGACGACACAGGTGTAGTACAGAGTCACGACGAGACGACACAGGTGTAGTACAGAGTCACAAGGAGACGACACAGGAGTAGTACAGAGTCACAAGGAGACGACACAGGTGTAGTACAGAGTCACAAGGAGACGACACAGGTGTAGTACAGAGCCACGAGGAGACGACACAGGAGTAGTACAGAGCCACGAGGAACCGACACAGGTGTCATACCTTCGTATCCCTTCACGCAGCGACACTCGAAGTCGTCCAGTTTGTCGACGCACGTAGCGCCATGACGACAACGACTCTTGACACAATCGTCCCTGTCCACCTCACAGTTGTCGCCCGTCCAACCTGCGCCCAGGAGTGACAAAGTGGAAGAAGTGAAGCGTCACGTCTGTCCTCGACTCATATGTACAACTAACATCCTGTCGTTACTGTCATGACCGTTACTGGTGTCCACTCACACTGTAGTGAGTTAATGGCGTCTCACTGACAGAGAGAAAAAATTCCTACAGAAGACTCGACGTCGCCGTAAACGTAAGTGCAGTCTGTCTTGGACAGTCCGGCACTGATCTGCAGTTTAGAGTTTGTTCGCTTGCAGGTCCGGACAATTTTGTTGACAGGTCACTACTTTTACCCGCGATACTGAAAAGGTCACGTGATGACGCCACATAATCTAATCAGAATATTTAAGAAGTGACATAAAACTCTTACTTTACTGAGGTCACACGTTACTGTGGTTATGTCAAATATATTAATTACACCGCAACTCTGTCACGTCACCCGTCGTCATCAGTGTCACCAGTGACATATTGACTGACCACGGTGACACAACTATTAACCACGATTATACGGCTACTGACACCGGTGACAAAAGTACTCACGCCAGTGACACAAGTACTGACGCCAGTGACGCAAGTACTGACGCCAGTGACGCAACTACTGACCACGGCAACACAGCTACTAACCTCAGTGACACAGTTACTGACGCCGGTGACAGAGCTACTGACCTCGGTGACACAGCTACTCACCCCGGTGACACATCTACTGACCCCGGTGACACAGCTACCGACCCCGGTGACACATCTACTGACCCCGGTGACACTTCTACTGACCCCGGTGACACATCTTGTGTCCATCCTTGTTGTTGCATTCGTAGTGACCCCCCACGTCGTCATGTCTCCTGCAGTAGACGGCGCAGGCGGAGCCGTAGAAGTTGTCGTCGCAGTGCAGTGCCAGGAACACCTGCAGACTGAGGCACGGACGGCAGGTGTAGGACACATGCGTACGACACATGCGTACGACACATGCGTACGACACATGCGTACGACACATGAGTACGGCACTTGAGTACGACACATGCGTACGACACATGAGTACGGCACTTGAGTACGACACATGCGTACGGCACATGAGTACTACGACACATGAGTACGACACATGAGTACGACACATGAGTACGGCACTTGAGTACGACACTTGAGTACGACACATGATTACGACACTTGAGTACGACACATGATTACGACACTTGAGTACGACACATGATTATGACGCATGAGTACGACACATGAGTACGACACATGAGTACGACACTTGAGTACGGCACATGATTACGACACATGAGTACGCCACATGAGCACGACACATGAGTACGACACGTGAGTACGACACTTGAGTACGACACATGAGTACGACACATGAGCACGACACATGAGTACGACACATGAGTACGACACATGATTACGACACATGAGTACGACACATGAGTACGACACATGAGTACGACACATGAGTACGACACATGAGTACGACACATGAGTACGGTACATGATTACGACACATGAGTACGACACATGAGTACGACACATGAGTACGACACATGAGTACGACACATGAGTACGACACATGATTACGACACATGAGTACGGTACATGATTACGACACATGAGTACGACACATGAGTACGACAAATGAGTACGACACATGAGTACAACAAATGAGTACGACAAATGAGTACGACACATGAGTACGACAAATGAGTACGACAAATAAGTATGGCTAATGAGTACGACAAATGAGTATGACACATGAGTACGACACATGAGTAAGACACATGAGTACGACACTTGAGTACGACGCATGAGCACGACACATGAGTACGACACATGAGTACGACACATGATTACGACACATGAGTACGGTACATGAGTAAGACACATGAGTACGACAAACGAGTACGACAAATTAGTACGACAAATGAGTATGGCTAATGAGTACGACAAATGAGTACGACAAATGAGTACGACAAATGAGTATGGCTAATGAGTATGGCTAATGAGTATGGTAACAGACGGCAGCGATGACGAAAACGAAAACGAAGGCGAAAAAAACAGAAACAAAACAAACGCAAACGCAAACGCAAACGCAAACGCAAACGCAAACGCAAACGCAAACCAGAAACAGAAACAGAAACAGAAACAGAAACTGAAACTGAAACCGAAACCGAAACCGAAACCGAAACCGAAACTGAAACTGAAACTGAAAAAGAAACTGAAACTGAAAAAGAAACAGTAACAGTAACAGAAAACCAAACAGAGACAGAAACACAAACACAAAAACAAACACAAAAACAAAAACAAACGCAAGCGCAAGCGCAAGCGCAAGCGCAAGCGCAAGCGCAAGCGCAAGCGCAAGCGCAAGCGCAAGCGCAAGCGCAAGCGCATGCGCATGCGCATGCGCATGCGCATGCGCATGCGCA
>OZ024854.1:3630295-3635295 GCA_964017155.1 Oasisia sp. SBJ-2009
TTCTCCTCCCTCGAGGATCGACTTCGCTGATGATGTAGCTCTCCTGTCACATACACGACAAGATTTACAGGAAAAAACATGTAAACTCAACGACATCAGCCAGAAATTAGGACTAAAGATAAACCAAAGGAAATCCAAGGTGATGGGAATAAACCAGAGAAGCCCGGTAACAGTCTGTATAGGTCATGAAAAACTACAAACCACGAACACCTTCACTTATCTAGGGGGCATCATATGTCAAGATAGAGGGGCCGAAGTTTGACATTAAAAATTGCACCAACAAGGCCAGAGGTGCTTTCTTCAGACTGAAACCTGTTTGGAGACCAACAGTATATTCCAGAAGAACCAAACTGAAGCTATATCACAGCTGTGTCCTCTCTACTCTTTGATATATGACTCAGAATGATGGCGTATAACGGAACATGATCTCAAACACCTGTCTACCTTCCACACCAAGTGTCTTCGAAACATAATGAAAATATTCTGACCACGAATAATTTCAAATAAGCAACTGTTCAGAACTACCGGACAAGACGCTATGAACAACATACTTGCCACAAGAAGATGGAGATGGATTGGCCATGTCTTAAGAAAGAAGATAACAGTATATCCAAACCAGCACTAAGATGGACACATGTTGGAAAAAGAAAGATTGGACGACCCAAAAATAAAACGTGGAAGAGGACAGTAGAATAAACTGGAACAACTACATTTGAGTTGGGGGGTCAGGCTGCAAAGTAAGCTGCAGACAGCACGAAGTGGAGGACCCTTGTTTCTGCCCTATGTGCCAGTGGGAAGAGGTAAGTAAAGTCAAGAATACTTAACGTCCTGCAGTTGTTGTCGTAAGTATCATTAATATATATATATATATATATATATATATATATATATATATATATATATATATAATTATCTTTACTCATTATTATAAAAAATAAGTTCTGAAACGACAATTATAATATTAACCCAGGAATTGACATTTGTCTAGGTGATACATGCTGGGGCCAAGAGCCTCCTTACAGTGGGGGCAAGAACCCCATTAAAATGGTGTGAGGGCACCTTACATTGGGGGTAATACCCAATTTACAGAGCGGGGCAAGACGCCACCGTCAATAACTGTCTCACTTACGTCATTGGTCAATATATAATCACGAACAGCCTGACATGAAACTTATTCAAGACGAATCTACACTAATACAGAATACTCAGTACGATACAAATGGGGAATGCTACTTATAATTGTATAACTTCTTGCATTTCCTTTCAACATTTCTTGTTGTTATATGCTTGCCAATAGTATTTTTATTGAGCCAGTATTTATGGTGGAATAGCTAACACATGTATATGTTTTACATCTTATTTGATACTACGTTGTATGTTGTAGGTCCTACTTACTGTTATACTTAATGTTTAAATGTTGAGTAATTTTTCGTTCATTCATTAAATAAGTATTAACACTTTGTAGTCCTTTTAATCGCCTGTAACATAGATCATGACATTTATAAATTTCTCGCCTTAACCGATTTATAAACCTATTTCACTGTTCTATGCCTTATGCCTTATTGTTTGTGATTGATTGGTTTCTTAATGACGGTTTCATAAGTTGTCAATTCGGCTTAAACGAATAGGTTCCAAGCTAGCATCGTCCTCGCCTGAACTGCGGTGTCTGTCTACGACTGAGTCTGCCGTAGCCGAGGGCCTTGGCTGGCGGGCAACACGACACCCTCAGCGCTACTGGTCGCTGGTATCGCTGCCACAAACACAGCTGTGACAAGTGTCACATCCAACCGCGGGACGTGTAAACCCACCTAAGACCTCCACGGACCAACACCTACCTCCACGGACCAACACCTACCTCCACGGACCAACACCTACCTCCACGGACCAACACCTACCTCCAGGACGAGCAGCAGAGAGAGTTGGACGACGAGCGACAGTCTCACGTTCCACTGCATCCTTCACTCAGCGCCAGCCAACCAAACTTGTGATGTCCGGGAACCCGCATCAGCGCTATGACTGCGTTGTCGCTAACAATGGCCCGGACTATTGTCACAGCGGGCGTCAGGTGACACGAGTGCGGCCACGGGTCACGCACAGATAATAACGTCACGCGCGTGTGTGTGACAGTCGGGTACTGGCAACTGGTTGGAATACACGCTAACTGTATTCAGTAAGCAGCTAATAAAACCTGCGCACTGTTTTCTTAATTCGCAGAGCAGTGACGTCACTGCTCTTGGAATAACCAGAGAGTTAATGTATTCAGTACTACACTGAATGGGTCAGTTACGCTCCTTGACATTTCAGCAACGTAATTTCGCAGTTCATAGTAACCAAGCATTGTTGTATTTGTTATTATCTTTGTTTGTGTGATAGTTGTGCTACTGTTTAATACACTTTCATCCTTGGCAATATCTGAATATCTGTTTATTTTCAGCTGTGTTTGAGCGGCTGTTTTTATTCGCCCACTTATTAAAACATTCACTCGATAACGCGCGCACGCACACCAGCCGCTGCTGCACGTATTCAGTCTCATCTACGGACGTGGATAAACCCGGTTAAAAAATTTTGAAGCTCGTTGTCGCGGCAAATAACCATTCTACTGCAAGGACATGGCTCAGGTCTGGTTGTTGCTGAAACTAAATCAGGAAACACATGGACCATATTTGATATAATTGGCGACAAAGAACAGAGCGTAGTGACCTAGACTTGTCGATTAAAACAGGCTGTGTATCAGACGGGCGCACTGGTGGACTGTCGCAATTTATAAATCTCTGCATTTACCGCCAGGCTCTAGCGTAAGCTTGGTGAACGAATAAACAACATGGTTCAAAGTCGTCTTATTTGGATGAAATTTGACGCGCAAACACACATCAGATTTGTGACAGGAACCAGATAGCAATATCGAACGAAAGGAATGTCGTCATTAACGCGAGTCGTAGACAGAAGTCATCTGCTTATCTCCGCTCACATGACGACAGTCCATCGACAGGCATGCGACAAGTGCTTCAGCCAGATATAGCGATACCACGAGTTATAGGTCAATCTACAAATTTTCCAAAACAACGCTCACAAAGTAAACTAACATAAAATTTATATATATTTTTTTAATTGATATTTTTTGTTAGCTCGCTGCTGAAAAGACCAATCATAATTGTATTCACCAAACCGATTCCCACGAAGGAGTGACAGGAGCACTCGACAACATCACGTCAGCGCTTGGGTAATCGAGGGTAACTTCGCCCAAAGTTAATGGATCATAGAGCTGATTCTCTTCCGACCCGCGCCATATTGTGCTCTCACACGGATGAGACAGATTTGTTTTATTTTCATTATTACGAAAACGTAAAACTGATTTTTGACACCTTACAATTTTCGAGGAGTTTTGCGAATAAAATAACTCATGATTTCTAAAAAAGGGAACATATGAGGGAGACAACTGGATTTGCTAAAAATTAATAACGGTTAAATATATGAAAAATTACTTTACTACTGCGACATGACAACTCCTACCACAACACCTTCCTCTGGTGATGTTTGTAAGTGTTCCTGCTGTATTTAATTTCGTATGGTGCGAAATCGACAGAGACTGGCCGAGATAGAACGATACTGAATAGTTTTAATTGACAGTATTACGTGATCGGATATCGTCATTTCATTAGTTGTTTTCAATTCGGTCTGAGAACCAATCTGCATGTCTGCCCTAATCCGACGTATGGCCGTCCTGGGGGTAACATTGGCAGAGCAGATGTGAGGGGGCTAAAAGGTACGGCCATCTCACGGTGTCTGGGTAGTGGGTAGTACGTCAGTGACGTCACTGCTCTGCGAATTAAGAAAACATAGTTGCTATAGTATTCATAGAGGCGGTAAGAATTAAAAGGTGTTTATTGGATAATTAGAACTGCTTGTGCAGGTTTTATTAGATGCTTACTAAATACAATTACCGTATATTCAAACCAGTCACAGTACCCGACAGTCACATACATGCGCGTGACGTTATTATCTGTGCGTGACCCGTGGCCGCACTCGTGTCACCTGACGCCCGCTGTGACAATAGTTAGGGCCATTGTTAGCGACAAGTGGTACAGCGTCAAGGCATTCATAACGCTGATGCGGGTTCCCGGACATCACAAGTTTGGCTGGGTGGCTGGCTGGCGCTGAGTGAAGGATGCAGCGGAACGTGAGAGGTAGGTGTTGGTCCGTGGAGGTAGGTGTTGATCCGTGGAGGTAGGAGTTGCTCCCTGGAGGTAGGTGTTGGTCCGTGGAGGTGTTAGGTCGGTTTACACGTCCCACGGATGGTTGTGACACTTGTCACAGCTGTGTTTATGGCAGCGATACCAGCGACCAGTAGGCAGTTACGCTGAGGGTGTCGTGTTGCCCGCCAGCCAAGGCCCTCGGCTACGTCAGACTCAGTCGGAGACAGACACCACAGTTCAGACGAGGGCGATGCCAGCTTGGAACCTACTCTTTTCAGCCGAATTGACAACTTATGAAACCGTCATAAAGAAACCAATGAATCACAAACAAAAAGGCATAAGACATAGAACAGTGAAATAGGTTTATAAATCGGTTAAGGCGAGTAATTATATATGTAATGATCTATGCTATAGGCGATTAAAAGAGCCAGAAACATTTGATACATATTTAAAAATTACTCAACATTTAAACATTAAGTATAACATTAAGTCGAGCCTAAAACGTACAACGTACTATCAAATAAGATGTAAAACATACATATGTGTTGGCTATTCCACCATAAATAGTGGCTCAATAAAAATAACTATTGACAAGCCTATAACAACAAGAAATGTTGAAAGGAAATGCAAGAAGTTATAAAATTATAAGTAGCATTCCCCATTCGTATCGTACTGTATATAGTGTATTAGTTTAGATTCGTCTTGAATAGGTTTCATATGTCAGGCTGTTCGTGATTATATATTGGCAGGTCACGGGGGCGTCTTGCCCCGCACTGTAAGTTGGTTATTACCCCAATGTAAGGGGGC
>OZ024854.1:3637795-3677795 GCA_964017155.1 Oasisia sp. SBJ-2009
ACACACACACACACACACACACACACACACACACACACACACACACACACACACACACACACACACACACACACACACACACACACACACACACACACACACACACACACACACACACACACACACACACACACACACACACACACACACACACACACACACACACACACACAATAAATATAAATGATTTTTTGTTTGCCATATCATTGTTTTTTTCATTTTCCACTTTTTATTTTGTGTATAGATATTTTCTAATTTAGTTTCGCTATATATATATATATATATATATATATATATATATATATATATATATATATATATATATATATATATACTATAATACTATAATTATAAACATTAACTATTACTATACACGTAAACCTGTTAATTAATCCAAAACAGCGATGCCATCTGACAGCTTCGAGCTGTGGTACAACATAAGTAAAGCATAATGTTTCACCAGACTATCATCTCGTCGAAGTCACGCAGCCGAGTGAGAGTTAGTTAAGCGAGTCGAGATGTAAGACTACATTTGGGTATAGCAAATCACACCGAACGTCTGTCAGATTGAGACTAGGGCAAATCCATCCGAAAGAGATGACGTAATAAGTCAATCGAATGTAGACTAGGGCGAGTCTCACTGATGACGTGTCGTGTGTGTCACAGTTCCACGTAGTGCTGTTTTGACCTTCGTCCACGCCTGATCACGTCCTTGTGGATAGGCTAAGTGCAGGTTTAGTTGGATGATAAAACAAGGAAGACACGTGTACCACGACATTCATAATGTACATATTATACTTTTTGCAGTTGAAACAATTCACTTCAAGATACGCAGCATACGCAAACTCTTAGTTTATCATGCTACTAAAATGTATTCGCCGTTTTCATTACCCAACTAAATATCATCCAAGGAGCAAAAATAATTTATATAAATTATTAATAAATCGTTTGCATTTTCTATTTCCATGCACAGTCACAGATATAAATACATATATTTCAATAAGATAATGGAAATTGCACTTACAGAAAATAGGACGCTGTTCAGATTGGAAATTGCATTGACACGTCTTGGAAAGCAACAAAGCGACACGACTTGTTCTCACAACCACAAAGATGTCTCACAGTTGAATGTGTTTTTCTCTGCAGGACTCTTGTCACGATATTTATATTCAACGTCCAGCGACAAGGCGAGTCACTTCCGTGGAGCGACGTGGAACGTAGCTTCGACGTGATGACGTCACAGACGTTCCAGACCAGTCTGCCGCGTCCTGTGTACTCGAGGGAGGACTGTCTCCATAACGACTGGACCGTCGTCAGGCACAACGTAAGCAGCAGGGTCACGTGACAGGGAAAAACTGTCTAGTGTGGTAGACGCACGACTTCCGGTCCGTGAAACTGTAGACGTGTGGATGGTGACTGGCACCTACCTATACGATACGATGGACGTTTCTTTTTCACCAATGTCACTGTTAGCACGTCAAGATAAATACCGAGTTCACCTGTAATGAAAACAGGGACGATTGTGCCGAATGTTTCATTTGTATTTTCATTGCAGGAGTGCTTTGACAAATATCACTGGGCTTCGGTGACCATCTGCCACCATAACCACTTGTTCTTGCTGGCGGCCAACACCCGTGAGGCCGTGACCAGTGTGGCAGTACAATGCCACCTTTCCTCTAGTTTTGCCTCGCTGTGGTCCGGTGTTTACAACATGATCGCCAGATGGCGATAGCATACTCTCCTTTCCACAGGTGTGACGGCCTGGAACGTCAACCGGTCCAGAACGTCGTTCTACTTCCGTTTTTCATCGGTTTATGCATATTGCGCATGACTCGTACTTGTCAAGGTTTAGCGCGACATTTCGGCCCGCATCTTACCAGTTTGGAATATACATCCGGTCCAGGATATCGTTCCACCTCGTTTTGAATGGTGTTTATGGACTTCGTACCTGCATGTCAAAGGTTAACGTATCTTTCTTCAGTGTACATTCGCCTTTGTCTCTATCGCCAGTGAATCTAGCACCGCCACGGTGTGGTCATTGTTGTTGGCCGCAAGCAAAAACAAGTGGTTTTGGTGGCAGATGGTCACCGAAGCCCAGTGATATTTCTCAAAGCACACCTAAAAATACAGAATAAACATGTAAAGGAAAAAGTAATTTTTATGTAGCAATGCTCAAAGCACTTTACACTTGACTCACTGGCAGACCCAATAGAACACCATCTCAACTTCTCCGGGAAGCATTCAGCCATGCTGGAATTAATGTGCGAAGACACATATCCACCACTGCCTATAGCTAGGTATTATTAATACAGCTGAGTGAAATGGAGCAAGGTTTTACATGGCAGCACCTGGTTCGAACCCGGGTCCTCTTAATCGAGGAGCTGAACATTTACATATTATTATGCTCTCACGTCATACTTTACTCCATTCCAGCAATAATAATAATAATAATAAAATAAACTTATATAGCGCCAAATCTAGCTTAAAAACTATTCAGGGCGCTTTACACGATAACATGTTCTTAAAACGAATTACCCAAATGTATAACTAAAACAAAATTAACTGTATATTATATAAAATTGCATAAAGACAGACTAATAAAAACATTATAAATAAATAAATAAATATAGAAAGGCTAAAAAACAGAAATACCCAAGGTCATTAAAGGCAGAAGTAATGTTCTCTTCGATGCATTGTCTCTTCATTTAATTATTTCTGCATCAGCCAAAGTATTGTTTGAAATATAGCGTCTTTAAGGCATTCTTAAAAGAGTTCTCATTGCACAGTTCTCGTAATGAGAACGGTAGTCTGTTCCACAGGTCCGGAGCAGCTGCGGGGAAACTCGCATCGCCAGCTTTGCATTTTGTTTTAGGTCTTTTAAGCTGTTTGGTTCCCTCTGAACGAAGTGCTCTGGTTGGCGTGTAGATGCAAATAAGGTCACGCACGTACACTGGTCCACGACAGTTGACTGCTCTGTGGACGAGTAACATTATTTTGAAACAGACACGTTCCCGGACCGGCAGCCAATGGAGTTCCTTCAGCACAGGCGTGATGTTGGAGTATTTTGGCACGCGCAAGATCAGTCTAGCGGCAGTATTTTGAAGACGCTGTAGTCTGGCAAAGTTCTTGTCAACTGTGCCATATAGCAGAGAATTACAGTAGTCAAGCCTTGATGTCACGAGTGCGTTGACCACCCTCTCCCTCGTCGGCCTTGGCAAGAACTTGTTAATTTGACCGATGTGATGGATGTGATAATAGCAGCATCGAACAATTTCTGATGTGTTGGCAGACATGTTCATGTGATTGTCCAAGTACACACCAAGGTTTTTCACTTTATCAACGGCTTGGATGAGTGCACCACCAACACTGATGCTAAGTTCTTTAATTAATTTCTTTGCAGATACAGGCACAATCGGAAGGAACTCAGTTTTCTGATCATTTACTTTAAGATAATTTGAGGTGAGCCACTCTCGAATTTCCATTATGCAGTCTTGAAGACGCTGTATGGCTTCGGATAGTGACGTAGGATTGAGATCAAACACATGCATCAATTGCAGGTCATCAGCGTAGTGGTGAAACTTGATGCCGTGTTTTCTGATGACATCGCCGACTGGTTGGACATACAATGAGAACAGTGCTGGCCCCAGCACGGATCCCTGCGGCACTCCTGTGGTACACGTGTGGTTTTCTGATGTAGCCTGACCAATCACAACCCTCTGTTTGCGGTCCTGCAGATACGATGCAACCCACCGTAGGGCGTAACCCTGAATACCATAACGCTTGCTGAGCCGATTGAGTAGTATGGTGTGGTCAATTGTGTCGAAAGCTGAACTCAGGTCAAGTAGGACAAGCAGAGTACCTTTTTTTGCGATCCAAGGCCGCCCGGATATCGCTGCAGACTCTCAACAATGCGGTTTCTGTTGAATGTAGTCTTCGATATGCAGACTGGAATGGTTCGTGTAGGTTTTGTGAATCAAGATGATCAGACAATCGCAGAGCAACGACCTTTTCAATAACCTTGGATAGATGAGAGAGAGTGCTAACGGGTCGATAGTTACGTAGAATATCACGGTCTAAAGACGGCTTCTTTAATAATGGGTGAACACAGGCCATCTTTAGAGCAGATGGCATTGTCCCTTCCTCCAATTACTTATTAGTAATAGCGGTGATGACCGGCACCAATGATGACAGGCACTGCTGAATCTGTTTGCGTGGCAGCGGATCAAGTTCACAGGTCTTAGTTAGACCTAACACAATCTTTTCTATTTCGACAACAGATGTTGGCTCGAACGAAACGAGTGGTTCTGTGAAGCACGTTTTCTCTACCAGTATTGTGTTTAAGGAGCGCGGCACTTCTAGCTCTGCATGAATCATTCGCACTTTCTCACTGAAGTGTTGTGCAAACTTGCTACAACCATCTTCAGTGGAGCAAAATTCTGGGTAGATGGCCTTCTGTTTAGCTCCCAAGGACCTGACAAGCCTGAACATCGACTTGTTGTCAGCTCCCTGCAGTGTGTCCTGATAGTGTTTGCACTTTGCCTTGGCTATGCAGGCCGTTGACGCATTTCGGGCCTCAACATAGAGCTGGCGGTGAACTTCGAGTTTGGTCGACCTCCAGCGATGCTCACACTGGCGCTTCTTCTCTCTAGCTTCTTTCACATCGTTGGTGTACCACGGACATGGCCTAGCCCTTCGTCTGACTCTGTTCGTGATTGGGGCGTGTTTTTCAAGGACCGTCCGGAGGGCTGTGTCATAGTCTTTAACCATCTCTTGAGTGTTTTCAAGATGCCTTTGCAGCAGTTGTTGGCACTGGTAGGCAATGTCATCCGCGAAATGTTCGATTTGCAGCTGACAAAAGTCTCTGACAGGAACATTAACAGGGGGCATGGACGGTCTGCACATTTCTAGCACACAGTCAATGCAGTGGTGATCAGCTATTGACATAGGCTTTACTGTAACTGATGCCACTGATTGGTCAACAGCCCGACTGATCACGAGGTCGAGGATGTGTCCGTGTATATGTGTCGGAGTTTTCACATGTTGAATTAAACCAAGTGTGTCTAATAGATCAATTAGTTTGTCAGCCTTTGAAGGGTCATCGTAGTGAATATTAAAATCACCGACAACTACTGCTGGCACAACAGACAGTGTAATGTCACTGCAAAACGTTTCAAGTTCATTTATGAAATCAGTGACTGTGCCCGAGTTCTTGGTTGACACAGGTGGATGGTACACAACGTAAACATCGAAAGGGCGTACGTTGGTTCCCGTTAGGCGAGCACGCAGTAGTTCCATGTGTTTAAAACATGGCGATGCGAGTAGTTTGCATGAGTATGTTTCACGATGAAGTAGACCGACACCACCGCCTCTGCCGCGCTGCCTTGGCATATGGACGAAACTGTAGCCGTCAGGAGCAAGTTCAGTGATAATAGCTGAATCACCACCTCGCTTCAGCCACGTCTCGGTGATTGCAAGAATATCGATGTCGTCATCACGAACATATTCATTAATCAGCATCATTTTGTTCCTGACACTCTGCGATATAGGCAGTGGTGGATATGTGTCTTCGCACATTAATTCCAGCATGGCTGAATGCTTCCCGGAGAAGTTGAGATGGTGTTCTATTGGGTCTGCCAGTGAGTCAAGTGTAAAGTGCTTTGAGCATTGCTACATAAAAATTACTTTTTCCTTTACATGTTTATTCTGTATTTTTAGGTGTGCTTTGAGAAATATCACTGGGCTTCGGTGACCATCTGCCACCAAAACCACTTGTTTTTGCTTGCGGCCAACAACAATGACCACACCGTGGCGGTGCTAGATTCACTGGCGATAGAGACAAAGGCGAATGTACACTGAAGAAAGATACGTTAACCTTTGACATGCAGGTACGAAGTCCATAAACACCATTCAAAACGAGGTGGAACAATATCCTGGACCGGATGTATATTCCAAACTGGTAAGATGCGGGCCGAAATGTCGCGCTAAACCTTGACAAGTACGAGTCATGCGCAATATGCATAAACCGATGAAAAACGGAAGTAGAACGACGTTCTGGACCGGTTGACGTTCCAGGCCGTCACACCTGTGGAAAGGAGAGTATGCTATCGCCATAGTAGTAGTATTTGTTATCGCCAAGGACCATCACATGACTGGTGCATGACCGAGTAGTATTTGTTCTCGCCAAGGACCATCACATGACTGGTGCATGACCGAGTAGTATTTGTTGTAGCTAGGATCACCACAGACTGACTGGTGCATGACTGAGCAGTGCTTCTTGTCGACAACTTCAAACAGTGCACAGAAATGTCACAGCGACCTAGCCATCGCTATTTATGTTGTCACATCCGAAATTGGAATACGGTCAATACCGGTTTTGAATGTGCGTCATATTGACCAGAATTGGAATTCCGATATTGGATGTCCCAAATATGAATGTACCTGCTTAATGCCCATTGCACGGCAATAATGGGGTGTCTCGCGGCGTTCGTTCGACGTATGTAGACTAGGGCGAGGGTCGCTGGTGACGAGTCGTGTGTGTCACAGTTCCACGTAGTGCTGTTTTGACCTTCGTCCACGCCTGATCATGTCGAAATTACTATATGTTTTACTAGTATTAGTACATTTTACTAGCAAGGTAAAGAGGCAAGACGAACGTGGCTGTGGCACGTGTAAATGTTATATGGAAAACCTGTATTGTAGTACACGGAAATAAAAAAAAAACATTCTAGCATTCGGTGTAAGCATGACATCGCATCTTGCTATATATATATATATATATATATATATATATATATATATATATATATATATATATATATATATATATATATATATATATATATATATATATATATATATATGTACTTAACATACTTAAAGTTGAATGCATAATTATATAACTATGTATATTATGCATTCAATTTTAAATATAATTATATATATATATATATATATATATATATATATATATATATATATACACTTAAAGTTGAATGCATAATATACAGTACATATAATTCATAATAAATATAAGTAATTCATAGTATTAATAATAATAATAATAACTGAACTAATTTATTTAGTTAATTATTTGAAATACAAAAATCCATAATTTATGCGCACACAAATAAAGTCTTAAATTTATTCAATTAAAAGACATACATATATGAAATTATCCACTTTGAAATTATTTTACTAATAAACCACTGTCGTTAAAAATGTGATTACCGTTCAGAATGGTTGCTTTGTATTAGCTCTTTCACGTGCATATCACGTAATATTTCCCTTTTGGCTTCCTTTAAAGAACATCGTGATAAATAACACACATAATATATTTTTATTAATAATGAATTATATACGTATGATACATAAAATATAAATTATAGTAATTTGAACACATTATTATGTACACCAATACGTCAATGATACGCTGTTAGACACCCCATTATCGCCGTGCAATGAGCTATAAGCAGATATACTTCGATTAGGGATGTCAAAATTCGGAATTCCAATTCTGGTCAAGATGACGGACGTGTAATACCGGCATTGACACATTCACCTCTTATTTCATGTGTACCCTACGACACCGGGGTACGACACCCGGTTAACCAGACAACACGCCACCGCGTTAATCCTACGGAACCACATGACACGCTATGCCGATGACTCATTCAGTTGTTGCGCAACTGCTGTTCTGTTCATTCGTTTTTCTTTACGGTCAGGTCAGGCGCAGTAATACTGTTGGAAGCAGATCCTGTACATTCGCGCAATGTGTGCGATTTCTACGGCTTTGTTTGCTATAAAATGACATAAATCTTCCTCAGTCAACCTTTGTTCTTATGTCACTGCATTACCCGATATGAATAGGTGGCTGGTTGATGTAACCACAACTTAGCGACGCCTCACAACGTTAGGCCAAACACAGAAGTCATTGGTTTCTCTCAAAATGCTAACTGCATCAGCCGAGACATGTGTACTCGGTTCTTTAGTTTTAACAAGATTTAACAAGATTTAACAAGATTTAACATTTAACAAGATTACCACCTAGAATAACTTCTAGATGGAGATGGACTAGGAAGCTGTTGGGCTTATCGGGAGTCCAACCTATCTGTGTGTATTCTAAGATTGAAATTTCGGCACTTGAGTATAATTCGGACCCAGCTCGATGTTGTCACTATAATTGTATATTTATCTACACTTGATAGGTCATACTAACCCTTACCTAAATGATAATAATTCACCATTGCCTGGAATATTTATGTTTTACAAATATTTCGGTATAGACACATTTTGAGACACAAAATAGTGCACCGGTTTATGTCAGCCGCAAGCTTAGAACGAGCAACACACAGTAGCGTAGGGCTAGGAACGGAAGTCCTACACAGGCATCCCTATATCCTAATGTAATGTATTAATTGTGTTGTTATTGTTATTGAAATTTGTGACTTTATTACCAGAGTGTTGCTGGATTATACACATGTGTTTATGTTTGATCCTACTGAAACGTAAAATGGCCAACTATATTTTTATTGTGATATAATTAATGGGGTGGCTGCCACGAGAGCGACCAAAATGCTCTTAGTGACAGTGTCCTCGACCCTTGGTTATCTATTACCTACATTAAACAAAGTATATTTACTTATAGTTACATTTATGTTATTTTCAACACAATTACGTGTCATGTTACTGCGCTAATGAAATATTATTTTATAATTTGAACTGTAGGTAATTTTGTTTGAACATTGCTTTTGTATTGCTGCATGTACTGGGTCAATAAACATTTCCGATTCCGATTTGGACTTCGTCACTATATTCATCAGCCCAGGCACCAATTCATCAGGCAGTCAATTATTGGTCCTCTGTTTCCTACCCTCCAAATTTCCTGAGATTGGGGGTGCACGACCCTCCTGCCCCCCGGCTACGCCACTGACGCGCACAGCATGTACAGTGTTTGTACACACACACGCGCGCGCTATGGAAAAACTTCATGTATTCACTAACACTATAATATATTGATTGTACTCGTGTTGGAAATTTTTGCATATACACAGTTTACTCAGGAAAATACAATACCGCGTCGCAAAAATTACTTTCGCAATTCGTGCGCTACGCAGAAGTTTGTCTTTTGTGGGGAATTGTGCAATAAACAGGCGCGGAAAGGCGTGGGCGAAATCTCCCAATGAAATGGCGCTTAGACAGTAAACACAGATGGCTGTCGCAGACCACGGGGACTTTCCCTAACCCAGACAACCAGAGCTTCCTCCGCTGATTCATCGCCACGTGTACTCACTGCACCAGTGTAACATAAACACATATGCACCAAGCACTAGCGCTTGACACCTTGGGGCATTTGACTTAGTTAATCATGACATTCGACATAAACACTGGCACGATTTAGTAGACTCCCAAGTATAACAGTGAAGTGGACTGCCAGTTCGGTCACTGAAACGACACAAGTCACGCGGCGTAACACAATATAGGGCGGAGTTTCTGAGTACATATCACATACACGTGTGGGCGTCTACTTGTGCGCACAATTCATATATACACACTCGTGTTGACTGCACAGTGTCAACGTAG
Source organism: Oasisia sp. SBJ-2009 (assembly GCA_964017155.1). Classification (NCBI taxonomy): domain Eukaryota; kingdom Metazoa; phylum Annelida; class Polychaeta; order Sabellida; family Siboglinidae; genus Oasisia; species Oasisia sp. SBJ-2009. The sequence goes on from OZ024854.1 coordinate 3,647,375, forward strand.
CGCGTCATATAACTCAGAACAAACAATGCCACTTCGGCGCTTCCAAGACCAGAAGATTATTGTCACACCGGTAATTCGACAGATGCCGGGAAATCGATATGTTCTGGACGGTATAACTACATCCAAAACACAACCATATATAGTTAGGTATAGTTATACTTTCATATATAATTTTACTAATAATACATTAATTAACTGGTTTGTCAGTCGTGATGTTCTTACTGTACTTGTCAGCCGCTATGGCTGCCATGATAATAAACTGTATTATTATATCCAGTATATAACCACTACCAACAGAACACATAAGTACCACTACATCCCAAACACAATCACAACATCCAGAACATAAACATTACATCCAGAACTGAGAAGATAATTCCCCCCCCCCGCCCCCCCCCCAGCTGAGCAACAACGTTTCGCGTATTTCCCCGGCGTGGTTAACCACTCAGCCAGCGAGTTTCGCTTTGACGTATTTCCCCGCGTGATTTCCCAACATCCTCTTTATAACGAGGCTGCCAGGCGTCGCGGCACCACACCACCGAGGCACCGCTCACCGCCGTCATCCAGTGCCAGCTCACTGAGACAGCGCTCACAAGTGACAGTCTGACGGGCTTCGACACGTCGCTCGCGAGGTGACTTAAATACCTTCACCGTTTGCCTCTAAAACGTCTCAACGTCCTCGAGACTCACGATGCCTGATTCCGGGAGTGACATGTTCGGCAACACGGAGTACTTCGGAGCGTCTGCAAGGCCGGGAGAGGGAGACTCAGTCATGTCGCCGGGAGACTCCTCCCGTGGCCAGACGCTCGTCGAGCACTACAACGCCCACTACGGCCGCTACATCGACCTCGCTGACCAGCTGCGGACGTTTGGTCTGGAGAAGGAGATTCCACTGCCGCAGGTCGTCGTCATCGGCATCCAGAGCAGCGGCAAGAGCTCCGTGCTCGAGAGCATCTCCGGGGTGCCACTGCCTCGGGGCACCGGTAGGTGGCGTTGTCGTCGTGTCTTGTCTGTCGTTGTAAGTGATGTTATTGTCATGCAGCGCAGTAAGGTAGAAATGGACAAGGAATCGTTTGGTTTATCGACAGTCCAGTAGTTTTGTATTTGTATATTTTTTAATTATATAATATAATTTATAATATTGATTTATCTCTTATAATATTGTAATATTGTTTTAGCTTAATATGTGATCATTAATATATTTTACAACTAACAGCTACTGTTTATTTACTTTAATTTATAATGTGCATTCATGTACAATACTACGTGATTTAAATACTATATTTTTATGCACCTTCCATAATGCAAAGTGGAAATTCATTCTATGGATGGACAATAAAGGCATTATAATTATATTTATTTCTATAAGTAGCTAAAGATTTTGCCGTTTTTTTTACTTGTATTTTATGTACTGAGTATTGCATAACTAAATGCATATAAGTAGCCTGGGTAGATGTCCCTAGACATTTGTAATACATGTTTTGCCTAGACCTTCTTGAATATGCTCCGTCACGTGTTCGCAGAATAATGTAAAGGTTGCCGACAAAACATCCACGTAGGGCCTGCAAAACGCACTGTTTCCAGTTCACAAAATACAACGAGCCAATGAAATACACCAACGACACATATACAGCAGCCTCCAGTGACTCAGTGATATCCCGCTCGCTGGGTTTCGGCAATATTCAGTGTACGAATAATATGCCAGGGTACTTTTAGCTGATCCGCGAGGCAAGCACTTCGAAAAGCAAATCGTCAAGAGCATGCAATAGAACGAATACATTATTGCTGAATGTAATAAATATATTGGAATGGAATGAAATGAAAAAAAATGAAATAAAATGAAATAAAATGAAATAAAATGAAATAAAATTAAATAAAATGAAATGAAATGAAATGAAATGAAATGAAATGAAATGAAATGAAATGAAATGAAATGAAATGAAATGAAATGAAATGAAATGAAATGAAATGTAATGGCATGGCATGGCATGGCATGGCATGGCATGGCATGGCATGGCATGGCATGGCATGGCATGGCATGGCATGGCATGGCATGGCATGGCATGGCATGGCATGGCATGGCATGGCATGGCATGGCATGGCATGGCATGGCATGGCATGGCATGGCATGGCATGGCATGGCATGGCATGGCATGGCATGGCATGGCATGGCATGGCATGGCATGGCATGGCATGGCATGGCATGGCATGGCATGGCATGGCATGGCATGGCATGGCATGGCATGGCATGGCATGGCATGGCATGGCATGGCATGGCATGGCATGGCATGGCATGGCATGGCATGGCATGGCATGGCATGGCATGGCATGGCATGGCATGGCATGGCATGGCATGGCATGGCATGGCATGGCATGGCATGGCATGGCATGGCATGGCATGGCATGGCATGGCATGGCATGGCATGGCATGGCATGGCATGGCATGGCATGGCATGGCATGGCATGGCATGGCATGGCATGGCATGGCATGGCATGGCATGGCATGGCATGGCATGGCATGACATGAAATATAATGGACTAGAATTGAATCAAATGAAATAAAATAAAACAACATCAAACATAATTTCCTTGAAGTCCTACTGACTATGCGGCCTCTCGTAGGGACGGTGACACGGACGGCCGTGGAGCTGCGTCTCCACCACACGGCGGCCGGGAGGTGGGCGGCGGAACTGAAGTGTGAGAACGACGCAGGCGAGGAACACAAGGTCACTCTGGGCAGTCCGGCGGAAGTGTCCGAGGCCATCAAGACAGGTACGTGTGTCACGGTAAACTGACATGTCAGAGCCATGCTTTTTGTGTATCCACGCTATCAGTGTCCAAACAGAACGCGGGCGTAACTGGGGGTGACGTCAGAATGCTGACAGTGCAGCCGATTCACGTGATCCATAAAACACTTGGCTCGCCGTGGCTGACTCACACGCGCCGGCCTGGGTCACGAGGCGGGGAGGTCTCACAACTTTTCACTGCGTTCTATTTTATTGTACAGTGTACACTGGGGCAGGGGCGCAGAGTTAGATCATTAATCTTTCCCCTATAGTTCTACTGGCGTGTTCTATTTATATCTATGGGCAGGGGGGGGTATACGTGAGGGCGGCCGTGTCATTGTGACCTTCCTTGGTATTTTCTGGTAGGTTTCGTTTTCAAATTTGCGAACGAAAAACGAGAAACGGATAACGAATTCCTTTTTCGTTTTTCGTTTTCAAAAGAAAAACGAAAAACGAATTCGTTTTTCGTTTTTGCATTTAGGATGCTTCGGTCGCACAGCCACTTCGGGTGGCCGATAAAAATTGGTAGTTTCGGCGGGATACTTCGGTCGCACTGGCAGCGTTTTGGAAACAAACTCGCAGAAATTGCATCGGCGAAGTGGTATATCTAAGAACCTACAGGTGAATATTGGTCGTTTCGGCGCTGTTTTTTTTTATGATTCGAAAATTTAATCAACTTTACTCAACCTTATATATGATAGATCGAAAGATGGATACATCGAGAGTAGATGTATTTATTTTGTAACTGCAACTATGTGATGCAATAGTTATTTTAAATTTAGTTTGTAAAATATCTGACTTAGGAGGCCCCTATTATGGCTAATAAATAGTCGCTATCTTAGGGGCCACTTTGGGTTTTTAAATTAGCTATTTGTTATGTAATTATTGAATTCCATTGACGGACCATTACGGATAGCCCAAGTATATTTAGGAGCATGTATATTCCTGAGTATTGTTTGTTAACATTTGCTACTTTACGCATATTGTAAGTAGAGGATATGTGGTAAAAATATAATACATTATGGCTTAATGTGTTGCTAGAGGTAGTGTTAATTCATTATTATTTTGCATATGTAGTAATTTACAACAGTAGAAGTATGTTTGCATCTGTGTGTAATATGCTGCTTTACATAATGTATCAGTCTTTTTTAAATTGTGATCGGTTATGTTTTGATTAAACAAATAGTTATTGTTTATTGTGTTTACGTATACTATTTTAATACTCTTTTTTACAAATGTATATTATGTTCTGAATGTATGTATTCTGCTGTGTATTGGTGTGAAATTATTATGCATATTTCTGGTTTGTGTTATCTGCCAATTTTGAAACTATGCGGGTAATGTTTTATGTTTATATTTATAATAAAATTATAATATAACTACAATAAGTTGGTATTCAACTTTTGCTTAAACATTAATTCTATGTGGGAGCTATATTTATTTGAAAATATTATTCTTACAAGTTTTTTTGCAATTTGTTTATTCAGTTACATCTGTGTCCCTAGATCAGTAGATGGTAATTAGTGTGAGGCAATATTATATAATTATAGAGTGAAATTTGTATTCTAGTTTGAATAATATGCTTTAACCTAGTTATAGGTCCAATTGTTCAAGACATCTGTTTGCTATTTTATCAATATGTATAATTCAGTTTAAATGCGAGATTAATGTAAAGCCCAGAATGTTAAACTGGTTAAATCTCTCAATATCTACACTGTCAATTGTGTATATACACGGACCCTCAACATTCTGTTATTGAGTGTTACGAGGAGCGCTACAGGTGCACCTGGATGTATTTGTGAGCCACAATGAGACAAAATAGGCCAGCTAGGAGCCAGACGTTTGTCGATACATGTTTAGAGACGACTACTCATAGTGATTTTGGATAGGTCTATTTCATTTTGTGACGCGGCAGATAAACTACCTAGTTTATCTGCCGCGTCATAAAATGAAATCCACGTCACTCAGGTTTTCTACAAAAGAACGAAGTCAACAACAACTACATACATTATACATCTAACACACAGTGTATACAATACAAATTGTTGAAAACATAATCGTGACATCTATATAGCGTTGTTCCAACATTCGCTGTACAAAAAGTTCTTGAAAATAGATAAGTCTTTAGGCTTACTTTAAACGCAGCATTGGTCATAACAGTTCTGTACTTTCTGAAGCCGTTGTATTTGCTTCATATGCAGTCGATATAACATTAGCAGTGCACTGCCGACATCGAATCTACTTGTATTATTTGCACTGTCGCTGTTGGTGTCAGATACCGTCTGATTCCTTGCTAACCATCTTGTGTATCCTTACCGGAGGTTATTATTGCACTAGAATGTTGGTCTGCATCCGTAAATATGAAACATATGTCATAGCATTGCTAAGTACTCAGTATTCTCTGTGAGGTAACTATTTTGTAACCATTTTCTCATCTCAGCAGTAACTCTTTTTCTATGACAATAACTGAAAGGGTGGCCATAAAATCACTACATAACTAATTGTCATTTGTCAAATGTATAATATACATACTTCATATTATGAAGTTTGTATATGATATGACAATCAAGTCATGTGTTACAACAACCTCAAACCACTTCAATATTTTGAGAATTGCGGATTTTATGGGACTTTTTCTGCCGCTTTCAACAAAGAAACATATGGCTTACATTTCAAGATAAAAAGTGTGTGTAGTCTCATTGAAGACTACCATTGCATTAAGACATTGGTCTACGTCTCTAGATATGAAAACAGATTTACAGCACTGCAATACGCTCAGTACTCTACGCGAAATAACTCATTTCGGCCTGTAGCTGTTTTTCTGTGGAAACTACTGAAGGGGTGATCGCACACAAACCATTATAAAATAATTATTGCTTGTGCAGGGTGAATGTAAATTGTGTAAGATATGGTACATTTGTAATGGTTTATAATAGTATCAACATTACTGTGATATATTGAGAATTGTGGATGTTATTAAATGATATATGATTTATATGTAATTTATATGTTTAGCAATTTCTATTGGAATATAGGTGAGGTGGAAATGGGGAACGGGTTAGAAACATTCATTTCACACATACAACTGTTGATTCTGCATTGTTATCATACAGTTATAATACCTAGGCCTGTGGACTGACAAGCTAGTGCAATGAGAACCTTCAATAAATATATGTTGTCCACACCACAAGCACATTTCATATACCTGGTTCAGATAATACATATTTTATAACGGTTTATGTGTGATCACCACTTCAGTAATTTCCATTAAAAACAATTACTGAGGAAATATAAAAATGGTTTACAAAAGTGATTTCACAGATACTACTGTGAGTTTTGCAAGGCTATCAACTATTTTCCACATCTAGGGATGTACATCAATATTCTCTTATAATAAGAGGTATGTGTGTACCATTCAGTGATGACAATAAAGATAAATAACCAGACACATTTAAGCCATTTGTTCATTTATTGAAACCCTGATTATCAAGAATATCATCTTAAGATGCGATCGAATTCAAATTGCATACATCTGGGACAGACGACAATTATTTTATAATGATTTTATGTGACCACCCATTCAGCAATTTTAATAACAAAACAGATATAGCAGAAATGGAAAATAATTTCACAGAGAATACTGTGCGCTTTGCAATGCTATCACTTATCTTCCATATCTAGCAACATATGTGGATATTCTGGTGCAATAAGCACTCTGAAAGATGATATGTGGGGTAATTAAAGATACATTTGTGTGATTTTGTTTTGTTGTTTGTTGAATAAATTCATTTTAATTAAAAAACCATCGACATGTAGTGTTACACGTTTAAACCAACCCAGCCGCACACTCCCTGCAGCGACCGTGTTCCTGGCGGGTGAGAACGGAATCAGCGACCGGGCCACCATCGTCGACATCTGGGCAGACAATGTCCCGGACCTCACCCTCATCGACCTGCCTGGGCTCATCGAGATGCCGATGGAAGGTCAACCGGCCGACATCTGTGAGAGGGTGAGTTCCCGGATGTCTCTCACTGCTGTTTAGCCTAACATTTTTGATTATATCAATTTTGATCAGATTTAACAACACCAAAGATATAAGTAACCCAATCTACATCTGGTAACAAAGCTATTTCCGAAATGTATATGCTATTTTAATTACGAAATATGCATAAAAAGAATACAGTTTGGCAGTACTGAAAGTAAGCTGGTTAAGACGTCGTTATTAATTGTGATGCAAGTAATAATGACAACATATAGGTGTTTTTCAACTCAATGTAAAAAGCCAGTAGGAATACATAAACCGATGAAAAGTTTAAATGTGTGTGTGGCCGCGTGTGCGTGCGTGCGTGCGCGCGCGCGTGTGTGTGTGTGTGTGCGTGCGTGTGCGTGTGCGTGTGCGTGTGCGTGTGCGTGTGCGTGTGCGTGTGCGTGTGCGTGTGCGTTTGTTTTGTATGTGTGTGCGTGTGTGTGTCCATACGTCCATGTATGTATATATTTTATACGTGCATGCATGTGTATATTTTATAATGTAGGCTGCAAGCTGGAGGTAGCAAAATGTATATGTACGTATTGTATGTATAATAACGCCACACTGCAAAACATTCCTTGTGCATGTTTAATGTTACTTGGTAATAAACTGTCTTACTGTTACTTACATAAGCATTCATGTTCACCAATGAAGGTAATGTTTTAGATTGAAGCATTAGTCCTGAAGTACATCAGCAAAATGGAGGCGCTGATCCTGGTCGTGGTAGCCGGGAACTCGGAGATCGCCACCACAAAGGCGCTGAAACTGGCCAAGACGGCAGACCCGGACGGTAGACGGACCATTGGTAAGTAGTACTAAGTACACTCTAGGAGTGGTATTGGTGGGTGGGTGATTCTAACATGTGTATGCATAAATGTTGTGTGTGTGTGTGTGTGTGTGTGTGTGTGTGTGTGTGTGTGTGTGTGTGTGTGTGTGTGTATACATACATACATGCATGCGCACGCACACGCACACGCACACGCACACGCACACGCACACGCACACGCACACGCACACGCACACGCACACGCACACACGTCTTCATTGTGGCGTTTGTTGACCAGGTGTAATCACCAAGGTGGACCTGGTACCCGGAGGGACGGAGCAAGACATCGTGCGGATGGTGTGTGAACCGGCCAAGTATAAGATACAGAAAGGTTTCGTTCTGGTGAAGCTGCGATCCAAAGAAGACATCGACCACCAGGTGACGCTGCAGCAGAATGCAGAAAACGAAGCTCGCTTTTTTCTAAGCCAGACGCATTACAGGTGCGAGGTCAAAGTTGTCTACTGTACTGTTTTATGTTTGGAATTGTTTATATTCACAAAACCCATAATCAGGTTTTTAAACACTTTCCAATGCAATAAGTTAATGTATTCCGGATATTAAAATACGTTTATGGAAAGGAATGGTTGCTTAAAGCGTGTGTGAAAACAGTTGGAAACTGGATTATGATGCTACAAACACTTTTTAGAGACTGAAGCTTACGAAGATGTCAACCATGCTACTAATGTGTTAATCAGCACAAATATAAAATGGATTATGACATTAAATAAATCTGACATGTATTTATGACGACAATTAATGTGTTTTATATTGATCGCACTGTAAGGAAACGAGTAACACAGTGCACGCCTCTAACGTGTACAATGTGTACACATATATTTCTAACATTTAACAGAAACAGTGTCTAATCCTCTGCTATGTTTCATATGCAGGGCACTGCCAGAGAGCACCTTGGGAACGAACAGTCTGTCAAACAAACTCACTTGGGAACTGGTCGAACGAATCAAAGTAAGATATATATGGATCTTTCTTCGTCTAGCCAAAACACGACATGTGTATGTTAGTTTGTATTCAAAATAGCAATCAAACCAAGCCTGGTGGAAACCAGAATATATTCTGATCGTCAGGTAATATTGGTTTAGAGAAATGAAGTATCTACAATGGTACACTGAGAAAGACGTACGTGATTGAGTGAGTTTATTTAGATAAACGGATCATCAACATGAAAGTGTTATCTGAGACATGTCGTTGGTTTGTGTCGACAGACAGTCCTCCCCTCCCTCAAGGAGGAGACGCAGAAAAGAATGAAGGACACCGAAGTGGAACTGAGGATGATGGGAGAAGGTATCCCGAGGGAGAGCAAGGAACAGCGCAAGTACATCGCACAGGTGGGTGCATCGAGCGATGTAGCAACGAAATAGGAGTTGGTGCAATTTAGTTAATTATATAAAATAATCAGTAATTTTCATTTCAAATTACATGAGTTGGCGGTAAATGTAGATACTAAACACTCTTCAGTCTCTTTTCTTCTCTTGTGTGGGTTGTCAAGGACTTTCTTCTATAGAGGAGTGTGTTGAGGAACTATGACTGGTATGAATACGTTGATTTATATTTTCTATCACATTGTTGATGGTCAGTCTAAATTTGCAATGGAGAACCTATTCGTTACTGTGCGAAGGTGTTCCCCGGAGTGAGTCGCCAGCGAACGATCATCAGCGGATTGTACCTCTCGGCGCACACTTTTCTTAGCTATCCGTACGATCAGGTTCAACAGCTCACGATCAGTTCTAGTGTGTGAGTAGACAAGACACCCTCGGTGGACGAGTCTAGTGCATATGACGTCAACATCGAGAAGAGTATGACAGTATTTGCATTATGATGTCATTGTCTCAGTTGATACAGATGTTTGATGTCTTCCTGCTTGTAGAAATTCCTCGACTTCACCAAGAAGTTGACTCGCAACTGCGACGGTTTGTACGAGCTGGAGGACGCCAACGACATGAGACTCTTGCTACAGACGAGACCAGCCATGGAGGCATTCGCAGAAGCCGTCAACAAACTCATGCCAGGTACATACATACTTGTAGAATGCTACTTTCTACAATGATGGAGTTTTCTTTAGCACACGGAATGAACACGACGACGATGTCGTCACTGTCGTTGTTTCTGTCGACCGCAGAGAAGCGACTTTCGATGACATTCCGGGTGTGTCTGTATGACATCAACATGTCTTAGGCTAAACTAGAGACGTTATATCACAGATCCATCAATGCTGGTGGATATTTTGAAAGTCTTATGCCCCGTAGACCTTTTTGAATGAGCCTGTTGGTGGTTCCATAAACCTTTTTGGCATCACAACATTCCAGTGTCCACATGTTATATTACATTTTACCCGTTTTTACCATTAAACACGTTTGTGTTGATTTTTAAAGTAACTTGGATATCAAACATATTACAAAAGACAATCGACGCCGTTGTGGTGTATTTGCGGAAACTAACTCGGGACACGACGTCGGTTGCAGCTGCCAGTAACGAGGAACTGGTGGAAAGAGTGAAGGAAGAGATCCGTAATCAACGAGGCGAGGAGCTGCCTCACTTCCTGCCCTACCGCGCATGCCAAGTCGTCGTCTCAGGTTTACTCAAGGCAAGTGTCAGAAAAATAATACACATCGATAAACTAACTATGTAGAATAAAGGCTGGTATATATTTCAAGGCGCGACCCTGTTTTAATGCTTTATGGTGGGCATTACTCTCTCTCTCTCTCCCCCCTCCCTTTCATACACACACACACGCACGCACGCACGCACGCACGCACGCACGCACGCACACACGCACGCACACTCACTCTCTCACTCACTCACTCACTCACTCACTCACACCCACCCACCCACCCACACACACAAACAAACACACACACACACACACACACACACACACACACACACACACACACACACACACACACACACACACACACACACACACGATCCAACAAAGCGCGTCAAGGGTAGCTAAGGCAATCATCATGCCACTGAAATCGAGGACGTCATCACCAACACGAGCCGGGTTGACAAAACGACAAGAAATTGTGGAAAACATCGATCTTAAACAACATATAGAATACGCAGAAATATGCAAGATCACTATAAAAGAAAGCAGAGAGGACAACAGGAAGTACAACCAAGAGATCATAAGAGAAACGACCATGACATCAAAGAGTCTGAGGAAGGTCAGACGAACGCAGAAGCTGACCTACGCCAAGACAGACTGATCATACTCCTAGACAAACATGGTAGACAAATCCATGATCAAGATAAGACAATAGAATGAATAGAGGAATTATACATCGAGTTATACGACAATGAACAGAGTACCGTAATCCACACCGACCCTGTAAATATATATATACTGGTACACGTTGCCCACGTTGTCTATGTTACCTATCGGTCTATTCTGCCTTGGTCACTTCTGCAGTTTCATACATTAAGCATTGAAATAAATTTACTTAGCTTACTTATTATATATGCCATATATGTATATATATATATATATATATATATATATATATATATATATATATATATATATATATATATATATATATATATATATATATATATTATGTATGTGTATATAGATATGCCATAGTATATGCCATATATATTATATTTATATGTCGAATAGATATCCGTCTTTATTGTATTCGACTTATATGCTGTTGTACACTTGATGTATCAATTTGTTGTTTCGTTGTGTTAAGGAGTACACCGTTCCCGCCATGAAATGTCTCAATGACTACAACGTCATCGTCGACAACTTCCTGAGGAGACTTTCGGAGCAATACTTCGCCTACTTCCCTCGCATGGAGAACGAGATCAAGGTTGGTCACGAGTGAAGCTTGAGTCATTGCTTGAGTCCAAATGTAATTACTGTCTTAGGCAATTCTTTATGTTCACAGAACTGGCAAATTACGTATGTCGTACAAAACACTGTACCCATGCAATACAGGAAGTGTTGAATTTAATAACAAAAGTACTCCTCAGCATTTCTTGTATTTGTGACGTCCTACACGTGAATGCTTACACGTAGTGTTAAAACCGTAAGAAAGACAAATCCTGATATTTTATATGTAATTTAGTGTTAACACGTTTATAATGTGTTACATCTCCACTATTCCTACTGTGTCTTCATGTTTTCTATTCGTGATTGATCTGTATAGTACAATAATTTAAATCATCAGCCTGGTGTTGGTAATGTGTCACGCCGGTAGTGCATAGTAAGATTCCTGTACCGCCGCGGATAGGGTCTAGTCAGTCCATCGACAAATCCGGAACGAACATAATACGTTTCTTGACCTATCAATTTAAGATTTGTTGCGTTCGCGAAGGGCAATGGTCGGTGTCGCTAATATATCTACAACACCAATTATCTAGTCTCACGAAGGTCAATGTTTACTCCTTTGTTCTTTCGAATGCAGCTGGTGATTGACGAGTTGAGGACGAAAGCATTCGATGTGTGTGAGGCGGCCATCAAAGATATATTCGAAATCGAGTACATGGTGATCATTCCCGACAAACTCTTCTTCAAGATGGAGGCGAACGGTAAACCACAAAATTGTTGTTTAACTCTGTAAATAAATATTTCCCAGCAAATCTGTGTTGACACATAGAACTATTACAACGAGAAATGTATTGCCATTGTCATGTGATTGAGTGTGTCGACGTTTTGCTTGGGTTAAGAGAGTAAGCAAAGCAACTCGTAAACAGCGAAATCAACATATTGTGGTAAATATTCGAAACTAATAGCACATACATGTCTATAACGGTAAACCATACATTTTTTGTTTAATAGCAAAGCAACTCGTACACACGGAGATATTGTGGTAAATATTCTAAATTAAAAGCACATACATGTCTATAACCTATATATACACGCACTCACGCATGCACACACGTAATATATATATATATATATATATATTCTTTTTTGTAATTTAACTTTTGTGTTTTAATTGATCATGTTTAAATCAATTAGTGTATTTACAGTTATTTTACTTTATTTATCTATTTTATTTTTTTATTGTGTTGCTATTTGTCAAATGCTATCTTCATGCTTTTAGATACTGTATTTTAGGTATTCTTTACGCAATTATTTTTAGGTATGTTTGTAAAGCGCCCGAGAGCAATTTAAAATTAATCGGGCGCTATATAAGTATTGTATTATTATATATATAATATATATATACGTATATGTATATATATATATATATATATATGTGTGTGTGTGTGTGTGTGTGTGTGTGTGTGTGTGTGTGTGTGTGTGTGTGTGTGTGTGTGTGTGTGTGTGTGTGTGTGTGTATGTGTCCATGCTGTAAACTCTTTCCGTAAATTCTGTATATTTCTATGGCAAGAATCGTTGGTAAGTCGGCTTTGACTCTTTCGCTTCCTCCTTCCATTATAGAACCAAAATGTTATTCTTCCCTGGGTTCTGTCGAGGTCGACGATCGAAAATCCACAGAAAAGCTTATCCAATTCTTAATGGGTGAAAGGGGTAAGTGCAAAAAAGAAGTAAAGATGCTTTATGCATGTAGGGAATTGGAACTAGGCTTGGCATATTGTTGTAACTGACATTTTTCTTTTTTATTTGCCAGAGCCTGACGCCAGCCAACCACCTATTCAAGACAACGGCAATAATGGTTCTACCTTCACGATCCGACAGATTATAATCTACTTCAAGGTAAGGAAGAAAGCGTTTTGATATAAAAAATATTTGGTTTGTTGAGATGCCTGTGTTAATTGGTCCAGTTGAAATAAACCGTTCTAGGGTATATAAGTAGTTAATGTTGTTTACCGTATGCACTCCCTTCCTCCTTATTTCATACCAATAAGCTTTCATTAAACATGACTTTTTGTTACATTTACACCAAACGGGAAGAAATACAATATTAATAGAAATAAAAGTACTACAGAAGAATGATTCCAATATATTTGACACTCAAATTCACTATTTGCGAAGTTAAAACGTTTATTAAACTGGACGATTTATACAAACATCAATTGGGTAACTTTTGTATGTACAAAGCAACACATAAACAATTCTCACTTAGCATGTCATCTATGTTCTTGCGAACTGATAAACTTAATCTGAGAAACAAGAATTTATATTACATTTAACAAATAAGAGCAAATACAAGTCAATTCATAACTAAGTATAACTAAACGTCTGGATTGACCTACAACAAATGGTAGCCATCAAACAATATAAAAGGAAATTAATATTGTCAAAATGTCAGTTAGTCTCGCTTATCCGACTCTCGCTCGGCTGCGTAACTTCTCCGAGAAGATAGTCTGGTGAAACATACGCATTGATTATGTAAGCCTCAGGAAATGTCACTTCTCGAAACCGCCAGACGGCATCACTGTTTTGGATTAAGTTACAGGTTTACGCGTATAATAATAATTATTATTAATGGGTATATAGTATGTTATGGTAACGAAATAATATCACAGTATGTATACAAAAAATAAAAAGTATAAAAAAAACATAAGAAAAAAAAATAACAACGGTAGTTCTGTTTTTGTATGTGACATGTTTCAGTTTGAATAGTTTTTATAATATAGTATTATCTGATGAAAAAATAATTTATTTTTTATTACAAATTAGGCGTGAGAGACAATCAGCGTCTCTACCGTATTCTGGGGGTAATTCTACCGTATTCTGGGGGTAAGGCGGTCACAAACGCAGATCAAAGGTCACAGGTAGTAGATGGGCTCACACGTGCTGCCACCTGGCGGAGCCTGGGTAATCGAAGCAAAAAATCTAGATTAATTTTGATTTTCAAAATGTGTCCCTATAACCACACGTCATAAATTATATGTAACCTGATAACATTTTATCATTGCATCAATGGTTACACTTACATTTTGTATTCATTGTTTTACTTTAATTAGTTTATTCCGTATACAATAAGTGCTAATGAATAAAATGTTTTTAGAAGTGAAACAGTGATATATTTTGTAACCGAAATAACGTTCAATTCAATTCAACATTACCAAACACAACCAATTGTAGTTTCAAGAGGATTATCCTCAGTTACAGTATTTATTTACTTTAACTTAATATAAAATATGTTCAACAAGTAGTGTTTTGCAACAAAGTTGTATTCAATTATTCAAATATGGTATTATTTCCACACTCAGAGCGCTCTGGACCGCATCACCGCCACTGTACCAATGCGCATCCACTACAACCTCGTGCGGATGCTGTCCCGAACTATCGAGTGTCAGGTGACGTCAATGGCGCTGGACCCCGAAGTAGTGAACCTACTGATGGAGGACGAGGCGACTGCCAAGATACGGGGCGACCTGGAGGGGAAGCTGGAGTGTCTGCGTCGCTCTTACGCTGAACTCACCCGCTTCTAGGTCGTTCCTAGAACACGGCACAGGACAAACAGGACGATGCTGGAGGAACTGTCCAGAATATGTATGCCCAAAAGAACTCTCCATGCATTGGACACATTGTTATGGACAATCACGTAGTTATGTGCCTTGATAATGAGGACATGTATACTCACAATATTTATACAGATGCACACAATGACACGCACATGCATGCGTACGTGCAGGCACGCTCGCTATGGCATACACTTACAAACACGCGCACGCTATACGTTTAAAGGATGACATACCATTATCAAATGCCATGCCTTTACCTGCCCATTTTTCCTTGACTTATGATTTACTTGCGACGGTAGTGTTTGAGTGGTTTGGTCTGTCAGCGGTTCTGTGTGACCAGTGTCGGGGTCATATTTACGTAGTTATGCTATCGTTGCTTGTGTCCAGTTAATACAAAACAGCTTAGATGAGCTAGCTTGGCAGAGCACTGAGAGGGTAGAGGTTCGACCTTGTAAAGATCAGAGCTCGTTTGGCGACCCACTTTGCGCCGTAACTGTTACTCGACTATAAATCACTATATACAGTTAGGCTGTCATTTGTATGCAATGCTCTTGTAAATAATAGCCATTTTAGGCATTTATTATAATTATTTCTAACTACTTCTAATATGTAATACGATTCCATGTGGTTAAACAATTGTTTTAATGTCGTTTAATTTAATGACCTTATATATATATATATATATATATATATATATATATATATTACATATAATATATACATTAATATAATAGCATATATATATTATATATGTGCATATATGACGTATTGTGTGTCATTTCTTAAAAAAGATATTTATGCATTTTGCTTTTGTCTGCTCTTATTCTTTGTACTATTTGGTGGATGAAATAAAACACTATTTGTCATTAATGTCATCCATTGAAATCATTTGTAATACACATACACCCACAGGCCCAAACACACATGCACACACACATACACACACAAACATATATACACACACAAACACACACACCACACACACACACACACACACACACACACACACACACACACACACACACACACATACACACACATATATACACAAACACACACACACACGCACGCACGCACACTCGCTCGCTCACACACACACACACACACACACACACACACACACACACACACACACGCCAGGTGCCGGACGGTGGACGGTTATACCTAGTAATTACCTACATATCACGAAGCATGAACCGTCGTGGATGAGTGCACACCTTATAGCGGCACAGATCAGTGTCAGGCTTGCCGTCGAAACACACATCGTAACACACGTTTTAACACGTCTTATAACACACGTCGTGACACACATCGTAACACACGTTGTAACACGTCTTATAATACACGTCGTGACACACATCGTACCACACTTTGTAACAGGCACGCACGCACGCACGCACGCACGCACGCACGCACGCACACAGAAACGGGGTAAAATTGGTTCTAACCATCCACTTGTACGCAGTGTGGAATACGTTAGACAGCCTCGGTTGGCTTGTTTACAAATGGCCGTATGGCAAGTGTCCTCGAGCAATGGCGTGATCTATATACAATAGACTTTTACATATGAATGGCCGTAGTTGCTACGACGCCACTACTGCAGTTGCGTTTTGGTAACGGCGTATGTTGATGTACAGTATACACACAGGCACAGGCAGACTGGTACGGTATTTACACTAAATATTCGTTAAAAGGTTCGACTATCGAATACACATCTTCATTTCTTCATTACGACTTGTTACATCAACGTTTCGACTACGCCATGTAGGTTTTTATGGATAGTGTTTAATCATTTGTATACGTGTTGTTGTATTGTTAAATTAGCACCTACGAATAGTGGAAATACTCCCCGCATTGCTTGAAATCTAACTGTTACATACTGCCGCTGACTGACTGTACCTGCTATACATGTCATCAGCAAAGTTATTATAATTGATTAAAATGTGAGTTGTTATACATTCAATAACCCCTTTGTTCTGTAACTGTCGTATCCTGTGTTAAATAGTAGCAATATAACGAGGATTTGTTTAGACATGCAATGCTTTTCAAGCCAATCAAAGGCGTTGTCGTGGATTCTTTACACACTGCAAATTGTGTATGTGTGTGTGTGTGTGTGTGTGTGTGTGTGTGTGTGTGTGTGTGTGTGTGTATGTGTGTGTGTGTGTGTGCGTGCGTGCGTGCGTGCGTGTGCGTGTGCGTGTGCGAAGGATGGACAGGGAGGGAGCGGTAACGGTCAACAATTCTTTCTTTATTTCGGACAAAACCAAAAAAACTATGTAACCACAATATAGGTGTTACATATACATACATATATATATATATATATATATATATATATATATATATATATATATATATATATATATATATATATATATATATACACACACACACATATACCATAAAACAGGAATAACTTTTCTGTAAACCCAAAATAAATGCCTCTAATTTATGTCAGGAGGCAATAAAATTTACTTATCAAGTTCTTCAAACTTCACAGTAAAGTAACCTCATGTTTAACAGCGTAGTACAATCAACATATTCAAAGACATCTGTTCTTGATCAACAATCATTACACATATCCAATCGATGTTCAGTACGCAATACAATCCATCAATGTGACAGAAACCACAGCTTAGTATAAGTGCACTTCCATTATTATTTTCCATATGTCCCCATTTCTACATATTTACATCACCAGGACAAAACATACATACATCCCAGATATGATAAAGGAATATGACAATCAATTGCAGCACCTTCCCACAGTCAGACGTCAGGAATGTAATTATTCTCATGCTTCTTGTTCACAAAGCATCGGTGAAGCAATCATGCTGCAGAACAAAAGTATGTTTCTACATCACTCATAATAAAAACCAGCGACATCTACCATGTACACAACATTAATTACATCAGTGCTGACCCCTTGTGATTTCTTTTACTGTGAATTAATGTATGCACACTCTAATGAATGACTAAAGCTGGCAGGGCAAAACAACAAAACAGTGACATATTATGAATGTTTTCACCAGTGTTATCAAACTGTTCTGTTACCAGAATGCTCACTGGCAACATGTTGTTTACTAAAACGTCATGGTTAGTCCATGTTATCATAACATAATTAAACGCACACGCACACGCACACGCACACGCACACGCACACGCACACGCACACGCACACGCACACGCACACGCACACACACACACACACACACACACACACACATGCAGCTATGCACAACATCTAGTTGCACGCACACACGTATGAAAACATGCACGCATGCACAGCATATATTCGTCGCTCGCGTGCAGTCGTACAAGCAACACACAGTGTCACACACACAACGAGCTATCAGGTAATCCACCAACTAATAGGCACTGACAATGTGCAAAGAGAGAAACTGCGAGGGCTCAAATTTGGATTAAATCATAATGTTTGTAACTTGCTGCACATTAACCATGCATTGTATTTATGGTATAATTGTAGTTATGCAATCTTTATATTATAGAGAACAACATCACACAATTTCACCGACACAGGCTAAAGAGTGCAGAAGATATTGACTAGTGAATTCTAAATACAATTATTCATTTCTAACAAGCTGTCGAAAAACGTCATAGTCCCAAATGTCAAACTGCTCTAACTTGAAAACCATTTCAGCTAGAATGCTCAGATTTTGGATTCTTGCTAATCGTACCAAAGGCTCTCTCCTTGCTGACCTATTAAAACATCTGAGAGATGACAGCAACCCTATGGATTGGTTGCGTTCACATGTTTCCTAATAGATCATAGAACATAAAAAGATGCTGGAGCCTCAGAATTCCTCACCTGCCAGGTGACCGTTTCGGTATTCAAAAACGGGAATTAGTGCCCTTTGAACACATGTACCATTAGGCGAGTCATTACATCAAACGATTTAAATACACTGATAGTATGACGATGCCGTCTATGTGGGACTTCTGGTTTCGACTGAGGTCTGAGCGAATACTCCTAGAGTTAATTAGTAAGGCCTAACATTTGAATTTGTTTTTAAGATTTTGTGAATACAAGTAACACCATTCGGTTTTACATTGGAATTCTTAGTACTACACAATAATAGAATATTTACGATCGCACGCGCAAACAACAACAACGCTTGTAAACATGGAGCGTACCGATGGATGGCATTTTTGTGAATGTGGTCTGCCGTATTCGCGCGGTTTGCCAGTCGTGGCCCGCCTTTTAGTGTAAACTACAGCAATAACTATGTAATTGTTAATAACTGTCCACAATTATCAAGGAGCAATAATGACTCAAACGTTACAGCACTCATGGCTCAAATGTTATTATACAATTGCAGTCATTAAACTTACCAAAGGCAAAGCAACTTCCCACTGGAAACCCAGCCTCTTGGCTCGCTATCATTGGTAGCCTCGGTTACCCAGGCTCCGTCAGATGGCAGCACTTTTAAGCCCCTCAACTCTGCCTGGGGAGACTAACGCTCTGCATTTGTTACCCCCCAGGGCGGCCTTACCCCATATTAGGGTAGATACGCTGATTGGCTCTCAGGCCAACTTTGAAATATAAATTAAAATAACGATATACTTTTACAAGATAATGACATCCTATGAAAAGTATTCAACACTGAACGTATATTAACCCAAAAATAAGTAAATATTCAAATTTACTATAAAATAAGAATTACGGCAGGATTAACCAGTATCTGTGAGGTGGCAGCATTGTTTAACCCCATACGAATAACATACATATTAAATAGGGATGCCTTTTTATCAAGTAATGCTGTATCATAAAAACTATTCAAAATTAAACTTATATTTATACAAAATAAATAGAAATACAAATTCGCATTTTTTTTTATAAAAACAAACATTACGAAAGGATTAAGCAGTGTCCGTGTGGTGGCAGCATTGTATAGATCACGCGGATAAACATTCAAAAGCCGGGAGACTCACCAGACTGTCTTCTCGGCGTAGTTCCGCAGCCGACCGACAGTCGGTTAAGCGAGACTAGCTCATTGGTTTCTCCCCCACTCACCCCCAAATGCCGCTATCGTCCCGCTGATCAAACCGCAGTGACATCTACTGGCACTGCTTAGTAACACATGTCATTAATCACCAGGTAGAGTCACAAATCACTCAGCAAAATTAACTCAATAAAATACATATGTAAATATAATAGCGTCATAGCAGTCCATGAAAAGCGCGCGCGCGTGCGTGCGTGTGTGTATAATATTGATTGGTTGATATATCGGTTAGTTTACTGATTGGTACGTTGGTTGATTGGTTGATTGATTGATTGGATTTGAGGCGACATGATTATGGTTTTAAAAGGAATCAAGACGCCTTCTTGATTTCTTGATTAGAATGTCTCCGAATGATTGGACTTTGAAGAAATGAACAAAATAGGGACTATTCATGAGTTGATAAATCCAGTCAACAAAATGTTGTCGAGAACACCTTTGGAAAGTCGGCATGCCCTAGCTAAATAAACGAACATTGGCAAAAGATGACTGCTAGGTGATTGGTATTTAGGTAGCCCTGGCCTTCTAGATGCAGGTTTGCGGATACATTTTGTTAACGGGCAACCCGAAACTAATACCGATTGGTCAAATAACGTTTCCCGCCTTAAAGTTACAATGTCGTAAACAGCAACATTTAGCTAGGCACCAAGGTTTCCAGTAAGTCATGGTTTTAGTTTCGTTTATTCTACGGCAGTACAAAGATCTCGGCGACCCGCGTTTCCCGGGTCAACGTCGTTACGAGATCCGGTGCTTCATATATTAATTTACAGCGAGATGTCGCTCAGACCTTCAGAATGCTGGTTACAGCACTTTTATAAAAGTCTGTACAAGGATACAAAAATCCGGTTTTGCCGGAATTCGGTTTTTACTGCTCCAAAGATCACTTACGTGAATCATGTAACCCCTTGCCAACACAATTTTGGCGTATATTTTCTATATAATTCTGTAGGGTTTTCTATAGAATATTCTATAAGAAATTTGCCTAATTTACTGAACTTCTATTGGACTTTTGCGTATAGTTTTCTACAGAATTCTATAGTTTCTTCTACAGGAGTTTTGCCTATAATTTTATCTAGAATAGTTTTATAAAGAATATTCTATAGGATTTTATAATTTTACATAGGCAATATCCTATAGGATATTCTATAGGAATTTTTTAGTTTTCTATAGGAAATATCCTATAGAATATTCTATAGGAAATTTAGTTTTATATAGGAAATATCCTATAGAATATTGTATGGAATGTGTTTAGTTTTCCATGGAAACGATTACGTAGAATTGTTTTAGTTTTCTATAGCCATACAGAAATTCCTATACATTTTTTAGAAAATCTGTAGTTGTGTATAGAATATTCTACAAATCACTAACTTCGACAGAAAAACCTATAGTTTTCTAAAAACAAAACCCATAGCTAGACCCCTAAAATCTACAGAACATCTGTAGTTTTTCTATAGAAAACTAAAGATCCTAAAGTCTATAGAAACATTTATATAATTCATGAATCATAAAATCTATAGAAAAATCGATACTTTTCTATAGAATATTCCATAGACCCCTAAAATGTATAGAAAAATCTATAGAATGTTTTTATAGAACACTATACACCCATAAAATCTAAAGTTATCTATAGAATATTCTATAGACACCAACAATCTTTAGAAAAATGTACAGTTTTCAGTAGAAAACTATAGATTTTTCTATCTATAGGTTTCATTGGGTCTATAGAATATTTTATAGAAAAGTATAGATTTTTATGTAGATTTTACCGGACCTAGTTTTCTACAGAATTCCATAGATCTTCTCTGGATTATAGGGGGTCTATACAATATTCTACAGAAAGGTATAGATTTTTATATAGATAGTAGGCGTCTATGGAATATATTCTATAGAAAACTATAGATTTTTGTATATATTTTAAGGGTGTAAATGTTATTCTATAGAAAACTATAGATTTTTCTCTATATTTCATGGAGTCTAGCTATGGTTTTCTATATAAAACTATACGTTTTTTTTATAGACTTTAGGATTTTTAGTTTTCTATACAATGTATTTATAGAACACAATATACCCGTAAAACACTATACACCCATACAATCTAAAGTTATCTATAGAATATTCTATATACACCAACAATCTATAGAAAACTGTATGTTGTTTTATAGATTGTAGGAGTCTATAGAATATTTTACAGATTTTATTTTATAGATTTTATGTGGTCTAGTTATTATATTTTATAGACTTTAGGCTTTATACTTTACTTTATATAGTTTTCTATAGAAAAAACTGTAGATTTTTTTAATAGATTTTATGGGATCTGTAGTTTCTATGGAATTCTATAGAGTTTTCTATGATATAGTCATATTTTCACAAATAGTTTTACTAATATACATTAATGAATTCTTTTAGCAGTCATAATATTCTTATTGTGCTTTCAGCCGCTATGGTTGCCACGAGAATAACGTTTATTATTATTAGTATTAGTGTTATCATCATCATCATCATCATCATCATCATCATCATCATCATCATCATCATCATCATCATCATCACCATCATCATCATCATCATCATCATCATCATCATCATTACATCCAGCATATAACCTCTACATCCAGAGCATATAACCATTACATCCACAACAGAATCACTATAATTTTATTACAAGATAATCGCCGATCCACCAGTGTGGTTAGGCAGCCAGTTTCGGTTTCGAGTACTTCCCCACACCCTGTTTACAACAACGCGGCCAGGCGTCATGACACCACACTCACCGCGGCACCACACACACCGCGGCACCACACTCACCGCGGCACCACACTCACCGCGGCACCACATTCACCGCGGCACCACATTCACCGCGGCACCACATTCACCGCGGCACCACACTCACAGCGGCACCACACTCACCGCGGCACCACACTCACCGCAGCACCACACCGCGGCACCACACTCACCGCGGCACCACATTCACCGCGGCACCACACTCACCGCGGCACCACACTCATCGCGGCATCACACCGCGGCACCACACACACCGCGGCACCACACTCACCGCAGCACCACACTCACCGCGGCACCACACTCATCGCGGCACCACACCGCGGCACTACACACACCGCGGCACCACACTCACCGCAGCACCACACTCACCGCGGCACCACATTCACCGCGGCACCACACTCACCGCGGCACCACACTCACCGCGGCACAATAGGGTGTGTAAGTCTCGCGCGCGAAAACGAGGCTGGGGGCAGTTGGGGGCAGGAGGTCCATATTCTCCATGTTAACGTATAGGACTTCGTTTTGTTTTTGGTTGTAATAATCGAACTGTTCCAGTCTAACTATTTCAGTTATACTGCCCGAAGGATTATTATAAGCAGAAGCAGTGGAACACTTTGCCGGTGACAATGGTCACGGAAATCATGAATATTAATCGATTATAATGGTGGTTGCCATGGCAACAGCGGCAAGTACTTGCGTTTGGCGATCTTGACTAATAATGAAAAGTGTCATTTTTCGCGCAGTACAACCTGTTTGGGGCAAACATACACATGTGTTATGATTATGCGCATTTAGACAACTTGTCGGATATAAGTGCTTATCGAAACAACAACGTATAGCAATGTAAAATGCAAATCCCGTAAACTATTTTATTGTGTATTATTCTTGTGTCCAGACCTCAATTGTCTCGCTTAGACCCCAATAAGCGGAGTCTCGCCATGTATCGTGACCCACTTGCACGCCCTATACTCACCGCGGCACCACATTCACCGCGGCACAACATTCACCGCGGCACCACAGTCACCGCGGCACCACACTCACCGCGGCACCACACTCACCGCGGCACCACACTCACCGCGGCACCACACTCACCGCGGCACCACACTCACCGCGGCACAACACTCACCGCGGCACCACATTCACCGCGGCACCACAGTTACCGCGGCACCACATTCACCGCGGCACCACATTCACCGCGGCACAACATTCACCGTGGCACCACACTCGCAGCGGCACAACATTCACCGCGGCACCACACTCACCGCGGCACCACATTCACCGCGGCACCACAGTCACCGCGGCACCACATTCACCGCGGCACCACATTCACCGTGGCACCACACTCGCAGCGGCACAACATTCACCGCGGCACCACACTCACCGCAGCACCACATTCACCGCGGCACAACATTCACCGCGGCACCACACTCACCGCGGCACAACATTCACCGCGGCACCACACTCACCGCGGCACCACACTCACCGCGGCACCACACTCACCGCGGCACCACACTCACCACGGCACCACACTCACCGCGGCACCACACTCACCGCAGCATCACATTCACAGCTATCCTCCACTGCCGCAGCTCGCCTGAGACAGCGCTCACAAGTGATAGTGACCGGCTTCAAGACGTCGCTCGCGAGGTTAGGTAACTTAACTACCTTCGCCGTTTGCCTCTAAAACGTCTTCGAGACTCACGACTATTATTACTATTACTAGTATTAGGACTCAGTCATGTCGACGGGAGACTCCTGACAAGGCCAGACGCTGGTCGAGCACTACAACGCCCACTACGGCCGCTACATCGACCTCGCTGACCAGCTGAGGTCGTTTGGTCTGGAGAAGGAAATTCCACTGCCGCAGGTCGTCGTCATCGGCATCCAGAGCAGCGGCAAGAGCTCGGTGCTCGAGAGCATCTCCGGGGTGCCACTGCCTCGGGGCACCGGTAGGCGGCGTTGTCGTCGTGTCTTCTTTGTCGTACAATAACACCAGGTAGAAATGGCCAATGAATCGTTTGGTTGATCGAGAATCTAATATTTGTATTTGTATGATTATATATAAAATAATACAATTTATCATGTTTATTATCTATCTTATTATTGTCATGTCGTTTTAACATATTTATTTCAATATTTCGTCATTAATAAATTTGTTTGCGTCTGGAATGGCCGCCTACAATTCTGTTTTATTGATATACCTACTACTAACAGCTACTGTTTAGATATTTTATTTTATTATGTACATTCAATCGGTCATTCGTGTGCATTACTACGTGATTTATGTACTACATTTTATACACCCTCCTTAGGGCAAAGTGGATATTCATTATATGGATGGACAATAAAGGCATTATTATAACATTTATTTCTAGAAGTAGGTAAACACTTTGTCATGTCAGCTTGTATTTTACATATACTGCGTATTGCATAACTAGATTTAACAAGATTTAAAAAGATTGTCACCTAGATAATCAACACCTACCACCTACAGAATCATCTGATAATCTGTTCCATTCATTTTCTGTTCTTTGTGAAAATGAGACTTTTTTAATATCTAGGCCACACTACTTCTTTGTTAGTGTAACTCCATATCTTCTAGTCCTTCTCTCTTCCTTAACCGAGAAAAAACATTTCTGTCAATATTTTCAAGCCCATTCAATATTTAAAATATTTCTATCTGATCTCCTATCAGTCTCCTGGTTTCTAGTGTTGGTAATCCACATTCTTTTAGACGAGTTTCGTAACTAATATTTTCGATTTTGCTATAATTTTGGTTGCTCGTCTAGCACATCAATATCCTTCTTGCGATATGGCCTCCATGCAATATTCTAAATGAGGCCTAACTATTCCAGTATGTCTATATGCCTTTCACATAATTTGCTTGTATAGTACACCTGTACTTGATTTTTATAATGGCTTCTTTCGATAAATGTGTCTTTTTTGACCGTTTCCCCTTTTTTTCAAAGGGACAAATTGATCGACAATGCAGTCAATTTCACTCTTTAAGATACTAAGTCCATATATGTAGCCTGGGTACATGCCCCTAGACATTTGTAATACATTTGTTTGCCTAGACCTTTTTGAATATGCCTTGTCGCATCACCCCAGAGTAATGTAAAGATAGTCGACTAAACATCCACGTAGGACCTACAACAGTATTGTTCCCAACTCGCTGACAAAAAACGCAACGGGCAAATATAAAACCAACGACACATATACAGCAGCCTCCACTGACCCAGTGATGTCCCGCTTACTGGGTTTCCAGTGTACGAATAATATGCCAGGGTATTTTCATAGGCCTCTGATGGTTTTCAGCTGATCCGCGACCAGCACTGCGAATAGGAAATCGTCAAGAGCATTTGATAGAACGAATAAAGTATTGTTGAATGTGTATAATGAAATGAAATGAATAAAATATAATGAAATATAATTATATGAAATAAAATAGAACATTCCCTGGAAGGCGGAACTGAAGTGTGAGAATGACGCAGGCGAGGAACATAAGGTCACTCTGGACAGTCCAGCGGAAGTGTCCGAGGCCATCCAGACAGGTACGTGTGTCATGGTGACACTAATTCGGTAAACGTACGTGTCAGAACCATGCTTTTTGTGTATCCACACTATCATATCCAAACAAAACGCGGGCGTAACTGGGGGTGACGTCAATACGCTGACAGCGCAGCCGATTCACGTGATCCATAAAACACTTGGCTCGCCGTGGCTGACTCACACGCGCCTGCCTGGGTCACGTGTCGGGGATTGTTTCATAATTTGTCACTGTGTTCTGTTTTATTGTACGCTGTAAACTGTATCAAACCGTCCCAGCCGTAGACACTTTAATATGTGTGTATGGGGGATGGGGGCGAGCGGTACAGGTATCAGGGGGATGGGGGCGAGCGGTACATGTGTCAGGGGGATGGGGGCGAGCGGTACATATGTCAGGGGGAAGGGAGCGAGCGGTACATATGTCAGGGGGATGGGGGCGAGCGGTACATATGTCAGGGGGATGGGGGCGAGCGGTACATATGTCAGGGGGATAGGGGCGAGCGGTACATATGTCAGGGGGATGGGGGCGAGCGATACATATATTTCAGGGGGATGGGGGCGAGCGGTACATATGTCAGGGGGATGGGGGCGAGCGGTACATATTTCAGGGGGAAGGGGGCGAGCGGTACATATGTCAGGGGGATGGGGACGAGCGGTACACATGTCAGGGGGATGGGGGCGAGCGGTACATATGTCAGGGGGAAGCCAACAGCGTAGCCAGGATTTTGCATTGGAGGAGCCATCCAATAACCAAGTATATTATGTATATAGAAATATAATTCAAACCCAATTCGCTTAGAATGAATACAGACATGACAACCTAGTTCACTAAACAATGTAGCTAGTTGGCAGTTCAGCAAACCATCACCAGAAGGCGTCAAACTTGACCCTGTTCTAGTATCTGCGCAACTATTATTTTTAATCTTTAACCGCCGTTAGCCATCACGCACTTTGAGAATGATGACGTTTTCGTTCTCACCACTTTGGCTGCAGCCAGGGACAGAAATTTAGCATTCTTAACTTAATCTTATTTGCGATTACAAGTTTCTTTGCGAAAAGGCATGATTGGGAAGGAAAGGCTTAACAAGCACCCATATATCCTCTGTACTTTGTGACCCTATGAATCAGACAGCCAGTTCCTCCATTTCCCGTCATAATAATTTTCTGGGAATGGCTCCCTGGCCCCCCGCCACTGGGGCAGTCATATCGCTTAGCCCTTCCTTGGTATTTTCTGGTAGGTCTCAACATTCTGTTGTTGAGTGTTATGAGGAGCGTTACGGGTGCACCTGGATGTATTAATGAGCCACAATGAGACGAGACAGTCGAATATATTTGTGAAAGTCATTCCCAAAATATTTAACACCATCCCGCTTTCAACACACTTATAGATTGTTTTCATTATGGTATAATGTTTGTTTGCACAGCAACTTATTACTGTGTCTAGATTCATTTTCTACGTAATACTTAATAATTCACACACACACACACACACACACACACACACACACACACACACACACACACACACACACACACACACACACACACACACACACACACACACACACACACACACACACACACACACACACACACACACACACACACACACACACACACACACACACACACA
The DNA here is from genome assembly GCA_964017155.1 of Oasisia sp. SBJ-2009. NCBI lineage: Eukaryota > Metazoa > Annelida > Polychaeta > Sabellida > Siboglinidae > Oasisia > Oasisia sp. SBJ-2009. The sequence goes on from OZ024854.1 coordinate 3,675,411, forward strand.
CACACACATTATTGAATCAATTCAATTCACAAAACCATACACGTATTGTCTTCCATGTTTAAACCAACCCAACCACACATCCCATGCAGCGACCGAGTTCCTGGCGGGTGAGAGCGGAGTCAGCGACCGGACCATCATCATTGACATCTCGGCAGACAATGTCCCGGACCTCACCCTCATCGACCTGCCTGGGCTCATCGAGATGCCGATGGATGGTCAGCCGGCTGACATCTGTGAGAGGGTGAGTTCCCCGGATGTCTCTCACTGCTGTTTAGCCAAACGTTTTTGATGATAACCAATTTTGATCAGATTTAACAACATACAAGATATATGTAATCCAATCTACATCTGGTAACAAAGCTATTTCCGAAATGCATACGCTATTTTAATTACGAAATATGCATAAAAGAATACAGTTTGGCAGTACTGAAAGTAAGCTGCTAAAGATTACGACACATAGACGTCTTTATTAATTGTGATGCAAGTAATAATGATAAAATATACGTTTTTGTATCAATGTAGAAAGCCCGAAAGACTACATAAGCCAATGGTAAGTTTGAATTAGTGTGTGGCCGACTTCGATTGCGCTACGCGCGTAACCCGAATAACATGGCCGCCAATCGAACATCCAAGATCACTTGTTCACGTAACCCTTCTTGACATTGATAAACAAGGTGAATCTTCAGAACGCTATTCAAGGCAATCGCGGTTTGGAAAGGATTCACTTGAGTAACTGACGTCATTAGCAAAACTACACAATCATTTTAAATATGCATTTATTCTTATTATTCCAAAGTCACTACATTAAATGCATTATTATTTAAAACCAAGAAGACGCATATCACAATTTACACACTGAATTATTGAGTACTTTATTTAATTTATTTACATAAGGGGTTTATCTCATGAACATGGTTTATGACCATGATCATCGCTGTTCAGTTGGATTACTCTCGTACGTAGTTCTGCGTGCGCAGTGTAAATTATCATAAAACGTATACCACGTTAGGCTTACGCGAGTAACCAGAGTAGATCAATCGAAATTGGCCTTTTTATGCGTCCATATTGGATTTTGCGCATACCGGCCACAAGGGGGCTACCCCAATTTGTATGCGGTGGTTTTTGAAAACCTTATGCTCATACCTAACACCATGCCAAATTGCAATAACTTGTCACCAAGTGCGCAATTTGCATGACAATCTGGATATTCCCACCCCGCTAATACGTGCATGCCTGTATATATTTTTTATACTTGCATGCATGTATGTATTTTATAATGTAGGGTGCAAGCTGGAGGTAGCAAAAAATTAATGTGTGTGTATGTACACCAAAACATTCATTGTGCATATGGTAATATGTCTTACTGTCAACTGTCTTAGTATTATTTATCAAAGCATTCATGTTCACCAAAGAATATAATATTTTAGATTGAAGCATTAGTCCTTAATTACATCCGCAAAATGGAGGCGCTGATCCTGGTCGTGGTAGCCGGGAACTCGGAGATCGCCACCACAAAGGCGCTGAAACTGGCCAAGACGGCAGACCCGGACGGTAGACGTACACACCAGAAGTGGTATTGGTGGGGAGTGATTCTAACAGTTGGTATGCAGGTATTGCAGTACCTCAGGTATTGCAATACCTCAGGGAGTTTGACACCCCTGCCATTCAGAGTTGTAAACCACTGCCTTGTGGTATAGGTTCTTGTCAGAACCGAAGGCTAAGGGAGCAAACCCTAAACAGAAAACCATGTCACTGTGGCAGCATCAAGGGCGGTTGGTGTATGGAACTCCCAACATCTCTCGACCAGCCACTGCAGGCACAAATAGTTTGCGCCTGTCTTGACATGTTCTTGCCGGTGTGAGACCTCTATTTGTTCCCCGAGAGAGTGTCGCTAGTAACTTGCAAAAGCCAGCGGTACTTCAAAACTTTTTGCTAGCAGCTTCCATGAAATGTACAACTGCACGAAACATGATACCGGATCGGCCGTCGCCCGGGTTACCAAGGACCGCGCTGCTCGACCTCATCTTCCGTCGACAGTGGAAAATCAGCTAGGAAGAAGAAGACAAAGAAGACAACTACTGACAATTGGACAATGGAACGTCAGGACTCTCCTCGACCGAGAAGGAGCTAACCGACCAGAAAGACGTACGGCACTAGTAGCAATGGAACTTGCCAAATACAACATCGACATCGCCGCCCTATGTGAAACAAGGTTCTCAGAGTCTGGTAGTCTCGACGACTTGGAATACTCTTTCTTCTGGAGTGGCAAACCCGAAGGAGAAAGAAGGGAGGCCGGAGTGGGCTTTGCTATCAAAAAGGATATCATCACAAAGCTGACAGAAATGCCACGGCCAGTAAGTGACAGAATCATGACGATGAGACTAC
>OZ024854.1:3682795-3690295 GCA_964017155.1 Oasisia sp. SBJ-2009
CGAAACTGGTCTGTGCGATCATCATGGATAGATTCGAAACCATTTAATTAAAGGACACGACATAAACGTGCAGTGCAGTAAATACACCGTAGATCGTGATAGAAAAGTAAACAGTTCAGCTGACAAAAATACAGTTTTGACCTAAGACAACCAACTCAATAACAAGGTGGGTTTGCGTTTAGTGAGAGGCGAATGTTCACTACTAGACTACTGGCAGCATATTCTAATAGCTCGGTGCGTGGGATAACTGTTCTTATCCGTATACGTTTGCTACAGCTAATGTTCTCCAGGTTAAGGGTGGAATTAGAAACGTCATTAGAAATGTCATGTTTAACCTTTTTAGCCTTCAGAATTGGTTTAACATGCCTTTGATTGTAATTAGCTAACTTCGAGACAGGGGCACCAGTGGGTCCGAGACAAATAAAAAAAATTAACATGCTGTTATTAACGATTATATATATATATATATATATATATATATATATATATATATATATATATATATATATATATATATATATATACTTGTGAAGATACATTTATTCTGTTATACTACAAGCATAAAAGGTTACACAGTCATATGATAGATATGAAACTATTTAATGAGACTATTTCAAGCTACTTGAGTGTGTCATCGGAAGGATAAGTTGTGTTTCTCTTGTGCAGACTCTGCCTTCTGTGGTGTCACTGTGGTAGCTCTGTGTGGTGTCACTGTGGTAGCTCTGTGTGGTGTCACTGTGGTAGCTCTGTGTGGTGTCACTGTGGTAGCTCTGTGTGGTGTCACTGTGGTGGCTCTGTGTAGTGTCACTGTAGTTGCTCTGTCCGTCTGACGGCGTCTATAGACCGACGTGTCTCTCTCCCGCTCAGTCGCCATGTCCATGAAATCAGGCACCGCGAAATCTGTGACGATCGTCTTGGCATCACCGTCGAAGAAGAGCTCGATAACGACTACATCGACCGTAACGAACAAGTCGGCGGACAAGAGCAGCGGCACAAATGTGAGACCATCACAACCGCAGTCAGCGCCGTCACTTGGCTTCGAGACAGTCCTTTTTGTTATGTCAGAAAATTTTAAACAGCCGTTATCAAAATATATATATCAATGCATTATGCTGACACGATATTACACTGCTCCCCTTGAATAACCCGATGACGATGTAGAAGGATGGGCGAGGTGGTTGGATGGGCGAGGTGGTGGGATGGGCGAGGTGGTTGGATGGGCGAGGTGGTGGGATGGGCGAGGTGGTTGGATGGGCGAGGTGGTGGGATGGGCGAGGTGGTTGGATGGGCGAGGTGGTTGGATGGGCGAGGTGATGGGATGGGCGAGGTGGTTGGATGGGCGAGGTGGTTGGATGGGCGAGGTGATGGGATGGGCGAGGTGGTTGGATGGGTGAGGTGGTGGGATGGGCGAGGTGGTTGGATGGGCGAGGTGATGGGATGGGCGAGGTGGTTGGATGGGGGAGGTGGTTGGATGGGCGAGGTGATGGGATGGGTGAGGTGGTGGGATGGGCGAGGTGGTTGGATGGGCGAGGTGATGGGATGGGTGAGGTGGTGGGATGGGCGAGGTGGTTGGATGGGCGAGGTGGTGGGATGGGCGAGGTGGTTGGATGGCCGAGGTGGTGGGATGGACGAGGTGGTTGGATGGGCGAGGTGATGGGATGGGCGAGGTGATGGGATGGGCGAGGTGGTTGGATGGGCGAGGTGGTTGGATGGGCGAGGTGATGGGATGGGTGAGGTGGTGGGATGGGCGAGGTGGTTGGATGGGCGAGGTGATGGGATGGGCGAGGTGGTGGGATGGGTGAGGTGGTGGGATGGGCGAGGCCCGAAGACGTGATTCAATGCTACATTGGTCTGGGGGCATGGCCCCTAGAATAATTTTTTTAACTACTTCAAGGTGATGCGTTCATAATTGTGTTATAGTGTGTTCCTTGTTGTATAGATGGTAAACAAAATAACATGTTTGTGACAGGAAATAGCTATGAGGTGGCAATTTACACACATATTTTGCGCGAGAGGGCTTAGAAACACAGCGAGGTAAACAACGAGGTTGCCCACCTCGCTCGCCATATAGCAGGGGAAACAGTGTATACTATTAGACAACAGTAATTTACCATCTACATGCTAAGATTGCGCGTCACAGTTGCACAAAGCCATAGAATAACGTTGCAGTATGACTGTTTACGCCTGAATTAAAGGATGCGAAAGAAGTCTCGTCTTAAAAACCACGAGCAATAATGAGATTGCGCGAAAGCTGTCCATTCCGTTTGCCAGATCAATAGCGTGTCGACCCGGATAACGACCAAGATCGAGGACGAGGCGACCGACGAACAGTTGCGACGACTCGGCCAGATCTTCGAGGAGGCTGACGGGGGTGACCACGGCGGCCTCGGTATCGACGCCTTCCGCAAGGCCATGCGCATGACGATGGGCGATGACGTGACGAACGAGGAGCTGGACATGGTCTTCATGAAGGTCAGTCATGTCTTGGGGTCATTCTAACGTCACTGCTTGAGTGGTTCCGACACCACTGTGAGGTTCCGGAGAGATGTCCTCTCTTGTTTCGTCAACTTCAAACTTCCTAAGTAAGTCAAGGGGGAGACCAGGAACAAGAACAACACCACATCTAAAGTGAAGGGCCGGGGGAGTGGAGGGTTTGTACAGTCATCACCGTAGCCGGAGCCAGTAGAGGTCTGGGGAGTGGTGAACGTTTGGAATGTGTCCCCAGCTGTACGAAGCTGTCATGGCGGTGGAGTGGTAAATCATTGTCAACAGAATCACTCCTTGTCTACTTACAATGTTTCATAATAAGTACAAACAAGTGTATGTTTAAACTGTATCAAGATGTTCACAGTTCCAATGCAAGGCAATCTTCAAAAAACATAGATCCAGACAACTCTTGAAATTTGACGACCTTCTACAAGAATTAAGGGTGCTATATTTTTATTATTTCAACTTTAGTATTCAAACATTATTACTTATTCACTAATGAATTTCAAATGTATACTTAAACTATTTATATCGCACAATTATGTTAATAATTAGCATTTTGTATTATTTGACTACACCGGCAAGCTGTCTTGTTTTGAATACTATGAAACGCATGCATTAGAATATAAGTATTATTACTATACGGAATATAACATATAATAACGTACAAAAAAGAATATTTATATGTTATATTCCTTATTATAACGTAAAAAGAACAATAAGGGAAGAATATTATATGTTATTTACCTTAATTTGATTGGCATGTATTGTAAAGAACTACAGTAAATTCGATGTGATGCGACAATTAGCGACACATTATAGCGGCAGCGAAGTCCTGTAGAAACTCGGGCTCAGCGACTAAGCACGCGCCGTTGGTTCGGCCGCTAGTGGCGTTTTCTACGCCGCTCAAAGGGTGGAACTGGATGTTTTTAGCCTCGCGGACAAACTTTTCTGGTTCGACCCCTCGTGGAAGTTTACGTTCCTTGAGTAAATGTATCAATACGTAGGAGGAACCGATGGTTCCCTGCCCTTCCAAAAGACACCCGTACCGGGGTTAACAACGATACCCCTGTTTCCAAACAAGTCAGTTCGTACACTGGTGATTTTGTTCAAACGTTTGGCCCAATTGGTGTAAACAAAACCTATCACCTTAGCAATAGTGTCCAAAGCGAAGGTGTCCAGCAGCCGCGTGTGCCCAGGTGGACACCAACTGCGACGGCACGGTGGACTGGGAGGAGTACCTCACCTTCATGCTCCTCGAGTGCCTCGAACGGGACACGATGACGTCGCTGGAGCCCTTTCCTCGCCGCATTCGCCTCATCCCGTCCGACCATCGCGAGTCCATCGTGCGCCTCGCTCTCATCCCGTACGCCATCACGAGTCACGTGGCGGCCGTGAGAAAGAACGTGAAGGGGCGCTACGTGGCGTGTGGCAGGGACGGCACCGTGTCCATCTGGTCCATGGGCATGCAGCACAAGTCGACCCGCAAGGTGACGCTCTCGTGGGCTGGCGATCTACGTCAACAAACAACACAATTCTACGTCGATTTGTCTGTTTTTCTTTCTGTCTGTGTGCATGTTTGTCCGTTTGTCCGTTTGTCCGTTTGTCCGTTTGCTTGTTTATCTGTTTTCTATTCGTCTGTATGTCTGTATGTATGTTTGTTTGTTTGTCTGTCTGTCTGTTTGTGTGTTTGTGTGTTTGTGTGTTTGTGTGTTTGTGTGTTTGTGTGTTTGTGTGTTTGTGTGTTTGTGTGTTTGTGTGTTTGTGTGTTTGTGTGTTTGTGTGTTTGTGTGTTTGTGTGTTTGTGTGTTTGTGTGTTTGTGTGTTTGTGTGTTTGTGTGTTTGTGTGTTTGTGTGTTTGTGTGTTTGTGTGTTTGTGTGTTTGTGTGTTTGTGTGTTTGTGTGTTTGTGTGTTTGTGTGTTTGTGTGTTTGTGTGCTTCTGTGTGCTTCTGTGTGCTTCTGTGTGCTTCTGTGTGCTTCTGTGTGCTTCTGTGTGCTTCTGTGTGCTTCTGTGTGCTTCTGTGTGCTTCTGTGTGCTTCTGTGTGCTTCTGTGTGCTTCTGTGTGCTTCTGTGTGCTTCTGTGTGCTTCTGTGTGCTTCTGTGTGCTTCTGTGTGCTTCTGTGTGCTTCTGTGTGCTTCTGTGTGCTTCTGTGTGCTTCTGTGTGCTTCTGTGTGCTTCTGTGTGCTTCTGTGTGCTTCTGTGTGCTTCTGTGTGCTTCTGTGTGCTTCTGTGTGCTTCTGTGTGCTTCTTTTATGCTTCTGTGTGCTTCTGTGTGCTTCTGTGTGCTTCTGTGTGCTTCTGTGTGCTTCTGTGTGCTTCTGTGTGCTTCTGTGTGCTTCTGTGTGCTTCTGTATGCTTCTGTGTGCCTCTGTGTGCCTCTGTGTGCCTCTGTGTGCCTCTGTGTGCTTCTGTGTGCTTCTGTGTGCTTCTGTGTGCTTCTGTGTGCTTCTGTGTGCTTCTGTTTTTCTGTTTTTCTCTTTGTCTCTCAGTATATTTGTATATTTATCTATATTTTGTATGTCTGTCTGTATGTCTGTCTGTATGTCCTATATTTTGTATGTCTGTCTGTATGTCTGTCTGTATGTCTGTCTGTCTGCTTGTGTGTTTGTGTGTTTGTGTGTTTGTGTGTTTGTGTGTTTGTGTGTTTGTGTGTTTGCGTGTTTGCGTGTTTGCGTGTTTGCGTGTTTGCGTGTTTGCGTGTTTGCGTGTTTGCGTGTTTGCGTGTTTGCGTGTTTGCGTGTTTGCGTGTTTGCGTGTTTGCGTGTTTGCGTGTTTGCGTGTTTGCGTGTTTGCGTGTTTGCGTGTTTGCGTGTTTGCGTGTTTGCGTGTTTGCGTGTTTGCGTGTTTGTGTGTTTGTGTGTTTGTGTGTTTGTGTGTTTGTGTGTTTGTGTGTTTGTGTGTTTGTGTGTTTGTGTGTTTGTGTGTTTGTGTGTTTGTGTGTTTGTGTGTTTGTGTGTTTGTGTGTTTGTGTGTTTGTGTGTTTGTGTGTTTGTGTGTTTGTGTGTTTGTGTGTTTGTGTGTTTGTGTGTTTGTGTGTTTGTGTGTTTGTGTGTTTGTGTGTTTGTGTGTTTGTGTGTTTGTGTGTTTGTGTGTTTGTGTGTTTGTGTGTTTGTGTGTTTGTGTGTTTGTGTGTTTGTGTGTTTGTGTGTTTGTGTGTTTGTGTGTTTGTGTGTTTGTGTGTTTGTGTGTTTGTGTGTTTGTGTGTTTGTGTGTTTGTGTGTTTGTGTGTTTGTGTGTTTGTGTGTTTGTGTGTTTGTGTGTTTGTGTGTTTGTGTGTTTGTGTGTTTGTGTGTTTGTGTGTTTGTGTGTTTGTGTGTTTGTGTGTTTGTGTGTTTGTGTGTTTGTGTGTTTGTGTGTTTGTGTGTTTGTGTGTTTGTGTGTTTGTGTGTTTGTGTGTTTGTGTGTTTGTGTGTTTGTGTGTTTGTGTGTTTGTGTGTTTGTGTGTTTGTGTGTTTGTGTGTTTGTGTGTTTGTGTGTTTGTGTGTTTGTGTGTGTATGTTCGTATGTGCGTATGTGCGTATGTGCGTATGTGTGCGTATGTTCGTATGTTCGTATGTGTGTTTGTGTGCGTATGTGTGTATGTGTATATGTGCGTATGTGTGTATGTGCGTATGTACGTATGTGCGTATGTGCGTATGTGCGTATGTGCGTATGTGCGTATGTGCGTATGTTCGTCTGTGTGGTTACGAAATGGAACGAGGTTAGCAAACCGACTTAGCAGAATATGAAAAACATGACAAAGTTATGGCATGTAAACACTAAAAACACGTGAAATTGACAAAGTAATGGCGGTGAAACGATGAAAAAAGTTGTAAAATGGTACAAATGTCGGCACACCGAGTTAGTAAATATGACAAACATGACAAAGTTATGGCGTAGAATAGAAAACTATACTATTTTACTACAAGTTACAAGAATAACTTAGTTAAATTTGTGAAAACACCTGTGTAACGCAATGAAACGGTAAAACGTTACGAAATGGAACGAGGTGAGCACACTGCCTCAGTGAAATAAGAAAAGTTGGCAGGGTTATTGCGTGGAAACTTTAAATGGCACTAGTTTTTAACGTTATCACTATGATTGAATGTGTAATTTTGCAAGAAATTGTGTTATGGTCCTGACATTTTTACGGAAGTTGTGTTTTGCACGTGGTAGGAAGCGTCATTTTAACGGAAGTTATGGTCTGCGCACGACACAAAACTGACCTAGTCTCGTGTGTATGGATTGGGCAACGACAAGTTATAGCATGTAAACACTAAAAATACATTAAATTGACAAAGTCATGGCGGTGAAACGCTAAAAATATGTGAAATGGTATAAAGTTGGTGCACCGTGTGAGTAAAATATGACAAAGTTGACAAAGTTATGGTATGCAAACCCTTAAAATAAGTGAAATTGACAAAGTGATGGCGGTGAAACGCTGAAAAAGTTGTGAAATGATACAAAGTTGGTGCACCGGTTTGGTAAAATATGAAAAACTTGACAAAGTTATGGTGTTGAAACAGAAAAATATTCCATTTTACTACAAGTTACAAGTATAAGTTAGTTAAATTAGTAAAAACACTACCTGTGTAACACAATGACACGGTGAAACGTTACGAAATGGAACGTGGTTAGCAAACCGACTTAGCAGAATATGAGAAACTTGCCAAAGTTATAGCATTAACTTGACAAAGTGATGACGTATAATAGAAAATTATTCTATTTACTACAAATTACAAAACTAACTTAGTTAAATTTGTTAAAACACCACATGTCTAACGCAATGACACGGTGAAACGTTACGAAATGCTATGTAGATAGCACACTGACTCAGTTATGGTGCTGCTCTGCCCCACCATTTTTACAGAAGTTGTGTTTTGCACGTGGTAGGAAACGTCATTTTAGCGAAAGTTATGGCGTGCGCATGACATAAAACTGTCCTAGCCTCGTGTGTATAAGTGCAAATGTCATGTTTTATTTTAGGAGACTTAGAAAATAAAGCATTCCTTACAAGGATAGTATAATAAA
>OZ024854.1:3695295-3700295 GCA_964017155.1 Oasisia sp. SBJ-2009
AACACCAGACGAGGAATGGGCAGCTCTGCAGCAGGTTGTGTACAACACAGCCAAGACATATCTTGGCAAGCCGGACAGAAAACACCAGGACTGGTTCGACCCCAACGACCAGGAGCTACAGACTCTTATGAGTAGAAGAGATCAAGCCCACCAGAGAGTGTTGCAAACCAGGAGTACTAGATCCACCACTGCAGCATACAAAGATGCCTGCAGACTGCTACAAAAACACACCCGTGCACTGAAGTCGGACTGGTGGGAAAGGAAAGCAGTGGAGCTGCAGAGAGCTGCCGACAGTAACAACATGAAGGGCTTCTACAATGGACTGAAGGAAGTGTGGGGACCCAAAAAGAAGGGACCTGTTCAACTAAAATCAACAGACGGAATGGAAACCTTCTCTGACAGCAAGAGAGTTGTGGCAAGATGGAGTGAACACTTCCAGAAGCTACTCAACGTCCCTGGCGACATAGATCACGAAGCTCTGGACAACATCCCGCAGCGCATTACCAAGACAAGCCTTGATGAGATTCCAACTATGGATGAGATGGCTAGAGCAATCGCCAGCCTGAAAGATGGCAAAGCACCTGGAGGAGATGGAATTCCTGCAGAAGTATGGAAGCATGGAGGAGACAATCTGTTCAGCAGACTGCACCAACTAATCACCAATGCCTGGGAGATGGGTTCTGTACCACAAGCATGGAAGGATGCAAGCATTATAACCATCTACAAGAAAGGTGATCGAACAGACTGTGGGAACTATAGAGGAATCTCTCTTCTTTCCATAGCAGGCAAGATCTTCGCCAGGATCCTCCTCAACAGACTATCTACCCACCTAACACCAGAGGTAGTTCCGGAGACACAATGTGGCTTCAGAGGTAACCGGAGCACCGTGGATATGATATTTTGTCTCCGACAACTACAAGAAAAGTGCATTGAGCAGGACCGACCACTGTACATGGTATTTGTCGACTTCAGTAAGGCGTTCGATACAGTTGGGAGGACCGGACTATGGCAGCTACTGAAGAAGTATGGCTGCCCAGAGAAGTTCACAACAATGATCGAGGCACTACATACCGGAATGATGGCGACTGTTAATGTTGGAGGGGAAGTCTCGGAATCGTTCAGGGTCACAAATGGGGTCAAGCAAGGCTGTGTACTGGCGCCCACGCTCTTTTCCATCTTCCTATCAGCAATGCTCGACAATGCTTTCCGAGACATGGGGGATGGCATCTACATACAGTCCAGACAGAGCGCTGACCTATTCAATGTCGCACACTTCAGAGCGAAGACCAAGACTACACGGATACTGATGAGGGAGCTGCTATTCGCAGATGACAGTGCACTGGTTGCACACTCTGCTGAAGAGATCCAGAAAATAGTGGATGCTTTTTCCAATGCGTCAAAGAAGTTCGGCCTGAAGATTAACATCAAGAAGACCGAGGTGCTGTACCAACCCAACTCTACAAGAACCCGAGAGGAGGATATCATGGTTGATGGAAACAAGCTGAACTCTGTTATGGAATTCACCTACCTCGGAAGCACTATATCAAGTGACGGATGCATTGACGATGAAATACAGAGGAGGATGGCCAAGGCTAGTGCATCTTTCGGCCGACTACGCCAGAGACTCTGGAACAACCACCATGTGTCCATGCGGGTTAAAGGCAAGATATACCGTGCAATTGTGCTGTCCACCCTCCTATACGGAGCCGAGGCCTGGACAGTGTACAGACGACAGGTGAAAAAGTTGCATGCCTTCATGATGCGACATCTGCGTTCGATCATGAGGATAACCTGGATGGACAAAGTGACAAACAAGGAAATACTCGAACGGACAGGGCTGCCATCTATGGAAGATCTTCTGATCAGAAAGAATCTCCGGTGGACTGGACACCTCATGAGGATGTCATCAGACAGGCTACCGAAGCAGGTTCTCTACTCCCAACTGTGTTCTGGTCACAGAAAGAGAGGGCGCCCTCGTCTCCGGTTCAAAGATACCATCAAGAGAAACCTGAAGCTGAGAGACATAAAGATCGACTCCTGGACATCACTCTCACAGCAGAGAGACAAATGGAGAGCAAGAGTCAAGTGATGGAAGCAGTCTTTGTCGCTTCGCGACCGACAGCATGATGATGTATACATATATATATATATGTATATATATATATATATATATATATGTACGCGCAAGCACGCACGCACGCACGCACGCACACACATAGACAAAACACATACACACACGCGCGCGCACACGTGAACTATTACTGTCTTCCACAGGAGGGCGGGATCTCCGCCATCACTCTCCAAGCCAGTCCCGCTGTCACCGCCCTCAACCCTAAACGAGGACAAAAAGACCGCCTGCTTTTCTCAGAGATCCTCGCCGAGAAATTCGAGTTCATTGAGGGTTACTACATGCCCGGCGTCCACCGCGACTCTGTCAAACAGGTAGGCACAGTTGACGACCAGACAAGGGGCGCCTACGTCACACGACCAAGCGGCTTCCTGTAGTCGTTTGAAGGTCTTTGGCAGGATCGCCTGCTGCATTACTGCAAAAACACTGGCGCATTTATATTATAAAGTAGCGATTGTGCGATATATTAACTGTATCACGTGATGTGTGGTTGTGTGGGTAAATGCTATGGACATTTCGCCAATACATATGCAGCCACGTGCAATACTCTGAATGAAATCAACACACGTGTCAACGTGGGATCAGTTTGACGTGGTCAAGGTATCCGAGAATCGCGCTAATGTGGCGTACATAGACTTGATTCTGGTTGCTCGCAGTTGCCGGGGAGGGAGCTGTACCTGTCGCACTGTCCTTTGAGTTATGTCTCAAGGTGATGTTCTCCGACCATCTCGACTCTGTCGTGTCGATGTCTCTGTCACTGTGTCACCAGGTGATGTTCTCCTAACACCTCAACTCTATCGTATCGATGTCTCTGTCACTGTGTCACCAGGTAGTGTTCTCCGAGCACCTCAACTCTGTCATCTCGATCTCCCGTATCGCGGACACGGCGATGTTCATCGGCGACCTGGACCAGAGGTTGACCAACTCCTACTTCTACGTGTCCCGGGGACTCAACACGCTCGACTACAGGTGAGTCTCGCTCTGTCGCACCGGTACGACTACAGGTGAGTCTCGCTCTGTCACACTTGTACGACTACAGGTGAGTCGCGCTCTGTCACACCGGTACGACTACAGGTGAGTCGCGCTCTGTCACACCGGTACGACTGCAGGTGAGTCGCGCTCTGTCGCACCGGTACGACTGCAGGGTACGTGTCGTGTCGTGTCGTGTCGCGTCGCGTCGCGTCGCGTCGCGTCGCGTCGCGTCGCGTCGCGTCGCGTCGCGTCGCGTCGCGTCGCGTCGCGTCGCGTCGCGTCGCGTCGCGTCGCGTCGCGTCGCGTCGCGTCGCGTCGCGTCGCGTCGCGTCGTGTCCTGTTTGCGCGCACACCATATGAAACCACAATTCTTCGATCATCCTGACAATTGTTCATTGTGACAGACTTAATAATTATTTATATTTTATATTTTATTTTCAGTAGAGTACGAAATAGTGTCACACCGAATGTTTGTTATTAAATGAAATGGTAAATTGTTTACATTAATTGTATATACTGTAATGTTATCGTCATATTTTTTTATAAATTGTATTTATTATTATTAATATTTTTCTTTTTAAGTGATGTTTATTGATGTCATTTATTATAATTATTTTATGAATACTATATTTGTATTATATATATATATATATCTATATATATATATATATATATATATATATATATATATATATATATATATATATATATATATATATAATAGGTGTTTTATTTATAATACGGTATAATTACACATTTCTTATTGATTTAATTTATTTATTACTATTATGATGTTATTAGTATTATTGTAAATTATACATTTTAGCTAAAATATGTATATAACGTATGGATGTAAAAGTGTTGGGTGATGATGGCCCATTGAAAATCAGGACTTACCACGTGACATGGTTACCGTCAGGAAATAAAGCTTTTAAGTCATGTAGGTCATTCACCCTAACTATTTTGTTTTTACAAAATTTCAACACGTGTCTAGCTGTCTGGCGTGTTTGCTGTCATGGGTCTGCCGCTTCTGTCACAATCAACTGTGTTGCCACTCGTCCGTTTCTAAAGTCTGCACACCACTTTGCCACACTCTATCGACTGCCTGCTTCGTTCCCCTACCCCGCAACCAGCTAACGACAAGTGTCCGCTGCAGAAGCATTGCTACCATTCTGTAAACGAATTCCTGCACAAGTCTCCCTTTGGACCACTGTTGCAGTCAAATGGTCGTTTTAGACTGACGTCCATCACCACACAGGCGCATCACAGAACTGTTACCTGATGCAAAATTGTCAACTAAATGTATATAATTCCAAACAAATTTCATAATTACTCTTACTCTACTCACTTCTACGTTTCGACCACCATCGGCGGCCTTCTTCAGGAACTGAATGTTCAATGGTCACTGCTCGCTAGATGGCATCTGGATTAGGAAGACGGAACTAACTATAAATAGAGACGAGGGGGGATACAAACTAAGTCACGTGTGGGACAGTCTGCTCGCCACGCCATCAGTGACCACTGAACATTCAGTTCCTGAAGAAGGCCGCCGTTGGTGGTCGAAACGTAGAAGTAAGTAGAACATTGCTAGTTGTGTACTCATGAAATTTGTTTGGAATAATATATTACCAATTTGAAGAACATTTTCACGAATAAATGTATACAATTTTTTCGCAATCAAATCAGTCCAGTCTCGCGTCAGTGTTAATGACGTCAAGTGCCTGTAAGTTTAATGGTGGACTGCACTGTGTATGATGTTTCTAGAAGCAACACTTGCACGCTGTTGTCTCGGAAGCTGTCACAAACAGCATAACTTTCCCCATACAGCAACAAATTGAACCTGATCGTAACGGGAGGGCAAGACGCTCTCGTGAGGGTGTGGAACCCCTACGTTACGAAA
>OZ024854.1:3705295-3707795 GCA_964017155.1 Oasisia sp. SBJ-2009
ACCGCGGCCATCTACAACCCGCTCTTCAAGCAGGTGGTCAGTGCGGCGGCCGACTCGACCGTGACGGTGTGGACGATGGCCAGCGGGCACAAGGCCATGCAGTTCCGAGTCCAGACAATGTGGCGCATGTCAGAGCCCGAATACATTGAGGTGGGTGTCCGGGAGGCGAGGTGAGTGTCCGGGGGGGGGGGGGGAGCGAGGTGAGTGTCCGGGGGGGGGGCGAGGTGAGTGTCCGGGGGGGGAGGCGAGGTGAGTGTCCGGGGGGGGGGAGGCGAGGTGAATGTCCGGGGGGGGGGGGGGAGCGAGGTGAGTGTCCGTGGGGAGGGGGCGAGGTGAGTGTCCGGGGGGGGGGGGGGTAGCGAGGTGAGTGTCCGTGGGGGGGGGGCGAGGTGAGTGTCCGGGGGGGGAGGCGAGGTGAATGTCCGGGGGGCGAGGTGAGTGTCCGTGGGGAGGGGGGGGGGGGGGGAGGCGAGGTGAATATCCGGGGGGGGGCGAGGTGAGTGTCGGGGGGGGGGGGGCGAGGTGAATGTACGCGGGGGCGAGGTGAGTGTCCGGGGGGGCGAGAGGTGAGTGTCCGGGGGGCGAGGTGAGTGTCCGGGGGGGCGAGGTTAGTGTCCGGGGGGCGAGGTGAATGTACGGGGGGTGCGAGGTGAGTGTCCGGGGGGGGGCGAGGTTAGTGTCCGGGGGGGGGCGAGGTGAGTGTCCGGGGGGGGGCGAGGGGAGTATCCGGGGGGGGGGCGAGGTGAGTATCCGGGGGGGACGAGGTGAGTGTCCGGGGTGGAGGCGAGGGGAGTATCCGGGGGGGGGGCGATGTGAGTGTCCGGGGGGACGAGGTGAGTGTCCGGGGAGGAGGCGAGGGGAGTATCCGGGGGGGGGGGCGAGGTGAGTATCCGGGGGGGGCGAGAGACGGACAACGCCCCTCGACAGGTGGTATTAGTCATGCACATACGTCCGTTGGTCAGACATGAGTCAGATAGATTTGTATTTGAAAGTATTAAAATATTTTTTAAGTACCCATATTTGTATATGTAATTGACGTTGATGAATTAAAAGTATTTTTATATTTATTTTAGCACCTTCCTAAAGTATTTTACATTTCAAGTACTTAGTACTTTTGTTTAAATACATAGGACATGGTTATTCATAAATTGCAATTGTCAATGTATTTGTATTTAAATACATTTGTATTTAAAAGTATTGGCCCTTGTCTGTCGCTGATGTCGTGTGTTTCCAGGTACGGCGTGTTT
This sequence comes from Oasisia sp. SBJ-2009, assembly GCA_964017155.1. NCBI lineage: Eukaryota > Metazoa > Annelida > Polychaeta > Sabellida > Siboglinidae > Oasisia > Oasisia sp. SBJ-2009. The sequence continues at coordinate 3,706,543 of OZ024854.1, forward strand.
TAATGCATATCTATGCATATTGTGCTATTGTAATGCATTAATTAGTTTCTGCATTGTTTTGGCTCAATTCGTATTTTGTACGTTATTGTGACTCTCGTTATATTGATACTCACATGTAATATATAGTCATCTTCTACCGATAATAAATAACACAACATTTGGGCTGCAAAGTAGTAGTAGTAGTAGTAGTAGTAGTAGTAGTAGTAGTAGTAGTAGTAGTAGTTGTAGTAGTAGTAGTAGTAGTAGTAGTAGCAGTAGCAGTAGCAGTAGCAGTAGCAGTAGCAGTAGCAGTAGCAGTAGCAGTAGTAGAAGTAGAAGTAGAAGTAGAAGTAGTAGTAGTAGAAGTAGAAGTAGAAGTAGCAGTAGCAGTAGTAGAAGTAGAAGTAGAAGTAGAAGTAGCAGTAGCAGTAGTAGAAGTAGAAGTAGAAGTAGAAGTAGTAGTAGTAGAAGTAGAAGTAGAAGTAGAAGTAGAAGTAGTAGAAGTAGAAGTAGAAGTAGAAGTAGAAGTAGAAGTAGCAGTAGCAGTAGTAGAAGTAGAAGTAGAAGTAGTAGTAGTAGAAGTAGAAGTAGAAGTAGCAGTAGCAGTAGTAGAAGTAGAAGTAGAAGTAGAAGTAGAAGTAGAAGTAGAAGTAGCAGTAGCAGTAGTAGCAGTAGCAGTAGCAGTAGCAGTAGAAGTAGAAGTAGAAGTAGAAGTAGAAGTAGTAGTAGTAGAAGTAGAAGTAGAAGTAGTAGTAGTAGTAGTAGAAGTAGAAGTAGAAGTAGAAGTAGTAGTAGAAGTAGAAGTAGAAGTAGCAGTAGCAGTAGTAGCAGTAGCAGTAGCAGTAGTAGTAGAAGTAGAAGTAGAAGTAGCAGTAGCAGTAGTAGAAGTAGAAGTAGAAGTAGCAGTAGCAGTAGTAGAAGTAGAAGTAGAAGTAGAAGTAGCAGTAGCAGTAGTAGAAGTAGAAGTAGAAGTAGAAGTAGCAGTAGCAGTAGCAGAAGTAGAAGTAGAAGTAGAAGTAGCAGTAGCAGTAGTAGAAGTAGAAGTAGAAGTAGCAGTAGCAGTAGCAGTAGTAGAAGTAGAAGTAGAAGTAGCAGTAGCAGTAGTAGCAGTAGAAGTAGAAGTAGCAGTAGCAGTAGTAGAAGTAGAAGTAGAAGTAGCAGTAGCAGTAGCAGTAGTAGAAGTAGAAGTAGAAGTAGCAGTAGCAGTAGCAGTAGTAGAAGTAGAAGTAGAAGTAGCAGTAGCAGTAGTAGCAGTAGCAGTAGCAGTAGCAGTA
>OZ024854.1:3710295-3712795 GCA_964017155.1 Oasisia sp. SBJ-2009
AAGTAGAAGTAGCAGTAGCAGTAGCAGAAGTAGAAGTAGAAGTAGCAGTAGCAGAAGTAGAAGTAGAAGTAGAAGTAGTAGTAGTAGAAGTAGAAGTAGAAGTAGTAGTAGTAGAAGTAGAAGAAGAAGTAGCAGTAGCAGAAGTAGAAGTAGCAGTAGCAGTAGCAGTAGCAGAAGTAGAAGTAGAAGTAGAAGTAGCAGTAGCAGTAGTAGAAGTAGAAGTAGAAGTAGAAGTAGTAGTAGTAGAAGTAGAAGTAGAAGTAGCAGTAGCAGTAGTAGAAGTAGAAGTAGAAGTAGCAGTAGCAGTAGTAGAAGTAGAAGTAGAAGTAGAAGTAGCAGTAGCAGTAGTAGAAGTAGAAGTAGAAGTAGTAGTAGTAGAAGTAGAAGTAGAAGTAGCAGTAGCAGTAGTAGAAGTAGAAGTAGTAGTAGTAATAACGATTTCTTATGCGTCAATGTTCTCGAAGACCACACTCACTGGCATGACAAAACCAAGGGATTAAGCAATCTTGTAGTCGTATACAATGCACTAGTCGTCACCAGATGGATGAAGATGCTAGGAAGGTTCTTTCTGTTGCTTTGTTGATGGTCATGACGTGGTAGGATACAGGTACAGTTGTCACATATAAACGACGTTTCTATTTTATAATATTTTTTATATTGTATTTTATCTTAATTTATTTATTCGTATTTCTAAATTGTTTATCTTAGGTTATTTGTAAATTAATTAAAAATATGTTGTTTTACGTTTTGTCTACACATAATTTTAATATGTGAAACGCTTTAATTGGTAGTTACTTACTTAAAAACGCTATATTAAAAAAAACGCAATTATAACAATTATTATCATTGTTAATATTATTTGTATTGTTGTTGTAATTATTACGATTATTGTATAACGGCGGCAATGAACTACCACCGGTCAATGAACTACCACCGGTCAGTGTGTCACTGTTCACCCGTCAGGTGACGGCCATGTGTTTCGACCCGACCTACCGTCGTCTCATCACGGCCACTAGACTCGGAGCCGTGTCCGTGTGGAACTTCAACAACGGCGCCTGTCTGCACGAGTACCCAGTCTTCGACCACAGGTGAGCCGCGTGTGTGGCGTGAGGCGTGTGGCTGGTCTGGGAGTCCACGTGGGCAATCTACTGCACTACGGGGTTTTGTAATCTAAATATTAGTATGCTAAATATGAGTGATTTACGTATTAGCGTGCATTTGGTCCTAGATTTGTAATAAGCATTGTGTGTGTGTGTGTGTGCGCGCGCGTGCGTGCGTGCGTGTGTGCGCGCGTGCGCGCGTGCGTGCGTGCGTGCGTGTATATGTGGTTTGTGTGCATGTGTGTGTGTGTGTGTGTGTGTGTGTGTGTGTGTGTGTGTGTGTGTGTGTGTGTGTGTGTGTGTGTGTGTGTGTGTGTGTGTGTGTGTGTGTGTGTGTGTGTGTGCGTGTGTGTGCACTATGTAGACATGGTAATGAGTAATAACATAATTCAAATTAAACATAATTCTAATGAAATAAAGGCATATCATTATTTGCAATAATTTTAGTAACAGCAGTGTGTACATTACGAAGCGTATACAGTTATAAAAGAATCCCTTTTCAGTATAATGGGGACACGAAAGAATCCCCCACGAGTTCCTAGGAAGCCTTTACATACGCTATAGAAACCCTTTACACACGTTGTAAAAACGCCTTATAGTTATAACAGTTGGAGTATAAAAGAACTCAAAGATGAACTGAAAAAGAAGGCAATTAAGTCACTGGACTGAGTTGCATATCAGCGCCCCTTAGCGATCGTATAGGTTCCCATTCTGATTGGTTGAGTCGACACGTGTCGTCACTGTCCGCTACACTCGACATCCTGTCTGGGCTCATGACACAGTTTACTTTCCCATTGGCCACCATGTTAGCGTTTTGTAGGATTATAAGAAAACCAGACGCAGGAAAATTCTAAAACGTATTGCCTGTTGTTATCATCGTCTTAGTGACATGCTGGTCGAGTTTAGTCAAATTACAATATTTCTTTCTCTCGTAAAGTGCCACTACGTATGACACCCGTCACTATTTACAAATGAATGCAGACAGTAATACAACACAGGTGTCAACAAGCCAAATCACTGCCAAGTACCCATCCGCTTCCAAGTACCCATCCGCTTAGTCAAATCAGCTAAAAATGCACCATTTCACTGTCAACAGCTTCCATAATCACACCTGGAAATATAACTGTTCAAATGCACTTATGTCACAGCACGTGAATGTTGAAAAAAATCAAAATCCAATATTTGATGGGACTATGTTTTAACGGTAACCAAACAGGAAGTCTAACTGTGTCATGACGCCGTCTGTCGCAGTCAGATCACGGCCCTCGTGTGCGCGCGCAGTCGTGTCATCGTCGGCGGCTGGAGTCGACGTGTGACGATCTACTTCGACAACGACGACGACGCCCGCAATGTGACGTGGCTGAAGCCGGACCAGGTGGACGACATCCTCGACATGGCCT
>OZ024854.1:3717795-3854987 GCA_964017155.1 Oasisia sp. SBJ-2009
ATGTTTTGTAGCTTATTGACAATGTTGTTTAAGTAAAATATTTATACATTTACGTTAGTGCGAACAGCTGTGAACAAAATATTCAAAATTAATGATCTATGTAGTTAATAATAATAATAAATAATACTAAACTTTATTTATACACTTGTCTCCAGTTCAATAATATACACACATACACACATACACACATACACACACTCCACACACACACACACCACACACACACACACCACACACACACACACATACACATACACACACCACACTCACACACACACACACACACACACACACACACACACACACACACACACACACCACACACGCACGCGCACGCGCACACGCACACACGCACACACGCACACACGCACACACGCACACACACACACACACACACACACACACCACACACACCACACACACACACGCACGCGCACGCGCACACGCACACACGCACACACGCACACACGCACACACACACACACACACACACACACACAATCGTCGTCATTTCACTGTCCCTGTGATAACCCTGTTTGTTCTCCTCGGTGACATCCCTTGTGCTACTGATGTCGTCATCGGGTGACATCTGTCCGCCCTGACGTCTGTGTGTGTGTCTCCTGCAGTCGGCGTGTGGAGACGGGACCATCAGGGCGTGGTCGGTGCACCACCACGGCGGCTACCTCGGCGCCTGGGTCGGGGTCCACCTGCTGGGAGACAACGTGAGCGCCATGAACACATGTCCCGACAACACCCTCCTCTTCACGGGAGACTCGTCCGGATACATCAGGGTATGTCGATAACGTGAGGTCTTTGTCCAATTCATGTAAATAACAGTTCCTTAATCTGAATTGTTGTGGAGTTGAGCACAATATTTAGTGTCACATAATGCAACGAGTCGCCATGTGCAATAACCCACCGAACCTAGGAGAAATCGACTAAATGTTGCTAATACATTTTAGGGGATAGAGCGAATTTGATACTGGTATCAAACGTTTAAATAATACACGTGTGTGTCTGGAAAACAGAAACATTACTAATAACGTTGACAACTGGGGTTGATATAAGTAGTCACACTTGATTCAGTAATGTAGTACAACATTATCTCGCAGAGGACACGTTGTTTCTCAGTTGTCTTTATTCAACAATGAAACAGTGTACGTAGTAGACACGTGAGTGGTTGTTGTACGTATACAAGTGAATGGTTGTTGTACGTACGACGACAAGTGAGTAGTTGTTGTACATAGTAGAAAAGCGAGTAGTTGTTGTACGTAGTAGACAAGTCGGTGGTTATTGGGCGTACGTCGACAAGTGAGTGGTTGTTATACGTACATCGACAAGTGAGTGGTTGTTGTGCGTACGTCGACAAGTGAGTGGTTGATGTGCGTACGCCGACAAGTGAGTGGTTGTTGTGCGTACATCGACAAGTGAGTGGTTGTTGTGCGTACGTCGACAAGTAAGTGGTCGTTGTACGTAGTAGACAAATAAGTGGTTGTTGTACGTACGACGACAAGTGGGTGGTTGTTGTACGTACATCGACAAGTGAGTGGTTGTTGCACGTACATCGACAAGTGAGTGGTTGTTGTGCGTACGTCGACAAGTGAGTGGTTGTTGTGCGTACGTCGACAAGTGAGTGGTTGTTGTGCGTACGACGACAAGTGAATGGTTATTGGGCGTACGACGACAAGTGAGTGGTTGTTGTACGTAGTAGACAAGTGAGTGGTTGTTGTACGTAGTAGACAGGTGAGTGGTTGTTGTACGTAGTAGACAAGTGAGTGGTTGTTGTACGTAGTAGACAAGTGAGTGGTTGTTGTACGTACGACGACAAGTGAGTGGTTGTTGTGCGTACGACGACAAGTGAATGGTTATTGGGCGTACGACGACAAGTGAGTGGTTGTTTTACGTAGTAGACACGTGAGTGGTTGTTGTACGTAGTAGAAAGATGAGTGGTTGTTGTACGTAGTAGACAAGTGAGTGGTTGTTGTACGTAGTAGACAAGTGAGTGGTTGGTGTACGTAGTAGACAAGTGAATGGTTGTTTTGCGTACGACGACTAGTGAGTGGTTGTTGTACGTACGACGACAGGTGAGTGGTTGTTGTACGTATGACGACAAGTGAATGGTTGTTGTACGTATGACGACAAGTGAATGGTTGTTGTACGTATGACGACAAGTGAGTGGTTGTTGTGCGTACGACGACAAGTGAGTGGTTGTTGTACGTATGACGACAAGTGAATGGTTGTTGTACGTATGACGACAAGTGAATGGTTGTTGTACGTATGACGACAAGTGAATGGTTGTTGTGCGTACGACGACAAGTGAGTGGTTGTTGTACATACGACGACAAGTGAGTGGTTGTTGTGCGTACGACGACAAGTGAATGGTTGTTGTACGTATGACGACAAGTGAATGGTTGTTGTGCGTACGACGACAAGTGAGTGGTTGTTGTGCGTACGTCGACAAGTGAGTGGTTGTTGTACGTAGTAGACAAGTGAGTGGTTGTTGTACGTACGACAACTAGTGAGTGGTTGTTGTTGTACGTACGTTGACAAGTGAGTGGTTGTTGTACGTAGTAGACAAGTGAGTGGTTGTTGTACGTAGTAGACAAGTGATTGGCTGTTATACGTACATCGACAAGTGAGTGGTTGTTATACGTACATCGACAAGTGAGTGGTTATTGTTCGTACGACAAGTGACCAGTGAGTCGTCGTGTCGAGGTGTGGGACATCAGTCACTACTTGGTGCGGGGCCGCGGGTGTTCGGACGAGGAGCACGCCGAGCGGCAGGCCTTGTGGGACTCGTTCCCCATGATCCCGTGGCTCAAGTGGCTGGAGGACGTCCACATGCTGCACCTCGACTTCCACTGCATGAGGAAGGCGCACGAGTGGAACACGCCACACCTCCTCACCTCCTTCCGGGGCCACTCCACCGTCATCAACTCCATCGCCCACTTCGAGAACAACTTGGGCAGGTGGGTGGACGTGCGAACGTGCTCTGAATGCAAAGAAAGAGCGTGCCTTGTGCCAGCAAGTATCATGTCTGACATCGCAACTGGACATCCAGAAAGAACTGCAAAATATGCGTCTTCGAAACCGCAACAAGTGCAGTCCCTATTTATTTGTTATCGTTTGGCTTTGTGGAACTGGTGTTGTATAGCAGCATGTATTATAATACATGCTGCTATACAGCACCAGATCCAAAAGGCCAACCGAAAATAAATAAATAGGTATTCCACTTGTATTAGAATAGCTTCATGGATTCAACCAATGTATGTTTTTATTTGTTTTTATACGTCTTTACGACACTGAACGCATGCGCTGTCGCAGCTTCCTGTTGACGGCCAGCGTCGACTGCTCCGTCCGTCTGTGGACGCTCAACGGCCGCTTCATGGGAATCTTTGGCCAGAGTCGTCTATGGGAACTGAGCCACGGTGACCAGTTTCCCCCGCGACGTCACCGCTCGGACAAGTACCACCGACCACGTGGCTTCCTCCTCCCGCCAGACATCCGCAAGAGCGGCTCCTGGTGAGAAGCTCTCAGAGTCAGACGACCAACGGAGTGTGTCACCTGTCAGAGTTGTAACCACAAAATGTATTTAATAAATACTTGTTATGTAAACAAAGTTATTACACACATACACTCACGCACGCACGCACGCACGCACGCGCGCGAGCACGCACACACGCACGCGCGCGAGCACGCACGCACGCACACACACACACAAACATTGCTGGTTTACTTAGTTTTTCCATGAAATGGATACACAATTGTTTCTTTAATGCGATCATAATAATTATGGATCAGGTCTTGTTTCATTATCGTCGTCGTCGTCGTCGTCGTCGTCGTCGTCGTCGTCGTCGTCGTCGTCGTCGTCGTCGTCGTCGTCGTCGTCGTCGTCGTCGTCGTCGTCGTCGTCGTCGTCGTCGTCGTCGTCGTCGTCGTCGTCGTCGTCGTCGTCGTCGTCGTCGTCGTCGTCGTCGTCGTCGTCGTCGTCGTCGTCGTCGTCGTCGTCGTCGTCGTCGTCGTCGTCGTCGTCGTCGTCGTCGTCGTCGTCGTCGTCGTCGTCGTCGTCGTCGTCGTCGTCGTCGTCGTCGTCGTCGTCGTCGTCGTCGTCGTCGTCGTCGTCGTCGTCGTCGTCGTCGTCGTCGTCGTCGTCGTCGTCGTCGTCGTCGTCGTCGTCGTCGTCGTCGTCGTCGTCGTCGTCGTCGTCGTCGTCGTCGTCGTCGTCGTCGTCGTCGTCGTCGTCGTCGTCGTCGTCGTCGTCGTCGTCGTCGTCGTCGTCGTCGTCGTCGTCGTCGTCGTCGTCGTCGTCGTCGTCGTCGTCGTCGTCGTCGTCGTCGTCGTCGTCGTCGTCGTCGTCGTCGTCGTCGTCGTCGTCGTCGTCGTCGTCGTGCTGTTTCTATAACCTCTGCCAGATGGTGTCCTTCCAATACTTGTCTTGTTCGTCTCTCCATCGTTTCACCTCTCCAGTGTTTTAGGGAGCAATTTATAGTAAAGTATTAAAGACACCAGATAAATAATTATTCAAGTTCGTGTACACATGTGGAGTAGTGAACGTGTCTTTGTCCCTAGCACGACGCTGCATGTAATGAACGGATTCACACCGAATCGATGGATTCGATATGTGAACCTCGTCCGTAGTGTCAACATACTCGTGTCGTTTCTGCATCATTCGTCGTCCATGCGCCTTTTTAGGGAGAAACAGGCACAGGTAGGCAACATTATTGTGCACTAAGTAGGCCAATGAAAGCATGGCAGCATCACCAACTGGACAACTGCCATTTCTACATACTGCATACAAAATTAGCCATTTGGAATCGTGACATCAGTATGGAATCACTGGTGACATTTCAAATGTTTGCGTGCATATTAAAAATGCTGCTCTAGCGGATGTGACGTCAAGTGCCGGAAAGTCTGGAACGTGGCTCATCTCCGGTAGTCTGGTTATAATATAAACGACTTTAACAATTCTTTTACAGTTATTATGGTTGACTAAAAGTGACCATAAATGTTGGCAAAACGTTTGTACAGCCATCCACCTATTTATAATGGTCAACAGGGATTACGGGCGTTGTTCAGCACGAAGACAAAATTTCGAGCCCGATTCCATTGCGTGGATACTTTCCGACTGCGGCTGTCCAAATCTAGATATAAAAAACTACATAATCCCAAGTGTGTTCGAATTTCTAGTTGAACTCGGTGTAGAATAATGCATTTTTATAGAGTCTATACGTGCTATGTTAAACAGCTGGTCGTACCCTGAATAAACCGCTGCTGTAGTCACATATTAGTGATGCTGGGTATTGAATTCGAGCAGGTCTTAATTGAAATGAAAGGCAACTACTTTTTGATCAATTGGCAAATAAATTTGAATAGTTGTCTTTAAGCTATAGGAGGTAAGGTATCTTAAAACGGTTCACTATGAGCCAGATCACTAGAAGTAATAGTTCTAAGACTCATTTTTTCTGTAATTTGATAAAGTTGTTATTTACGTTACTCGTACTTAGACCAGCAGTCCGTACTTTATGACAGACGATTAGAGAGTTATACATTGTTCTCAGGACGTTAATTGACAAGATGTATTTGAGACTATTTAGTACGTATATTGTATTTAATATTTCTTCAAATGCATCGATATAACTAGTCCAATTTAAGTGTTTGTTAACACTAATATCGTGAAAATTTAAATTCTCCACATACTCGATATGATTCTGTTATTCGAAAGAGGCGAAACTGAACCCATCTTTTAGGCATATGAAATAACATGGCTTTGATTTTTCATATTTAGTGAAAGTTTGGTCACTTTGACCAAATACCTTTTTTTCAAAATAACTCTTTGGTCTTTCTATTACAATTTATTGCAGTAAGTAAGATTGTGTCATTTGAAAATATTATTAGAGTTGATAATATCAGTCGTAAATGTATAACGAACAGTAAAGAACCCACAATTGAACCTTTGGGTACACATTTTGTTATATCCGCTTCAGAACATTTAGCATTGTTAATCTGAACAAACTGTTTCCTGTTTGATAAGTAGTTCTTGCTAAATATAATTATTGCTGACTTTGTAAGCCCATAAAAGTGTAATTATGTAAATGATTGTTATGGTAAAGGATTTTTACAAGTCAATGAATACATTGATTGGGGTCATACCTGAGCTATTATGTCGGTGAGTTCTAGTGTAGTTAGTTGTTATGACATGTGGTTCTTCTCTAAAACCATAATTATTTTCCATTGCAATAGAAATTATGACATGAGACGTATGTGTGAATTTCAGTGAACATTACTCTTATAAAAAAATTGGAGATTGACGGTAATATGGCAATTGGACGACAGTGGTCAAGTAATGTCCTGTCAACTTTTTTAGAATGATATCACCGTTGCAATTTTCAGGAGATAAGGACAAATGTCAGTTGCTAACGACTGATTAATTATCATTGCGAGAAATTTGCGAATTTCTTGTTTTATTACGTTCAGTAATTTAGTGAGCAATCCACCGTTACCTCGGAGAGATTTAGTTTTAAGCTAGCAAATATGCTTACGGTAGTTTATTTAGAATGTTTGAATGTAAAATTATATAATATGAGAATTTTTAGGTAATCCATAACATTTGTGTTAATTTTGTTATTTTAGCTGCTAGTTTTATCACACAATAAGGCAAATGTGTTTTCAGCCAAGCTGAGTGTAATCAGTGTATGTTGATTTTATCACAGGAGGTGCTCGACATACCTGTACTTGAAGAAACGGAACACCAACGGTCAGTGGTCGAAAACATTGCCCCGAAGGCGAGAATTCGGGTGTTCGGGCCCAAGCCAAAGGTCCCATATTATCGCATGCAGGTACACAATAATCACCTAAATAAGGATGCCTTTCATCAGATAATATTATAAAACAATTAAAAATTATACTAACACGGAAACATATCACTCAAATCATAAACACAAATAAAACATGTTCTTTGTTGATTTGTCTTCTCATTTAATTGCTATTTTGTGTAGTATAGATATTTTATAACTGTGTTTCGTTATCAAACGTATACGTACATTATAAACAGTAATTATTAAATTATACGTAAACCTGTGAATTAAACTAAAGCAGCGATGTCGTCAGACGGCTTCGAGATATGACATTACATAAGAGTTACATAACTTCGATATAAACAATGTATATTTGTCACCAGACTAGCTTTTCGGCGAAGTTACGCAGCCGAGCGAGACGGTTCAGGCTAGACCAGACTAGATGCATTCTCGCAAGCCTGGGGCCAGTTTCATGGATCGTACTTACGACGTCGAAACTAGTCGAAAGCCTAAAATATCGTAGTAAAGTTACGCTAGTTGCGCTTCGGGTAGTTGCTGTTAGCGGCACCTCGACATTTGTAGGCGTAAAGTTACGTTAGTTGACATATATACGGGATGCACACCAAGTTCATTTATGCTTCCTGCAGCTAAAATCAAACCTAAATCAGGTTAGTTAAAGTCAAATTCGGCTTAGTTGATAATTAAATGAAACCTATGACATGCAAACCAAAATGGCATGATTGTTTCGGTACCATCTGGTTACGGTACCTACGAACACGAAGTTAGTTGCTTTAAACAAACGGGAAACGACTTGTGCAAGTATTTATATATCCATACAAGAACGTGTGTTTATTTACATAATATCAACACAACGTATGCCCATATATGGGATAGCTGTGACGTCGTCACTGATCATTTAGTACCTCTACACAGAGGAGAGCGTAGCGTTGACAAACTCAATTTAGGTTTTGATTTTTACTCCCGACCCACTCTCAACATAGTTATTGTTAGCGTTCACACTAGATTTCCTTTAAATTAACCATAGCTTGGCGTTTGGTACACGAAAAATAAAGACGGAAGCTTAGGAGAAGAGATGTTTAAATTAACCATAGCTTGGCATTTGGTACACGAAAAATAAAGACGGCAGCTTAGGAGAAAAGAGATGTTCAGAAACTTGACAAATACAGGGATTCCCCACCACGACCTAATTATGTCAATTCTACTTCGATTTAGTTACGAGAATGCTAAATTGATCTCATAAACCCCATCCTCCCAAGCCGGGGTGTTTGCCATGCAAACTACCCCTGGCAAATCCCCTGTGGGAAATATTTGACCTACTCGAGTTAAACTAGTTTATTGACCGGGTTAATCGTGACGCTTCACCCGTGAGAACAGCGCTAATACCAGCCCCAACTTGACGCTTCACCTGTGAGAACAGCGCTAATACCAGCCCCAACTTGACGCTTCACCCGTGAGAACAGCGCTAATACCAGCCCCAACTTGACGCTTCACCCGTGAGAACAGCGCTAATACCAGCCCCAACTTGACGCTTCACCCGTGAGAACAGCGCTAATACCTGCCCCAACTTGAAGACGGTACAATTTCGACCCCCTAATCGCACCAGCAGCTGAACAGTTTAGTGTATTTCCAATATTTAGTATCGACATCCCAAACATTACATGTAATAAAAGCAGCGTGTCGCTGTCACGTGGTATCACGTGTCTGGAGCCCGTCCACACTTGACTGATGTGAAAAGAGGAGTTTATGAAAGGGACAATCCAAGGGTAGAGAGGAGCTGGTAATGTCGCTCTCAGCTGCAGCCACTCATGGCGCTTGAAGACATTGTACATCCCAAACATTGCAAAATCACCATAAACATAATACATTACCGGAGTCCAACCACACTCCTGGTGTGCGATTTCACTGGCTGAACTTAAATTCACAATATTGCAAAAGGATCAGCCAAGGGTAGTGTCGGCTGGTGCTGACGTAATTAGCAGCAGCGACCTCTGGCGTGTGAGGATGATCGAATAATATGAGGGCTTTGTCGAAGTATTAAAACAAAGCTCGCTAAGGATACATAAACATTTGTAATGCAATGTTAAATTAAACACTATTGTTTTTCATTCAATCACACTTAACACATACGTTGCTGAATGTTGTAGTAACGTATTATGTAATTCGGTATTTAATACATAAGAAACGGTGACATTGCTTCCAAGTGGGCTGTTTACACATGTGTAATTTTATTACAATAAACTACCCCTTTCATTTCGATAAATCTACTTAAACATAATTGTGTTGAGAGTAGGCGCATATCGTACATATTTCAACTTCGGGAGCATACCGTAAATATTTCAACTAGCGTAAAGTTACGCCTACTAAATACATGGTGCAGCTAAGTGCTACTATGGAGCAGACTCGTGAAACGCAACTAGTGTAACTTTACGACGTCTTAGATTTTGACGAGTTATCGCCCGCTTCGACGTCGTAAGTAGCCGCCATGAAACTGGCCCCAGGTGTCATTGGCGCAGCGCAGGGTAACATGCAGCTTATCGAAATTACACGGTCTCGAAGAGATGATATTAATCGGTTTTATATGGTTAATACGAGCATGTCACGTGTTCTGTATACCGTGCTGTCTGACCACAGTGTCCGGCCTTCCACGCCTTCTCGATGCTAGAGATCGACGACATCGACTTCCCTCAAATCAGCGAGATGTTGAACGACGTATCTGACCGGTACAGCCTGCGCAGTCGCGACCAGGTACTTGTTGGCTGCAGTCAGACTCTTCCTTGTCAGCTGCTTCCTCCTCTTTATCTTCAATTCCTCTTCTTTCTGTCTTCTTCTTCATCTTTTTTCTCTTCTTCTTTTCGTTGTTCTTCTTCCTTCTTTCGTTTCCTGCTCTTCGTCCATTGTCCTCTTGTATTAATGGTAACAACTATTGATACAATTTCACATGTAGTTACTCACTCACTCACCCGTGTACGTGAGCGCATGCGTGCACGCGTGTGCACGTACGTGCGTGCGTGGTGTAACTGAACATTTCTTTTGAACAACGAGGACACACGAATTCGTTATTAGAGTATATCGACAAGATTTACTCGTAACGTTAGCCTGGGAGTATTTTTGGTGACAAGTTAAATGTTTCTGAGGTGAACATTAAAAGGCGACAACCGTGAGTGAGTTAAGCAGATTTGGATGAGGAATCGTTTGAGCATAATGCATAGCTTTGGTTGTACGAGACAAATGTTGACATGGTCCGTTCACGTGTTTCTAGGCTCCCCACACCCTGAAGCCCCCCCGACCAGGCCGTGGCACGACAAAGACGTCAAAGTGCAATTCGAAGACAAATGGCTCGAGCTCAGGTCGTCGTGACGGAGACGAGGGAGGCGGACGCCAGGAACTGGTGGTCGTGCGCATTCCCTGATTACTTAGGTAATGCGCCAATAAGACTCAACGACACCAGTGACGCACCGACTCTGTGACAACCTCGTCACGTAATTATTATGACGCCTTTGAATGTCTTCTCGTATTTTCTCATATCTCCGTACGGCTACAGCATCCCGTAAACACATCCTAGCTCAAATGTGGTAATAGTTAAAATGGAAGTACGGCCTTAGCTTATGTTATGAAGTAGGCATTACGAAAGTCAGTTCAATAATAACGTTTTTTGACCCAACTTATATTCCGTGAGCGGGGCGAGTGTCATACCAACTCTTAAGATAACTGTTTTATCTTCATTTCAAATTTGAAACAGACAAACCAGTAACTCCTGCCGGCCATGTTCAGTGTTCGTATGTGTGAACATGAACACATGATTAGAATATCTTTATAAATTAGTGTACCCATTGTTTTAAACAAGTATTAAACCGTCCGAGAGTAACTGAATCAAACTGAACGAATGGGAAGTTTAATTGGGATGCAGTTGGAATACTCGAATTGCGTTGTGTTAAAACTATAATAGGTCCATACATACATATCAATACTATCAATATTATGTATCGATTGGAGGCGACGTAAACGCACCCGTGAGTGTGTGAGTGTAGAGATAGGAAGCTAATCTAAAAAGGAACGGCCCGTATTCATTTTGGATTTCAAAATAATTGGAAACAATTCGCAATATCAGTTACACTCAAACAAGTCAATCTAGCTATTGTAGATTAACATAGCAATACAACCACTGACGGTGATTTTTGCGCCTTCACTCCGTGTCCAGTAACGCACGTAAAATGCACATGCCAGTCGATATTATGAGAGAGTTGTTATAACAGTATAAAACACAGTATTACGTCACTCATAAAATATAGACAGGCATGTCATTTGAATAACCATCTTATCATTATAATTGTTGTGTTTATAAATTCCTTCGCTGTAACCATTGTTTTCTACACTTCACTATTCATTAATACATATATCGACGTGTAACAATGTTTATGTTCCTAATAATATATGTGGAATTTAAATAATAAAAGTGATCAAAACGATATTGTGTGTGTTTTGCTCTGTGTGGGTGGGTCCAGGGGGCTGAGGGGTCCCCCAGACATTCTAAATGTGGCGTGCCTTAGACCTTTTTGAAAGTACTCCGTTATGTGCCCCAACGACCTTTGGAATGTGCCCCTATTTATGTTAGAAGAAGGTAAAGTTACGAAGCTACAACGGAGGAAAAATTTCAACACTCCGACCCTATCACGGGATATGAATTTGGTTCAGTTGCCAGTGCAAGATTTTACGGTGGGACTCAAAAGGTTTTTGTGTGTGTAGGTAGGTATGTATGTATGTATGTACGTGTGTGTGTGCGTGCATGTGGGTGTGTGCGTGCGTATGTGTGGTGTGTATAACCATTATAATGATCACATTATATTCGTAGCTGTCATGATGACGGCGCACATACGTTTCCTAATGGAAGTTTCGCTGACAGTAGAAGCGTGAGAACAAGCAGGCACGGGGTATGCATGTCGACATGTAAGCAAATTAGAAAGTCTCAGCCCCATCGGTAGATGAACCTGCAGCGTCGACAACGGGTGGACGTGTCTGAACTAACGAAAACGACGCGATTGTAGGACGGCTGGCCCCCGAACTCGAGTTTTGGAATTGTAGCTTTCTTGGTGAGCTTCAAACCCACCGTGTGTTGTGCATAAAATCATGAGAATTTCTAACCATGATAAGAAAAATGTACAGGTTAGGGAGCTAGCAAAGAACAGAAATATACAGAAATATGTCGCTGTGTGAAAAACAACGGTCATGATCGTGTAACCCTGCAACAAACGTGACGTCCATAGTGATGATGAAATTGCATGGTTGTTGACCAGATAACGCCAAAATACTACTCAATAACACCAACTTATGTCCCAAACCACTCAAAACGTACAAATTGGTTCACTTGAAATCACAGGTACATGATTTTTATTGAGAAACATTAAGACAATGGCATTTTCACAGTTCATACATAAATTATTTTAATTTTATACAATAATACCAGAGCATTTCATTTATTTTCACTTGCTGGCTGCTTCATTATTGTGCAGTTAATCACTGCCTTAGCACTCAGTAAGATACACCTGTACGGTTTAAATCAGTTTCACGTTCACCAGCTATATGGATTATTTGAGTTGCTTGAAATATTGCTATTTCTCTAATCGAAATACGCCCAGTAGTGCCAGTGGCGCCACCTGGGGAACAAAAACTTAATTAACTTCCGTCAACGAAATTTTACTGTAGTAGATTTACAGTACAGAAAATTTATAGTAGAGTGGATTTTTATGCATAGATGACCATTAACAGCTACTGGTACGCACCGGTTTTACAACGTGAACATTGACTTAATATTTCCTAATATATGAGCCATTCTTTATATTTTAGTATATAGTCCAAGACAGACTAATTCTATGCCACCTGTAGTTATCTGTGGCAGTTGGTTATAGCTGGGCGTACTTGTCTGCAGCCTTCACCAGCAGTGAAGTGGTCCCACTCTCCTTTGCTGAGTGGCCTGCGTCGTGGACTATGTTGAACTCAGCTTCTGGCCATCGCTGCAATGGCAGAGAAACCATCATTAAAGCCAATCTCTGGCTGAGAATGCACCACTGATGAGACAAACTGACAGAGAAAACATTAGACATTAGTTTCATTACTAATCTAACCACTCATTGTATATAAACTTACATAACATGGCAGAAAAAAACAGTACTGAAGTCACAGACAGAGCTAATATGACTAAAACTGCCTGTGCAATTGACTATTGACTTCATTCATTGCAGATGGTGGTCATTGGTGCATATGTCTGCAGCATGAAAACAGTTTAGTAATATGCGCAGTCAACACATAACATACAGTCATACACATAACAAATTACAAAGCAGGAACCAAGTTTAGACATTTATGCAGAATGCTGACTGGGGATAACAAATGATTACCGTAGCATCACAACAAATTACATCATTTGCACAAAGATGATGGCATAGTCATATTGATTTTAACAAATACATAAAGAAATTAAATTAACTGGAATTTGTTGATGGGAAAGCAGCAGAAACACAGTTGAAATCAGAACTGCTTTGAGTTGATTTAAAATGGCATAAACAAATCATTTTTATTTCACCGCCACTAATCTATTTTGGTGCTTCATAAATGCATATAAAAGAGCTATATAAAAAAAAAAAATCTGCCAGAGTGGGTGGAATTGGAATCCCAAAAACACATTTCGAATAAAATAAGTCATTAGTTGTTTGATTAATTGATTATTTTTACCATTAATTTTATGATTTTACCAAACTTGTAGAATTAAATAGTTCACCAATGTTCAATGATTTTACAAAAATTGCATTCCAATCTTTATGCAGTCAACTTTGTGTCTTCCTGGATACTACACATGTAGATAGGTTTACTTTTCTGCAAAATTTATTTTAAATCACACGTGCAAAAAAAATCCAATTTACTTTATATATATATATATATATATATATATATATATATATATATATATATATATATATATGTATATATATATATTATATGTGTGTGTACATATATTATACATAATATATCTATAATATATAAATAAACATTATATATATATGTACATATATATTATAAATATATATATATAATATATATATATGTACATATATATTATATATATATATACATATATAATATATATATATATATATAATATATATATATATATATATATATATATATATGGAGATAACAGATTATTAAACCAATTTTAACTCACTTAACATTACTAAAGCAACATGTAGTTAGAGAATACATTTCTACAGTGATGTGCATGCAGATATATTTAGAGTACCTTGTGCAGTTCCCAGGCAGTGTCCATTGGGCACACGACGTCGTAGCGTCCCTGGACAATTGTACACGGGATGTGCCTGATCTTGTCCACATTGTCCAGCAGCTGTCCATCATGGTCAAAGAAGCCACCGTTGACAAAGTAGTGGCTGAATCCAAGCAATGGAACATGACAACCAGAGCTGACGTTTTTATAATAACATGCATTCATATATTTTATGTGAAGCTGGTAGGATACTCACTTTATATGAAAAACATATTTGGGCTTCCACTCTCTTGACTGACAATTCGAAAATGAGCAATTACTCTTCAGTGTGTAATCCAACATGGACACATGTGAGCAGTTACAGTCACTAGTATTTTCCACAAACCAAATAAGAATGAATCTCCATGATGAAACCAGATGGAGGGTGAACGTACACCACTGGATGCCATCATATAAACACCACATATCCTAGGAGCAGAATTAAACTGTAAAATAAAAAATACTATTTCTTTAAATGTGGACATGTGGGAAAACCAAAGTCGTGCTCCATTATTATCACAAAATATGCAAATGCTATATCAAACAGAAATCATTGAAAATATACTGAAGTACCTACTTCAAGATCGACAGGAAAGCAAAGAGAAATAAAAAGGTTGGCGAGAGACATACAAATGGACTGATAGAAAGATGAATGGACACAAAGACAGACACACAGATGGACAGACAGACAGCTGGATAGCCAGATGGACAGACAGTCTACCTACCTTTCAATGCGGGCAAACTGTAATGCCCACTGGTCACTCTCAGCACGCTTGAGAAGGTTCTGGTCGACAAAGAGGCGCGAGGTGGACATCTCCCACTGGCTCCAGCGCTGGGCACACAACAGGCGCTTCTCCTCATCCGCCCCCGTCAGACGGCGGTAGTAGGCTCCCATCATGTCATCACGCTCCACCTGACCGGCACACAGGAAGACTCTTATGGACCACTTTAAGTGTGCACAGCTGATCGTACAGAACTACTGCCTCTTTCAATAAGAAGTGTGGATAATGGTTTAGTCATGTTATTGATGCATTAATAAATACAAATATTTCATATGAAATCTATAATATGAGGCATATTTGATGGTTGGTGGGAATGTTATGCTTATATGTACCCCTCCCCCCAGTAATCATTGATGAAAACTTAATATGGAGAGCGCAGATAAAATGGTTGAAAAGACGGTATAAAAAGCATAGCCGTTTTCCATAAGACAAAGCATGTTCTTGATGTTCAAGCATTACGCGCGTTATAGTATACCAATCACTTGTTGAACCATTCATGTCTTATTGCTGTGAAATATGAAATATTTGTTCACCACTCAAACATTTTTAAACTTCAAGGTTTAATTACACATAAGACTTTGATTAAAGCAAACAACCACTGTTTAGAAGGTCGTGTACAAGTGTTGCAGTCGTACACAAGCACGATACTAGAAAATGTCAACTATTTTAAGTTAAAAAAATGACACCACCCATAGACTACTCTCAGTTACTGTCAGAGGTACACCTGTATACACTTATGGAACGGTTTAGCAAGTGAAATAACACAGTTACTGAGTTTGCAACAATTTCAGAAAAGATTCACGTGGATGTTACTTTCTTCGTATTAATGAACAGTTCTCACAATGTTACTGTTACTGTTACTTTGTATTCTATCTTGTAACACTGTGTTTTAGTTTGAAAAGGGCACAGCACCTTACAAGTCACATGACTTCTGCTATGTCCCTTCAACAGCAGCAGCGACTCACCAATCATGAAACTGTATTGTATTATCCTTGCCATAATATGTTGTAGTACTACAATGTTGTTATTGAAAAAGACTTTCATACATTCATTCATTCAAACTTCCACTCACCAGAGGGATTGGTTCCACATATTTCTCCCATGCATCGGGGAAGATGAAACTTGCCCCACTTTGATAGTACCACACCAGTTCCTTCCTGAAGATACACAGACACACATACACCCACTGCTCAACAGCCATGTCAGTGTGAAAGCACATTGAGCAATGGTTTTTACAACTGGCTGAGTGAGAACTAAATCTATGGGAGAGCACCCAAGTGTATGCTGTATTTACTGTTTGTGATGCGATGACCACAATTATAATATAGATTAGGATTTTAAAATCATGATGAAGATTTAGATACTGTTTTCAATATAGATTTATCTGACCTTTTTATTTTGTACTACTTTATGTATCAAACATGCACTACAAACAAATTTCCCTTCCAGGAAAATGAAATTATATTGTATTGTTTTGTGTGGAAGTCTACATTCAGGTGCCTGAGATCCGATTTTACATTGTCAATACAAATGGTACAAATCTAAAGCATAACCACAACCACATAATTTACATAGCAGCCATATAAATATTAGCAGGTATATGTATATAATCATATATATACCTAATATTTATATGGCTGCTACATATACAGGGGTGATATATATATACCCGGTATATATATATCAAGGTGATTATATATATATATATATATATATATATATATATATATATATATATATATACACTGTATATATATATATAGAAATATATATTATATATAATATTATACATACATATATATATACATACATATATATATATATATATATATATATATATATATCACCTTGAATGAATTAACAACAACTAAGGACAACACAGAAATACTCCTCTCACCCACCTTCTCAATGTGAAGATTCCACGGAGGATCAGAGCTTTTACTCGGTCAGGATATGTCTGAGCATACGTGAGTGAAAGACATGATCCCCAACTTCCACCAAATACCACCCACTTGTCCACCCCGACATGTGTGCGCAGTTTCTCTATATCAGCAACAACCTCCCATGTTGTGTTCTCCTGCAAGATGTCTTTACATTAAAGCATAGCATTTGCATTGTACAATGTGCAAATAATATTAAATATCCCAGGCTATTTATGTTACCCTAAACTTTACATCAACACATATACAGGCACATTTTGTGGGTCAAATTGTTTTACAGGTATTTGACATCTTGATCAATAAAAATTAAAAGAATGTTTATTTGGAAGAAAGGACAGATCTATGTCTAACTACAGCGTAGCTACAAAATGTGTGTGTATGTGCACACACACACATGTATGTGTCCATCCATATGTGAACAGTTTATGTAGGAGGATTTAGTTTATGGTTTCATGCATGGTATGACGCCAATGAAAGTGTGCTTTTCATATAGGAAAAATATCAGCATAGGTAGTATATAGTGATATACTTGCTGAAGTTGTGTCAATACAATCTTAGTCAGAGATTACTGTTTCTGAAGTGTTTACTGGTCCCCCAAAGGTTCACCTTATCAGTTGACACAAGTACCTTCAACTCTGCAGCAGGCAGTGACTTGCCAGAACCTCGCTGGTCCACCAGTATTATGCGGTAGACATTTGGGTCAAAGTAGCGCCTGTCACTGCCAGAGCATCCACCTCCGGGTCCACCATGTCTACGTGATAGATCACATCACTGCTCAGTGACACCGACACGTGTCCTTATAGTCTTAATAGAACTTACACATCAGACTATCATGTGAGCACTACTTGAAATTACATAAATTAGTTACACATATTATTAATGTGTATGCATGTACCCCGGTATGTGTGCTTGTACAGGTTCGCTACAATAGGATAGAAATGTTGTACTTGGTCAAGTGCATTAACAAATTAATTGTAGCTATACTATACTATACTATACTATACTATACTATACTACACTACACTACACTACACTACACTACACTACACTACACTACACTACACTACACTACACTATACTATACTATACTATATTATACTATAGTCCTATGCTCCACAATTAAACTCGGTACTTTTGCAGTTTAGGCCCGCACCTCGAAAAAACCATCAAAATGATCACCTACGATGACTAAACTTCGCAGGGCATATCTACTATACCTGTACTACGCGTATGCACTTGTCACGTGATCAAAAATAATAATTAATGCCTGAAATCGATCAAAATGTGTAAGTAAATAACGTGCTTTCCTCGCCGAGTCACTACTGCCACAGTGAACTCCGTTAGGTGGCGCAAAGGAAAGCGCGTTATTTACTTACACATTTTGATCGATTTCAGGCATTAATTATTATTTTTTGACTACGTGACAAGTGCATACGCATAGTACAGGTGTAGTAGATATGCCCTGCGAAGTTTGGTCATCGTAGGTGATCATTTTGATGGTTTTTTCGAGGTGCGAGCCTAAACTGCAAAAGTACCTTAAACTCCACATTGCAAGAATAAATTATATTACATGATTTTTGTGTGGATATGTCTGGAAAATTGTAAGAAACCTTTTTCTGATGCCTGTGCTGTGGTATGTGAGTAGCTGTGACGTCGGCTTATTTATACTGACTCGACGAAAATGACATCTGCCTTTTTTGTATTGGAAGTCATGTAGAATGACATTCCAAACATACACACATAGATAAAACATTAGTAAAACCCGTTTTGAAAAGGCCTTAATATTTTAGGCCTGTTGTCTTCGTGTTGAGGGGCGATTTTTGAATGATATGCTAGCTAGAATATTGTTTTGACAAGAGTACAAAAAATTAGTACTCTGGTCAAATACTAGCCATTGCAAGCTTATGCCTTATAGTTATAGGCCTATTTTATTATTATAATAATTGTTTTAATGTTGTCAACTCACAAAAATAGGACAGGCTTCCCATCAGCCTTTCCACTCTGCTCGTAGTAAATTTGGTGTAAGTCTGACACTTGCAGGAAGCCACTGTCAAACGGTTCGATTTCGGGATACGCTTCCCTCACATCAGACTTTTCTGTCGGCGTGTCTTCCGTCTTCATGTTGGTCCCCGCTTCTGAATCTGACTCTGTCTCTGATATCTCGTTGATGGTTCGCGATTTTGTCGAGTTAGGCTTGCTATAGTTTTCGCCTTGCGTCTTTATCAAACTAAGGAGCCGACGTCGCTGGTTACAAGCGGACACGGAGCTTCTACAAACAGTGCCTACGCGACTGAAAGACGCACGCCCACATGAAAGCCTTGATGACAAAGCGATGTACTTCCGAAAACAAATCATCACAAGACCCAGCCTCGGTGACCAGAGTCTCGATGTTTACTCTCAGTGACAATGTAACGTCGCGTGTTTGTCCCTACACATTTTTCCGACGAATATTATGAAAAGCAGGATACCGCCTTTTTTTACTTGTCGCTATACGTTAATTAAACGGATAAAAAAAGACATATTTTGGTCATATAATTTATTTACGAGAAACGCTTGTGTTTTATCTAACCTGACCCAAAAGAACGCCAAAGAAAAAGGCTCTGTCAGAAACCAGTCTCTGTAAGACACATGACTGATGCGCCACCTGGCGAATAACACATACATTGCACGAATGTTTTTAGAAGCAGACGACACAAGTTGTTTGCTAACAAATATTATTTCCGGAGAGAAACGCGTACGTACGAGCAGTGACAGTTTATAAAAGGATTACATTTGGCTTGTGGTAGTTTATCCAGAATATAAAATACTTTGTGTATCTTTATTGATAAATTTTCTGTTTGTGGAGACGCTGCATGGACCATGGTGGTGTCTTTAAATTTTAATTTATCATGCAGCTTGGCTAGTTAAATTTCATGCCTTGGGCTTAAGTCTTGACTCAATACATTATAATATGATGATTTAGTTACAGTTTCGTCATGCTATTTTAATTATAACGTTTAAAGAAATCTTATCATTTTCAATAGGATCTATATCTACTATGTCTATGTCACTATGACTACATATAACCTTGTGCTAAATCTGCTAAGTCTATTTTCGTGAAAGATATGCAAACACACTTACTTTAAAAGTTGTTTGAGTGAAGTCTGAAAACAGACGTATTTACATTACAAAAATAGACCGGGGGAATCCAAATCATGAAAAAAGACGCCAGTCCAGGGGGAAGGTCAGAAACGGTGTGCCTTATCTGCACTGTGTGCCTTATCACTCTGTCTCTGTGTGGCCAGAACATGTCATGCGAATCGGTGCAAGACCAAGCATGGTACAGTGTACTAAAATATGCAAAACGCATTAAAAGACAAGATTGTTGTGACATATTTGGACTTGGCTTACATTTTCCAGTTATGATTTTCCAGTTATTAGTTTATAAAACCAAGCCTGGCTACACACACACACACACACACACACACACACACACACACACACACACACACACACACACACACACACACACACACACACACACACACACACACACACACACACACACACACACACACACACACACACACACACACACACACACACACACACACACACACACACACACACACACACACACACATATATACAGTGTATATATATATAATATATATAGCCACAGTGTTTGTATATATATATATTAGTCTAGGACTAGGCTATACTGGCTATATTATTTGTTTGAGATTTGTCCTGATATGGTCAGTAAGTGTCTTAATCATCTGAGTTGGTCAATGAATCTGTGTCAATGACTGCAGTGCCAAGGCAATGATCAGCCCAATCCCCCAATGGCAGTGGTTTGACTCACTGTGTCACTGTCAGTATCATGTCCATGCAATGCATGATATGATTCATCGCTTTATTGTATTAAGAACTATATACTGAGTTAGAACGAAATAATCATGCACAACAGTTAAATTTATATATTATATAAATCATTAGTACACACCCAAGGTTGGAACTGAACATCCATTGTAATGTTGTTAATGATGTCACAGGTAATTTTATTTCAGAATCTGAGAAATTGGATGTCATGGTTTTGAACAATGGAACTTTCAGCGACTGGCATGAGACAATAATAAATACTTTTTCGCAAAGTGGCAATGATGCACTGGAATTGATATATCTCATTCTAGTTGGCTGGTTTGTGTACCCACTGGCATGGCTCAGAGAATGTAAGTACCCTAAACCTACACTGTTTAGTATGCAAGACAAAACAAATTTAAACAGTTATGAACAATTTAGGAAATATCTTGCTGACAATTAATTTTAATACAATTTAAAAAAAATAATACTTTACATTTATGAGCAACAGTATTGCTTTATTTAAACAAGCAACATGTCTAGTGAATCTGTCATTTGTGGTTTGCTTATTGGACTTGCATAGATACATGTGTGTGTTTACATTTCCAATTCTTGCAACATGATTTTGTTTAACACAGTGTCAACTAATACATGTAACATAATTGTTTATGTAAATTATCCACACCTTTGTCTGTTTGGCACATGTCTTGGGTCTTTTATAACTGGTTGATTTGCTTCACACTTCTTGCTAGGGTACAACTGGTTTGGCACCCGATGGCAGCATGAAGATGCAGAAACTCATTCAGCAATGTTTTTAATGACGGGAATTTTCTGTATACCTGCTGTTGTACTGATAGGTGTGTGCATTTTGAGATACTCCTTATAATGCTTAGGATTTACACCGAATCCAGTGAGTATATAAAGTTATAACACTTGTACAGTTGAAAATCAAAATTATGCATCAGGAGGTGACAGTATGTGCATGTGTATGTGTCATTATAAATTTATTTTCCACATGCAAGTATATGGTCAGTTATCACGAAACGTCGACATAATTTGCTTTGGGGGGTAAATTTAGAATTCAATATTTCACATTTTCCTTTTAGTCACTAATAAATAACATGTCAAGGTATACGGCTATAAATAGTGATGGATATTTGTGTACAAATAATGTTTTTGCAATTATTGCAACATGGCTGAATGCTTCCTATGGAGGTCAAGACGGTGACTGACTGAACATTAGTCAGAGTGTTACACAAAATTTAACCAGGAACCACATCAGTGACTATAGCCGGATTAATACATCAGTGCACCAGTGTACATAATACACTGTCCATATTGCGTTGTGCAGCAATATATAGCAGTAGGCAAAACTGTATTTGCGACACCTTTATGAAGCAGTAAACATCCATGCAAACCATAAGTGTTGTGTATCAATAACATATCAAGTCATTACATGTAGTGAATGTATCAAATTATAATCTATATCAAACTATTCTGTTTTCAATTTGCGATGGCAGCTAGTAATACAGGATTTATGGTAAACAAATGTTTTACTCTTGTATCAATCTAATCAATGTATCATATCATGACCTCTGTATCAAGGTATGTATCATATCATGAAGTAGTGTATCATTCCGGCCCTGTCAGTGACAGCACAGCACCGAATCACTGTGTTGCCATCTAGTGGTAATCATCTGAAGAAGTCAAAATATTTAAGAAGAAAGGCAAACATAATTGTATAAAAGCAATAATGTTTCAACAATCGCACTGTGGATATATTCAATAGTACATAATAATATATGTTTTTATGTATTATAATTGTCAAACACAGACATGTCCAGTGCCACTTTCGTTGAATGGTGATGTGTTTCTTTTCAGCTCAGTGCATCTTCTTCCCTGGAAACTTCAGGTGGAAAGGTGGTGACAGACTTCACATGACAGAGGAGAAATTTCTGCATTTGCACGAACTTGCCAAGGTATGCATTCAGTTAGGCAATATAGTTGTGAAATGGGTGAAAATTAGTATGTTTATGTGTGAAAGAAACTATAATTAATACATTTAATTAGCAGGTAATTAAATGTGTAATGTTGGGTGTAGCATGGATGGTCATCTTATTAATCACATAATGCCTGCTGGTGACTTGGTCTTGATTTCACCTTCATCAGCAGGATTATGCCAGCTACTACATGAATGTGTGAGTGCAGTTATGATATTTAGATCTGTGACCTTATCACAAATGGAGTAATCGTACTCGTACTCATAGTACTCATACTTTCTGAGTAAACGTACTTGTGTACATTGGTCCAAAAAGCAAACTAATCGTACGATTACTTCTCACGATTACATTTTTTTTATACATGAACAGTTGCAAGCAAATGTATTAGACAGATAGAAATGTGATCTTAACATCTTGCTTTGTAATTTTAGAAGCCTTGCCTGTACTGTTTGCTCTGTCAGTATAATGACTGGTTTTGGTTTCTACCTCCAGAATCCTGACTTGGTCTGGCTGGTTAGCTGCCAAATCCATGTGTCTATTATGTTTCAGTGTAAACTGTAAACCTGTTTAAATCCACAACTGTTCTGTGTTTGCTCCAACTGATATATTACATATTTAAATTGGATGTCATTTTTAATGTGATCCCCTGGATTTGAAATGTTGTTATTGTATTTGATCATGTGTATTTGACATTGAAAAAGAGGACATTTGAAATTCTTAAATGCATCATATTTGTGTTCGATTTTGCCTGAAATATGTAAAGTTTGAAGCCTTGATGTTTATCAAGTACAACAAAATGTAACTAGACAGTCCTTGTATGTGATGGCTTATGCATGAGCATATAATTAACCGAAACATGACAAATAATTACAAGACTCTCAGCTAGCTGTTTACTTAGTGGCAGTGGGTGCTGAATGCTATGCTGAAGTTGAAGTACAAAAAAGTTTGTGTTATGTTCCACCAACATATCTTATTTCTTTATTGACAGTCAGACAATACTGATTTACTGAACAGTATTTATCCTGCTGGTTCAATACTCAATATATCAATTAAAATATTGCAATATTTCTGTAAATTCTATTTTTTTATCTTGATACTTCATTGACATAATTGAATATCAAACCACCACTAAATTGGCACTCATTTATCAAATGTGTATGCTATTTGTTACACTATCACTATGACACCTTTAATTTGTAGTATCATTATATTTAACAAGATTTAACAAAATTGCCACCTAGAGATTCAACTCTGGATGGCAGGTGGACTATATACCTGAGAAAGTCGTCTGATTATTAATAATAATAACACCTGGATAGTGGATAGCAGTAATCATGCAGTTAGAACACTAAATAGTGACACAGCAACAGAAAAAGAATGATACATGGGGATTTCATGGACGTCACCTTTACGGTAGAAACAGGATATATTCATTAAAGTAATCATGAAAGTAATCATGATTACATTCTAAAGTAATCATACTCATACTCATACTCGAGTACTTTTTAAAGTAACCGTACAAGCAAGACAGCCAGATTGAACCAGTCACCCCTACACTGTGAACGACTTCAGATTGTACTATGTGAGTCTTGAAAGATCCGCTAAGCTGTAGTACTGTACTGTACTGTACTGTACCGTACCGTACCGTACCGTACCGTACCGTACCGAACCGTACCGTACCGTACCGAACCGCACCGCACCGCACCGCACCGCACCTCACTGCACTGCACTTGGAGTAAAATGATAATGAGATTCATTGTCTGATTTCTTTTTGCAGACAGGATTTAAAGAGGGTCACTCTGATATGGTGCTGGAATACATTGATGATTATTCCCTTGATATAAATTACCCCGCCCCACAGACAGGGCTCACTTTCCTTTTGGTAAGTGTTATGCATGACCATCATCAACAAATTAAGCATTACAATGTTGCTAGTCCTTTATGACAACTTTCTGGATTTATAATGTTTATTGAGAAGATTTAACAAGATTTAACAAGATTGCCACCTAGAGAATCAACTCTAGATGGCAGGTGGACAAGGAAGCCGTTTGGCTTATCGAGAGTCTCTCTATCAATGAATACCCTGCCCGTCTTAGGTATATGTCGATTTTATTTTTAAATATATTAACACTACTAGCACCTACACAATCAGCTGATAATCTGTTCCATTCATTTACTATTCTTTGTGAAAATGAAAATTTTCTAATATCTAGTCTACACTGCTTCTTTGCTAATGTATCTCCATGTCCTCTAGTCCTTCTCTCTTCCTTGACCGTGAAAAAAATAATTCTGTCAATATTTTCATACCCATTCAATATTTTAAAAACCTCAATCTGATCTCCTCTCAATCTTCTGGTTTCTAGTGTTGTTAGACCACATTCTTTTAGACGCATTTCATAACTAATATTCCTGAGTTTTGGTATCACTTTTGTTGCTCTCCTTTGTGCGTTACATTACATGTCAGATGCAACTGTATTACTCTCAGTGTGTGATATTGTTAATCATTTTGATTAATACAGTTATTGCATGCACATTATTGTATTAATTTAAAAAATGGATGCCAAACATGTGGATCTTTGAGAAATTCTGTGTTATATTATTTGAAATCCTGAATCAAAAATGTTCAAAAACATAAGGCGATGGTGAAGTTTCTAAAGTGAGAAGTGTTAGTGGAAATGTTTACCTAGCAGATGTCACACCATCCGTGAAAAACAATGCACATGATGTCTTATTGTTTTTGTTAACATTGGTGGCAATATAATAAAAAGAACAAATGTATACAAGTTCGTTCATTAATATGTGCATTAATACAAATCATATATATATTAATACTGAATAAAAAAATGTACACTTCAGTGCTTAGCCTAAACATCACAGTAATGTGTACAGCTACAGGAAAGACAAAAGTACATTAAACAAATAATAAATCATGACTATTATTCTCCACATTTATTATTAAATTATCATATCACGTTGTCAATAAACTGTGTCATATTTCCACAGTGTGCCTGTCTCAGTGGTCATAGAGATTTGGTATGCGAAATGCTGAAAAGAGGTGAGGTCCATACAATCTATCAGAGACACACGTTGACATTTGTATTGTTCTCAATAAATTGGTTTTCTACAAGCAAGCCATGTTTCTAGGATGTGTCTGATATAAAGAATCGTAAGATATTGGACCAGAGATTAAACCCACAAAATATACGTCATTCAGAAAACGCAAGACTTGGTATCATAATGGCTGTAGTAAAATATTGAATTAGATTCTATATGTGAACCCTGTCATTGTCACCTCTGACAGAATTGTTAACTGTGAACTCTCATGTTCTCAATTGAAGAAATTAAGTCATTAAACCAGTTTTGAGAATGTACTGGATCCACATAATCTTGAATGCACTAGGTCCCTTTTATCCTCTTTCAATGAATAACTGATTACACCTGTTGATTACTTAGTTGACACTGTGTTGTGTGTTATCCTGCTGTCAGGAGGGGACGTCAATGTGGTGTCACATGACAAGGACTCTGCTCTCTATCTCGCCACATTTGGTGTGCTCAATTCAATGACGCCAGATCTGAGACTGTTGCAAGAACTTGTCAATGCTGGTCAGTGGCCCACTCTCTCAAATTTATTTAGTAGCTATTCTAAGATGCAGGTGTAAAATAAATTTTTCTATTACTATGACATGACATTTTGTAGCAAACTGTGTCAACGCTGTCTTGCTGCAGTAGGCAATTAAGCGTAGATAAATATATTTCATTTGCATTTTAATTAAAACAAAACGTATTGTTTTATATAATGGCTGGTTTGTCATGAGACTTCATCATGTTGAGATGTTATTGCCTGTTAATCCATTATTAATTCCTTCCGTCAATCTTCATAGTTTCTTATCACCCACTGATTTATGCTTAGACTTTTCTCAAAAAAATTGTTTTTGGTTGTTCACATTGTTTTAACCTGCACTGTCACCCTGTTCATGACCATTTGGTCCTGTTATTTATGTGCATTTTCTGCACAGTTTCCTGTGACTCCTAGCTGCTGGTGGTGACATCGTTGAAGTAAGAACCATGGGTTGGTGTTTCAGGCTAAAGTTGTATAATAATCATACCTAAAAACTTGTTGCTGGGGATGTGCACAGGAATTTAGCTTACATTTTGAATTATTGCTATTTGAACATTGCAAATTCTTTATTCTTACAAGATGGTAATCTTATTTATAAATATGCTACAGCATCTACAAATGATTTAATTTTGTTTCCGAGTTATTGTCGTGTTTTATAAGAGAATAAGTAATTATGAAGTTTAAAGGACAAAAAAAGACAACGGTTTTGTGGCATACACCTAATAGAGTTTATACAAAGTAACAATTTCCACATATACTCAATTTTTTAACGTCAGCGGTTTACTCAGAATGTGACTTTAAAGTCTAAAATTCTAACGAAATCCACGATGGTCTAGACGTCGCCATCAGTGAAGGGTTAACTTGGCTTGGCCATTCAGCGCGCGACATTCTATGTCTCTGTTGAAGCCGGTCAGCTTCCTGCGATGTTGTTAAGGGTCAACAACTTCGAGTCTTCGACAGTTCGTTCAGTTGGCGTGACATCTAGCAGCTGCTTATAGACGTATATCGAAATCTGTGGTTAAATCTATGGTAAACTTGAGTAATTATGCCTTACTGTTCGGCATACGGTTGCAATAATAGTTGAAACAACCGGTAGTATTGAAGCAATGGATTCACATTGGTGATTTGCGGGCGTACTGTTTGGAATCCCTCCAGTCCAAGTACAATTCACTTTGCTCGGTCCATTTTGAGGAGAAATGCTTTGAAGTAGACATCAGTTGATGGGATGATTTCAGCGATAACAATAATAGACAACTTTATATTTACCGTCATCAGCATGTTACGCGCATTGCCGAGTTGCAGCCATTTCATGACAACAGCCAAACCCCATGCAGGGAATCTACGTGGAGAGGGTCTCACCGTCGTGACGTCATTCTTCGTCTAAGATGGGGTAGCGCAGAGTATTTGGATAGCTTGGTGTTAAAAAATATTTTTCTGGTAAACCGCTGGCGTTAAAAAATTGAGTATATGTGGAAATTGTTACTTTATATTAACTGTATTAGGTGTATGCCAGGAAACAGTTAATTTTGTTGTCCTTTAAAAGAAATTGATAATAAAATTATATGTACCATTAAAATCTGTTTCAAGTATATTAGGGCATCTGTGATTTCGTTAGAAGTTGCCAAACTCAAATGTACGCAAGCAATTCACATACTGAATTAGCAGTGTAAAACATTTGCAGTGACCAACCAGTATTTATGCTAAGTGAAGAACTGGAGTTGTTAATGAAATATAGCCAGGGACTTCAACAAAAGCTGCCTTTGACTAAGACACATTGATCTAATTTCTGAGATTTATGTGTAATTTTAGGTTGCAGTGTAAACTGCCAGAATGCCAAAGGTTTCACGCCCCTCCACAGGGCAGCCACCAGGGGTAGTGTCCCTGTCATCAACTGGCTCTTACAACATGGTAGGTCCTAGTTCCTGACCACATCTCATGCGGTAGGTATGGTGTTTAGACACTGAACTCTCAATTGAGTTTGATTCCTGTGCTGTCATTCTGAACTGTGGACAAGTACATTCACTTCATACCGTTCCAGTTCACTGAGCTCTGTGAATCAGTACCTGGCTACATACAGTGGAGGGTACTGGATACCCGTGTATCAATAATCTCCACAGAGCATTACCTGTGTAAGGTTACTTGAACAGCCTTGAGAACTGAATATCACATTATAATATATAAGAGCTTATCTTTGCTTTAAAAAATAGGATTAGCAGCCAATCAGAAAATATAACTGGAATAAAGAAGCATCCACCCATATTGACTACCAAAATGGTTTGTAATTAACCAAAATGTTTCATTAAATCTGACCACCATCTGTATATAAATAAAAACGTTGCTGTATTATGTTGTCTAGCAGCAATGATCTCATTCCATTGCAGGTGCTGATAGAAACCTGCCCAACAGATTTGGTGTTTATCCTGCGGACAGTGCAACTAATGCAGGTAACTGTTTAGTTTACTTGATATCATACGTCAGCACAAATGTTGAAGTGAAGATCCTTCCTGGGAATAGTCTAAAAGACAGACTCAAACTTGTGTTGTGCATAGAAATATTGTTACACAGATACTTGCCATAGACGTACATTGGATTCCTACAGGTTTGTAAAAACCTGTGCCCATAATTGATTTCAGGTCATATATTAGGGTATATTATTTGCAGAAAGTAACAGCAGTAATTATTTAAATTTGTTACTAAACAATGTGAGTTTGGGTAGTAATGCAATAATTTACCTCTAATTTAGTAATGCTCTGGAACCACTAGTTGGCCCAGCATGTAGATGCTACCAGTCACCTGTGACTGAGTGTGTAAGCCTGCCACTGCTCATGCTGTCGTCCCTGTCCCTCCAGGACACAGGGAGGTGACACCACTACTGTCTGGTGACAACAGTGGCCGTGTGGTGGACATCATCCAACCACACACCCCGCTGAGACTGAGGCTCGGAATGCAGAACCCAGAACAACAGCGCATCACAGAGTCACTGAAACAACTGAGGTGTGTGAAGAAGAAGATACTCAAGCTGATGACTCCGTGAACACATGGGACACAGAGCTGGACAGCCTGGGTCGATCCTAATAGTCACTTATGACACTGTGACAACATAGGTTTCTGAGCTGAACAGACTGAGGACTGAACTAAATACTCATTTCACTCAACTGAACTGAATATTCACTTGTTCATTAGTGTACTTTCTCTAAATGCATGTACACTTCAACCAAGTGGATGTATACTTCACTCAAGTGGCTCTATACTTCACCCAAGTGGCTCTATATTTCACCCAAGTGGATGCATACTTCACCCAAGTGGATGCATACTTCACCCAAGTGGACGTATACTTCACCCAAGTGGCTCTATACTTCACCCAAGTGGATGCATACTTCACCCAAGTGGACGCATACTTCACCCAAGTGGCTCTATACTTCACCCAAGTGGATGCATACTTCACCTAAGTGGATGTATACTTCACCCAAATGGATGTATACTTCACCCAAGTGGATGTATACTTCACCCAAGTGGACGTATACTTCACCCAAGTAGCTCTATACTTCACCCAAGTGGATGCATACTTCACCTAAGTGGATGTATACTTCACCCAAGTGGATGTATACTTCACCCAAATGGATGTATACTTCACCCAAGTGGATGTATACTTTACCCAAGTGGATGTATACTTCACCCAAGTGGACGTATACTTCACCCAAGTGGATGCATACTTTACCCAAGTGGATGCATACTTCACCCAAGTGGATGTATACTTCACCCAAGTGGCTCTATACTTCACCCAAGTGGATGCATACTTCACCTAAGTGGATGTATACTTCACCCAAATGGATGTATACTTCACCCAAGTGGATGTATACTTTACCCAAGTGGATGCATACTTCACCCAAGTGGATGTATACTTCACCCAAGTGGATGTATACTTTACCCAAGTGGATGTATACTTCACCCAAGTGGATGTATACTTTACCCAAGTGGATGTATATTCACCCAAGTGGATGCATACTTCACCCAAGTGGATGCATACTTCACCCAACTGGATGTATACTTCACCCAAGTGGATGTATACTTCACCCAAGTGGATGTATACTTCAGCCAAGTGGATGCACACTTCACCCAAATGGATGTATACTTCACCCAAATGGATGTATACTTCACCCAGGTGATACTTCATATAAATTAATGTGTTAATTGTTGTTTTAATGTTGCTGTTTCTCCATATCATATTGTGTCCTGTTGCCAGTATATATTTTAGTTGTATAATAAAAGGCTTAACGTCTTAATTTTAAAGGCTAAAGTCAAACTGACCCAACCTACTTCACTCAACCAACCTTACATTTCACTCTGACAAATGAACATCCCTGTGTTGCCACCAAAACCACACTTCAATTTATGTTTATTGATGTAGATGTAATTGATTTCCTTTGCTTATTTTATTTACTCTGATGTTGGTTTTAAATATATCTAATTTTAAATAATGCATATCATTGTGCAAATTGGTGTCAGACATTAATAAATTAATATGATGTAAATAAAAAAAATTTGGCTGTTCATGGCACTGTTGTGTCGATTAATACAGGCATGCAAGGATAACATGTGAGCTATCCAGGGAAAAAACACGATGAATGGGCGAATATTTCCCCTGGTCAGGGATCAAAAATGTGTACAATATGTTCAGCTAGTGCGACGTATATAGGGAAATTGCCAGGTCATTTTATTGTAAAACAATAATATCGTACTATATATGGGATCAATTATAACTTGCTGACTACTGAAATATGTTTTCATGAACCATCTTTCTTTTTGTCAAGTGTTTTTATATTCACATGTCATTGTTTTGGTTTCAAAAGTATAGTATCAAGTTTAATTACTAATGAAACAGTAATGCCATCACTTAATACACTGTCAGGTCTCGCTCGACCTTAGAATTATCATAGCTGATTTCTTGTGGTTTGAGTGATGTTTTGGAACTTTTGTCAAAATTGAACTGTTGAATTCAAAAGTATCTGATATGTTAGGAATAGGTGATCATTCCCACTGTGGACATGGCAGAGTGTTTTTCAAATACAACAAAGTGTGCCTTCTTTTTACAAATACTGATAAATCCGTTCAGGCAGTATGTGCCACTGTCACTACTCTCAATAACAGACACACTGGCATCACTCACAGTACTTGGTATTCATGATATCAACACAGCTGATGACTTGGAAATGCATATTTCTCAAACCAAGAAAGAGTCAAATGAGTCTTCACACATTTGCTGCAGCTGAACTGGGAGAAAAATCCATCAAATACACTTTGTTTGGGTTCAGTTAAGCTGGGACACCAACTCTGTTTCCATTCAGATGTGAAACACGTCACACTTGTGTTGAGAATAAATTAACAGCTTCAAATAAAAGTCACATCTCCTAATGACAGAGTCAGTGGTCATGTCTTCTCTGGTGCATCTTTCAACTGCCTCTTCAGCCTGAGCATGTCACTGAGAAACTCTGCGTAGACTTTCTTATGTGGAGCTGCTGCTGGGACGAAGTGTCCACCGGGATGAT
Source organism: Oasisia sp. SBJ-2009 (assembly GCA_964017155.1). Taxonomy (NCBI): domain Eukaryota; kingdom Metazoa; phylum Annelida; class Polychaeta; order Sabellida; family Siboglinidae; genus Oasisia; species Oasisia sp. SBJ-2009. The sequence goes on from OZ024854.1 coordinate 3,749,650, forward strand.
TCAATATCACTGGCTCCACGTAGAGTTGGAGCAAGTCCTCACTCATGTCTGTCAACACAACCAGAGTATAGGTAACACATACCTGTCAACACAACCAAAGTATAGGTAACACATGTCTATCAACACAACCACAGTATAGGTGACACACATCTGTCAACACAACCAGAATATAGGTGACGCATGTTTGTCAACACAACCAGAGTATAGGTGACACATATCTGTCAACACAACCAGAATATAGGTGACGCATGTTTGTCAACACAACCAGAGTATAGGTGACACATATCTGTCGACACAACCAGAATATAGGTGACAGACCAAGTAATGTTGAACAGAAAGCAGAACATCCACCACTCTTTGATCTCATAAATGCAATTCCCATGTGCATTATATCACAAAGTGTTTTTTAGTTAAAACAACTGAATTTCATAACCATTAACATCTATATTGTAAGTTATTTCTCTAATATCAATACATGACATCGTTTACACAACATTTACCCATATCTGTAAGAAATGTAGTGTAGTAACACACTGTGTTAAATAGGCACTACATAATGGGTTCAAGTGACTGATGTATGTAATGTTTGGGGTGTCTTACCCCCAACTGACCTTTGCCTATCACCTTGTCTGTGTCGCCGTAGACGTGTAGGGTTGGTATCGTCACCTGCTGTGTGTACAGATCAGCGTGTTTTGTTGATCGGCTTTTGAAACCAGCTATGAGTATGGCAAAGTCAAACTTGATGACAGAATCTGAAACAAACATGATTGAAAGTCATGAAACAATATAAAGAAAGTGTTGAGATCCAAGCCGAGAAGACACAGCTGAGAGAACTAAGATCTGTATTGGTTTTCATGAATCAGCATGTCTTCTATTATCGGCATCAGCTTGATCCTGTTTCTACCTACTTGCATTGCATTTTTTATTTCCACAACATTTGCCACAAGACCAAACAAAAAATGTCACCTGATGACCAGGGCCAAAAGTGTGCCACCTGGTGACCAGGGCCAAAACACTGCCATCTGGTGACCACGGCCAAAACACTGCCACCTGGTGACCAGGGCACCATGGCCAAACCAGTAAGATAAAGAGTTCTTAAGGAAAATTCATCCTTAAGCAAAACCCATTGTTACATTAAAAAGGTTTTTCAAAATGCAAATATCCATTGCCATATTATCGTGAACACTATTTCCATGACGTACCAGTGACAATGTACCGCTGGCGCTTTGTGGTGTTAACAGTTTTCATGTATTCACTGTTAAGGATCAAAATTTATTTTAATGTGCAAAGCCAGGTTTAAAACCTCTTAACAACATTAGTGAAATGGTCCCTAGGGCCACAGGTCCAGTTCTCCTACACACTGTAGGTCCTCACAGCTATGGCAACATACAGTGGCGCCACCTCATGGAGTCCATCTAATTAAAGCTCGTCCAATTTTACAGAATGTCTCGACACGTTAATCAGCAAACACATTAAAACTCAGGAACATTGTCTGTGTCTATTCCTTCTGCAAGAAAGTGAAAGGAAATAAACAAACTTGAGCGTGACCTATTTACACCAAAGTTATGTTATTTTACTTCTTCAGGCTTATATGTTTACTTGGTTTACATTAAAGTGTAAATATAACTTTTACACAGGCATCATTGAAGAAATAGGTTTCTTCTGGTAGGCAGCCAGTCCTGATAATAAACTGGTCTTGACAAAGTTAATCACTGGTGACAGGATCATCATGAGTCTTGAGATTTGATCTTTGGTCACTGTAATAAACTGGGATGGTGTTTGAATGAAGAGGTCTGCCAGGAAGAAAAGTGTAATGTGCACTGAACTGTCCAAAGGACTGGATAATGGACTATATAAGCACCTACCTTTACTCTCGTCAGACACTTCAAGAGAACTATTCACCACTTTCCCATTTTTCTACAGAGAATCTGAACCGAGTACAACCATAGCGTACTGTAAATACAGAAGAGAGCCTGGTTCCTCACCTGGTGCTTGTTGAGCCTGCATCGCACACAGCAGAGACACCATCGACGCTCCCTGGCTGAACCCCAGCACTCCGTCAAAAGGTCCCTGCAACAGCACACATGAAACAGTTCTAAGTGAAGTAGTCAACATCATTCAGTAATACAACTAGCTGAGCCATGTCAGACTGAACCAAGTTTAAACCAATCATGAGCTGTTGTCTCAGGGCATCACATACTCCGTGTGGACCAGGGACTCTACAGCTTACACCAGCTCCACGCCCTGTGTCCACTGCATTGTCAAATACTCATGTCAATTTCAGCCAATTATAATATTGCCTACTAGAAACAACTGTATCAGTTTGGGCTCCTGCAAGTAGACCCAAATGCACAAAAAGTACAAGTAGTTATGTTAAAAACAATACAGCTCAGCTGCTTATAGGTAACTGTGGTGAAATGCTTATATATGTATTGATCTCTCTTGCCCGGTACAGTCAACTACTAGCACAAACTACAAGTGGGTCAGCTGAATGCCTTACACCACATAGGCTGTCTGTCAGTAGACAAGCTGCCACCACCACTTGCCAGATACAGCAGGATGCTTCACGTGTCTAGTCAACATTACAAGTTTCAAAATATCTACCAGGTAGGACGGGTCATTTATTTGATCAGAAATTATCCGCACCCCCTGTGAGCACCCCACCCCCACCCCACCCTACCTGTTGCTGGAAGGCCTGTGTGATGACCTCGAGTGACTCGTTGAAGCCGTCGCTGCAGTCAGACGTCTCTTGAGCGTGGAAACTTCTGTGGTGTTGGGAGAACCACCAGCCACACTGGTCTGTAAGCACCACACAGTCAACACATCAGAACCACAGCCACACTGGTCTGTAAGCACCAAACAGTCAACACATCAGAACCACAGCCACACTGGTCTGTAAGCACCACACAGTCAACACATCAGAACCACAGCCACACTGGTCTGTAAGCACCACACAGTCAACACATCAGAACCACAACCACACTGGTCTGTAAGCACCACACAGTCAACCCATCACAATCACACTGGTTTGTAAGCACCACACAGTCAACACATCAAAACCACAACCACACTGGTCTGTTAAGCACCACACAGTCAACAGATCGGAACAACAACCACACTGGTACGAGAACACAGGGTGGACAGAGAAAACAATTCAAAGACACGGCTAAACATTACACGAAGAAAGACCAAACTGCCATCAATGCCTGGGAACTTATGGCTATAGACTGTCCACTTTGGTGCCATAGCATATACCAGGCAATATGCAAATTTGAGATAAACTACTTCACGAGGCGGAGAAACAGCAGAGGAGAAAGGAGAGGGAGATGTTTCAACATCTTCACATATCCCTTCCTTCTGGCACCTCTTGCCTACACTGCAACAAGATTTGCAGATCAAGAATAGGGATCTTGAGTCACCTCAGGACACATGACCGACCATTGGAAGACGTCATCCTTGTTTCGAGGGACCGCTGAATGATGATGATGTAAAAATACTCAATACAATTTTATTTATAAATGTATCGCTGTATCCATAAAGTTTGCAGTGTGCTTAAAACAAGTGCGTTAATAGTTCACATAAGTTAACTAAATAATAAACAGTGATATTAAATAACATGTTTTACAAAAAGATGACTAAATGTTATTTGTCAATAATGGCAAGACATGCAATGATCTTATTCTAAGGTACTTGCCAGAAGTTGCCTCTCCTGTGGCATCTATTGCAGCGGCATCCTCCATTGGTGGCACAACATTGGGTGCAGTGATGAAAACTAGAAATTCCAAGAGAGCAACCTGAGATAGTGAAACAGGCAATCCAGGAAGCATGCAGCAAAACACTTATCTCTACCACTCATATCATTATTCATACAAGTGATGCGAAATTTTTTCGGGTGTAAAAACCCACGTGATGAAGTGAAGGCCTGATTTCATCATGGCCCACAATCCCACATGGAGCTGGCACAGGAAACCAAACGCTGTTTATTGGCCTCTTATCAGCCGTCAGAAATATGGGCTGGCCATATCATAAACAGACAGCAGACACAACACATAAGCCGCAGTTATGCTCCCTGTGTCCAGTGTCACGGAGTAGGACGTCAGATGGAGCGTCCCCGCACCAGTGTCTCCAGGGGGGACAGACGGCTGTCCTACCCTCAGGAGGACGTCGCCAGGCATGAGTACCTGCACAGGTAAGTCTGGGTTTGCCCCCAACACACACAAGGCCAAGGAATCACCGTCAGTGATAAGCTGCTGCTCGTTGAATCTGGTCTGACTGAGAAGTGTTGCAACAGGTTTGTTTGAGGCAATAGCTGCACAGTCTCCATTAGGTCACAGTCTCAGTTAAGTCATCAGTGTTTCTCTTCAGTCTCCTCAGCCACTGTCACTCTTCCACTCCCTGTCTCTCCAATGCTTCTTCTTGTCAAAAGTTTATTTTCTTTATCTTTGCTGTTTTTCTGGTGTTTGTTTGTGTTGGATACACAGTCCCTGTGGCTGTAGAACTGAGGAACACAGTCTGAGGCTAAAACACACTGCTGCTGATTCCCGTGACAGGACAGATGTGTCATACTGAGACTTCCTAGAGTGTCCCACTGCAGGGGACACAGGTAGGGACACCTCCAGCTGCCCACAGTGGACATTCGTCATCAGCGGGGACAATTACTAGGACAAAGTACGACTGATTCTGGATATGGGTATCATCTCACGTCCATATTCCCTCACCTCCACACACATCACCAGGGGTCGTGACCTCAACCACTCTCCCCCCCCCCGTTGTGTTTGTGAGGATATACCTCAATGTCCTCAACAATTTATTTTAGTCATTTCTTTTGTGGGTGGGATACATTAGACTGTCTTCATCCCTATTTGACCTCTGACCTACATCCAAGTCTGTCTCAGTGTCCACCTGACCCTCAGCCTACTGCCCACATCCTGGGAGCATGTGTACATGTGTCACCCCCCCCCATATGAATCTCTCTTTCTCTATGACAATGCTCCCCCCTCCTTCAATTTAGACATACATCCATGACATCAACATGCGAGGTCAGTTTGATGTTGAGGTTTGGCCTAAAATAGAATTTAGATAATTTGTTATTACACAACTGACAAATAACTGGACAGTATCAGCGATAGCAGGACTCCAGCAGATACGGAGCAGTGGAGCAACTCCAATATCAAAAGAGCAACAAAGATGCAAGCCTTCACGCTGCATCACTGACCAAGACAGGCATCTAACATAGTCTAGAGGCTAGTCTCATGAAGTGGCTTGTCTTAATAGTACATTGAATTGCGATGCAATGTCTTCCTTCTTTCATAGGAGTTTTTGCAAAAATGTGCTACTAAGTAATTTGATTACAACCTTCAGTGCTTTTCAAAAAACCCGAACAAGATACCAAGAAAGTCAGCTGGTCACTGAGAGTCACACACTTTCACCCGTCACTGTTTCATGAACCATCTATTCTGACTAAATCATCAAAAATAAAAACTGCTTTTGAAGATCACAGCTTTTAGTTTTAATATAATAAACACTGGTCTGTGTTAGTGTTGTTTACAGATGCACAAAATGATGGTTAGAACAGGCACCTCACAAATGTGACTGATATTTACCTGTTTTTCAGAGTGATCCGACTTGCTCAAACAAACACGGCAGTTCATTAATGTTTTAAGCAGGTGGACCTTTTTCAAATAAACAAATTGATGGGATAACAGGTTTCTTGTTGTCCATTCTACATATTTTATATGCACCCAATAGATCTTATGTCGCAAAGAGCACACACACAAGTCTGGAGAAACTGCTACACTGAAGCCGGCCATTGTAGAGCGGAGGCCACTGTACCAGCCTGTGACGAGACGGCCACTGAATCATGGCAGTCTGCAGTTTAGCATTCACCCAGACAACAGCACAGTATCAACAAAACATGTTTTCACACCACCTCAAACCCAAAACAACACCTACTCATTGACACCTAAACAAAGCACAGAGCAGATACAATGCCCAGAGCGGATGTGAGAAAGGTCGCCAGATTAAATGCCATATTATGAGCTGAAACTGTGGGTGTTCAGATAACGTGGAGTACACGCTGCAGATAGGGGTTCATGGAACACATTGGCTAGAAGCAATGCTGATTATCAAGAGAGCGATTTGCTGTGCTAAATATCTACTGCCCATACACTGACATGTGCTGGAAATTCAAGTAATGTGGTGAAAGAATGTATTAATTTACCTGTTAACACTGGGCTGGTAAATCACTGTAAATGCAAAACAACTTAGACATTGATAGTTTGTTTACTGTCTATATTAAGAAATCTCTGCATATTGTAAATACAAACGACTTCTTGTAATTCCCAGCTGGTATTTGACAAAAATATGTTACCTAACTCCGCATATTTCTTGACAATCTTTCGAAAGGCACCAGTTTTCTCACGAAATGTCTGCTCATTTTGCCTGAAAAACAACAAGAATACACATTGGACACAATAAAATAATACAAATTACATGTATATACTGTGCATATTTAAACTATAAAAATTGAATTGTCATATTACATCCTACTAAAATTTACTTTAAATAGGTACCAATAATATTGTTTTATTTAGTAGCATATGTTTACTGTCAATACATAAGTCTTGCTGCGAACATACTTTCAGGGAGTGTTTGGTAGTTACATAAACAATTCAAAATCATTAAGATAATTATGTATATAAATAGCTTCTAAAGGATTTGAAAGATTTAGGGTGTCCATGCACTTACCTATATCCATGGATACACAAAATCTGCAATTACAAAACAAAATACATGTGAAAAATTGCTATTTGTACAAGATTTTTATCACTTACAGTTTAATTTTAATGGCATGCATGTTTGAAAACGCTGAATAGGCACATGTTTGTGTAAACAATTTAATTGATGTTAAGTATTTTGTAGCATGATTTTAAAATAAACATCAGCAGCAGACTCTAAGCCAGCTGTAATTACTAATGAGCCATATAGCCTAAAATGCATACATATCTTAAATTTACTTACTAAATTGTACAAAGTGTGGGCTCCAGGCTTGGACCTGACTGCCATTACATGACTCATAAATGTAGAGCACATTGATGAACATGTGTATATATATATATATATATATATATATATATTATATACATATTATATAATTTAACATATATAATATGTATATATAATATATATTATATTACACCGTCCGTGTATATATATATATATGTTATAATAAAATTATATATGTTAAATTATATAATATATATATATATATATATATATATATATACATATGCATAACTGATCCACTACTTATTTGTTCATCGTCTGCACAAGTTTCTATCTGCTCAGTAAATGACTCATGATGTGTTGGTAAGAGAAATATGGACCAGAGAGCATGCAGTGAGTCAGAGCTCACATCATCATCCACTCATCCCATTTCCCTCCGGGGAAGATAACATAGAGTTTCTGGTGAATGTCATTCACACCTGCGGTGCAGTCAGGTTTTGGAACAGTTAGTCATATTTGATATTTGGCGTTTGCTACTAAAAGTCAACATTTGTATGCAGTCTGAATAGCTAACAGGATATGTACACATTTTAGACTCATGCATTTGTCATCTATGTGGGGAGAAATTCTTAGTTTTAAAACATCAGTGGAGTATCAACCAGTTATTAATGTTGGTGTATATTCTCCCAGCATTGATTGTATTTCATTTCCAGTATTAAATGTTGATTATTTGCCTGAGTGAATCAATGAAACATGAACTTGTTTGTAGACGTTTCTGTTTTATAATTTAATATGAACAGTTGTGTCAAGGAAACATGATAAATTTCTGTCTTCTATAATTGACTATATAAGTTCATATGCACAATTTCATGTGTGTATGTGACTGTGTGTCTGTGTCCGAAGTTGTTTTTTGATCACCACTGCAACAGGACGTGCGTTGTGTACTTATATCTGTATGACTACAGAGCCATTACAATAATGACCGATCCCCGGGACAGCCGGCAAGAGTTGGCAACACAGTGACAGTCTAATGGTTGAAGTGTCAACATAGATCTGCACTGGTATCGGTTGTACACCAGGGGTTTCTTTTCGAAAATCACTCTGAGCATATGACTGGTATATTACATATCTCTGTAGATATCCGCTATGAAAATGAGCACACTTCTGTTATGTAAACACACCAAATAGCGTACCCGAAGTAATGTCTTATTTTCCATGCTGCTTCCGGGGATTCCCTCACCTCGTTTTGACACCGTTTGCGGGAGCGCTCGTTGACTGGTTGATAATCTCGTCCCCATGAACTCCCCCTGGAGGTGGCCCCGCAGACTACACGCGGGTGAGCGCCAGTTTACCGAATTGTCTGCTGTGCGTTTATGACGGTGATCTTATGTTTGACCCTTAGTTGAACAGTCGGATAGTAAACACCACAGGTACAGCGGGTGCAGGGGGCAGTATGGCCGCAAGTTATTGGGATTTCCTGTTTTACACGGGCCTGTCTGCCTGGTAGCCCTAACAATTATTCAGTGAACACATTCAACGTGACGTTGTCTCGCTTACACATTTCAGTCTACCGGGACGTTATATTTGATCAGGGTGATGCATGTTTAGGTGCATAATGTAAAGGCTAAAGCATAATATTTGGCGACAGTAGATCAGGTGGTGACAAATAGTATTCAATAGTCAAATAATATGTTTCGTTAGTTATCGAAACACGGGCGTTATGTTTGCAGAAAACAAACAGTTTATAATGTAAATTATGTATTCACATAAACATCAGTCGGATAAAATATAAAGAACGGACAAATAGGATAGGCGTGACAGTCGGTGGTGAATTCACATTCCCCTAGAGTAGATATGGGGCAGAAAGTGAGAAACGTCGTCCGGAAAAAACATAACACCCGGAAAAAATGTTTGACAAGCGCGACAACGTCAAGCCAGTGGACATTCTCTTGCCACCCTGACTCGAGAGTCTGGAAGATGATTCCTGGTGAGACGTCTGATTAAACACACTTAGACGACTACACATGTGCGCCCGCACGTCTAGACGGACAAGACACCCCTTGACATTTGCCAAATTCCCATATTCTGATTTACAAGGGGCATAACCAAACAATTTTGTGTATTTCTACGGAGCAGCAGCCCTTTGCAGCCGTTTTTGCACCTATATACGCATGCATGCCCAGCATGTAGCTGTAGAGAAACCGTTATCGACACTTCACGATACTGCATCAGTAACCTGCAGTTTTTTGGCTACGTATCTCCTGCAGAATGTTGTTATATAAGTAGGCCTACCCTACCAAAGCTGGGTGGACGCTGGCCACCAATTCGTATCTGTATAATAGCCTACATAAAATATTACTTCAGATTACGACTCTCAGTCCTACAGCCGTGAAACGTACCTTGGGTCTGAAGAAACTAAAGCCTCGGCCTCGAATGCACCTTGCAAGGTGTGTAAACAGTTGATACGTTATTACAGATGCTTCTCGAGAATTTCTAGCATTCGATCGCTTCTTTTTATCGCAGCACTCAACCGTATTGGTGTCTCTGTCTGTGAAGTTCACTTTCGTTAGTTCTTTTTGCTCTCTCTCGCTCTCTCTCTCTCTCTCTCTCTCTCTCTCTCTCTCTCTCTCTCTGTCTCTCTCCCTCTTTCTCTCTTTCTCTCTTTCTCTCTTTCTCCCTCTCCCTCCCTCCCCCCTCTCTCTCTCTCTCTCCCTGTCTCTCCCTCCTCTCTTTCTCTCCAACAGACTGAACTCGTAGGACATTTTGGCTCGTGCACACACACGAGCGATATACATGGGGAAGGTCAGACTCGAGAACTGCCGGAGAGAAGGTTGGACAGAGTAGCAAGATACTTAAGAGAGTAGAGTAGAAAGTATATTAAACAAGTCGGGGGTTCATAAAGATAGAATAACGACCGGTAGAATATAATTTTTTTGTGTTAATAGACGTGGTAGACATTGGTTTGATATGCAAGGAAATAAGGGATTATAATGTCACGACCCTGTCGAGGTCTGTGACACGGTTCAGAGACAGATGGTGATGGCAACGCTGACATAGAATAGGTGTAGTACGCCTGTATATTCGAGGTATTATGCGTGCCTCAATAGTTCTGTTCTGTTTATTGTTAAATAAAGTTATTATTAAGTTATTATTGTAAGTAGTCGCAACATCTTCGTCCTGTTGGATTAGTCTCCGGAAGACGGGGATATGTTGCTGGATGTGTTGTTGGGTGTGTTGCTGGATATGTTGTGGATGTGTTGCTGACTGTGTTGTTGGGTGTGTTGCTGGATGTGTTCTTCGATGTGTTGCTGGATGTGTTGCTGGATGTGTTGTTGGATGCATTGCTGGGTGTGTCGCTGGATGTGTTACTGGATGTGTTGCTGGATGTGTTGTTGAATGTGTTACACGATGTGTTGCTGAATATGTTGTTGGATTTGTTGTTGGAGATCTGAAGCGAAAATACGGGAGATTTGCTTCTGTTCCATGAGTCCGGGAGATGTACACAACAGTAGGCGGCCCCAGGATGCATAAGATGGTTGCAGGTTGTTTTGATTAGAGACGTCGAACGAAGGGCAGCTATTGGAAAACAAACCGCCGTCACATCTTTAGTCGTGGCAGAGCAAAATTCGAAAATGAACTTATTCATAAATGTGTATGATAGTGATTCGTGGTGAAACGTAATTGTTTGCTATTCTGTATGAAATTCATAATTATCATAATTAACATTTTACAAACAAAATCTACGGAGACCTATTATAGCCGTGGCTCGGTAGCTGAGTTATTCTTTATTACATACAAGTATGTCATGGTTACTACTGCTGGATTTACATTTATCTTATATCCAGTGACGACGCAGTACTATCGTCTTAGTCGTCACTTTACACATGAAATCTATCGATCGTCAAACTGTAGACAGGATTCCGAGCCAATCCGTCATCCGAGTCAAACTCGTGCGCAAGACGGTGGGGAAGGACGAGAAACTCGCTGTCACTCGGCTTTGAAGCCGCACGTCCAGCTTGTGAACTACCGTATCTCCTAGTACAAGCGAGCTGAATAACCCATCATGGAAAAGCCGAATCCCTACGATGATGGTCAATGGTGGCTAAGGACTGACGATGTAGTATTAGGACTGGCGTGGTCCTGCGGTCCTGTCCTAACATAAGCACTGTTTGGTCTGTCTCTTGGATACTGATGGTCGGGACGAGGAAGATAAGGACCATTTGGACTTTGACGATTTCAGTGAAAGCGACGGCGAATGATGTTCTGACAATTGTCGTTGTGAAGCCCACGAGAGGTTGATGAGCGGCGGCTCAACACAGATCATTCTGGCTTACCTAGATAAATAAATGAGTTGGTAAATAAAAATAGTGGAATTTCTGTATTCATAATACCTTGTATTGATCCTCAGATTAATAATTATTCATAAAACGAGATGATTTTTAAGTAATGCTATCAAAAATCCTCGCAATTTGCCAGCAATATTGACTGAGATACAGCGAAAAAGTCCCATTTTCGGTAATATTGGCATTTTGGAATTTGCATAACATGCCAAGAATATACATAGTTAAATCAGGAATCTTCTTATAATGATCATTAACCATGAGACACGGGTATGGACACTTTATTTATGCAGTTATGTGCAATATTGACTGGGATGTAGTGGGAATGACAGTTTAATAATGGCGGCACTAATTTGCATAGAAATTATACGTGGGACATTTTGCAGACTTGTTAACATAGCAAGCCATTTTCTACATATTTGTTCCGATCTAGTGACACCGATTAAAAGTATATTTCTGGGCGGTGCACGGTACCCCCTCCTTCCAACTAGCCTGTAGAGGAAACGTCTGATGAGACTATCGCAATATTTCTACCGTCACTGCGCAACACTTGGACCGCAGTTCTCAGACAGTCAGCGTGGCCACAACTGACCAGCTCGTGCGTGGTGTTTACGAGGCGCAATAGGTTTGACATCGTGATATGTCTGCCACTGGCCACAGTTGACGTATGGCGGGTCTCGTTGTTTATCGCGTAAACAGCCACAATATCCAGCCTAATTCCTCGTCGGTCTATCATTCGGCGCTGGTAACGAGAGAAACAGATATCGGGCTGTCGAACAGGCGCGCGAGATGGCACGAGCTAGGAGCGAACAGGCAATCACGTATTGCTAATGGAGTGGTCATTTACAAATAAACACTTAGACATTATTTTAATCGACGATAATCTACTGAGTGTTCACCTGCATTACCCCCGAAAAGTTAGCTCGGACCAACGCCGCATTTCTGCGTCTGAGTTTACGTACACTTGGTACCTACGTCTCCACTACGCGTCGCTACTGTAACTTGCGTCGAAAACCTAACCTACACTTTGGCTTGAGGCGCGGTGGCGGGGGTTGAACATTTTACATTCAAAGTGCAAATGTCTGGCTGAGGAGGCCCAAGGTCACCTCCCAGGCACCATAGATTCGCCTGTGATGATAGTTAACATTTTATTTGTTTATAATTGTGCCTATTCTTGGCTTAACAAAAATTGAACCCCTAAACACATGTCTTCTCTTCTTGCGGCCCATGAACTAACCACAGAGTTGTTCAAACTGCGGACCGCGGAATGACAACAGTTGATGCGCTCTCTGCTCCGTGTGCGAATAACCAACGCAATTGTTTCCATGATAGACACGTGTTGACACAACGTATGTGTCTTCATGGCTCTCTACGGCTCACGGCCATCAACGAAGGAAACCTGTGTCACAAAACACTAAACTTTTATATCGTAGGAGTAAAGTGGCCGGGCAGCGCCGGGAAGACCAGAAACGTTGCGCTCGTTGCCTAAACCGCCAGTAATGACATCTTCTGGTCGAGATGAATGCATAATAATCAGTGCTGCGACGTTCGCTGGCTGAATCAATGTGCAGAACACAGCAGTTATATACAGAAATGCTAATTCACTAATACTGATTCTGCGAGTCTTACTGAAGTATCTGAATCTGTGGCATGTTCCGTTTTTACTGGAAAGAATATATTAAAATTATAACCAAAGACTGCGTCCAGCGCGTATCTGCCTTCGAGATGAAACATGCGACGACACAGACTACGTAGAGCTCATTCAGTCTATCAGATGGCTGTCTGTAGACTGTCTTTTCGGAGGTGATGATTCTGGCCTTGCAGCGGGAACTTTATTTAATGTTCAAGCGCGTTCCAAATGTAAGTCGATGGTACACCGGAGAGCAATAGCATTCTGTGTCCCTCAAGGCCCGCCAAGGACGTGACGCTTGTAGAGTTCTGTCGCAGTAACTTGCCGACGGAACAATACGTCACTGTTCTGATCAAACATGCCACACTCACTGTCAGTGTCTCCGGGAGGAAGTACACGCGTCTGTTGCTGAGGTCGACGACGCAGTGTCAGACGAGGACGCGGTTGGCCGACGGACACTTGGATGACACCGAGACTAATTTGATTACGAGACTGCTGTCAGATGACCCGCACGTGGTGTGGCCCCAATGCTAGTTACGATGAACCCAGTGACGGAGCGTGTATAATGTGTACTTGTATTATGTTAGACGCGGTTTGACACTGATCTGTCATAATAATAAAAAAATAATCTTCGTACAATGGAAGTTAAACATCAATGGATAGCAGCAATAATCCTTATATACAGACATTCGCCAACAAATAATATACCACCAACATTAGGGTAGCAGTCGTTTAGCTTCAGTGACTGTACGTGCGGCCCGTGAACCTAGTCCAGTTCTCAAAACTGGCCTTTCGTTCAAAAAGGTTGGCGGCCACACGGTAGACCTAAACCCTCTCAGACAGCCAGGGGGTGTACATACCGCAGGCCGGGAACCCTTGTTATCGAGGTATGAACACGTCTTGCGAGTCCCGCGAACACGATCTACTACACGCGACATCGGTCAGAGCTGGTGCATAATTATTAAAAATAAGCAAGTGTTTTAGCAGAAAGCCCTAGTCTGTTTATATAGGTAGTGTCCAAAGTATCCGCTAGGGAACGGAACCAGTACAGAATAAAATTATTGTTCATGGTAGCATAGGTAGTAAGTTGTTTATAACACGTAGTGTGCTGCAATTGCTGTACACAATAAACAAACAGTCTTTCTAAAGACTAAGTTGGTATAAACTAAGTTGATTTGATCAATCGTATTATGGCACCTTCCAAGCGGCAAGTGAAGGCAAGGAGGCACTTGCTGTGTGATCACTGCCACAGCTTGGTGGATTTTGCCTTATCGGGGTGCGGAAAGTCTTGGTCAGAGACAACGGAGGAAGGGTTTACTTTCCAATGTTTAGGGTGTTGGAAAGTGGACTGTCTGACGGCAGAGCTAGCTAAGCTAACGGATCTTGTGAAGGGGATGGAGAGAGGAGGGAGGATGATAGCAAGGAAAACAAATGGAGAAAGAACAACAGAAAACATGCCATGCATGAAGGAGACAGTGGGGAAAGTGACAGTAGAGAAGGAGGGAGGGACAAGGGGACAGGAGATGATAGAAGTAGATGCGACAGGAGGAAAGACGAAGGGAAGAAAGGAACTGAGAGTAGATATGACCAAACGGAAGTCAATAACAAGGAAGATGTCAGGAAGAAAAGAGACAGGAAAGAAAGGACCAACAGAGAAAGCGGCAGGGGGGAAAGTCAGCAACCAGGGAGATGCAAAACGGAGGAACTACTCTGAAGCAGTGATCGAGGGTGCATTGAGAACAGAAAGGGTTTTTATGGGCGACTCAATTTTGCGAAAGACGGACAAGACGTTAAACAAAGGAGAAGATGTTGTTGTTTGTCTTCCGGGCGCTCGGATTGAGCATGTGACAGATAGGGTAGAGAACGTGTTGGGGCATGGCCAGGGAGGATCTATATTAGTACATGTAGGGACGAACAATGCAGACAGGGAGGGGACAACTAGAATAGTGCAAAGATACAGACAGTTGGTAGGGAAACTGAAGAAGACAAGAGTTGAACAGATCATTCTCTCAGGAATCTTGCCAGTAATCGGAGGAAGGGGAGCAACCTATAGAAACTGTAAGAGGATGGCAATCAATGCTCTGGTGGAGCAGATGTGTGAAGGAGAAGGAGTTGGATTTGTAGATTTGTGGGGATACTTTGTTGGGAAGGAAGATATGTACGTGAGAGATGGCCTCCATCTAAGCGGAAAGGGCGCAGCAGTGTTCTCCGAGAACCTGCTTCAATCTATGGACAGAGGAACAGGTTGCAATTTTTTAAACTAGTTTCGCAGGGGGGATACACAGAGAAGCCAAATACTAGAGGCATAGCTAAAGACAGCAAAAAGAAATCAGCAAAAAACAGCCTGGAAAGCCCTACGAAATTTGGTTATAAATGTGTTTGTTTAAATGCAAGGAGCATAGTAAACAAAAGAAATGAACTAAACATTATGGTAGAAGATATTGACCCTCACATAATAGGTATAACTGAATCTTGGGCCACCCCCGATATATCAGATGCCGAATTAGGAATGACAGGATATGTAATGTTTAGGAAAGATAGATTAGGAAGAAGGGGAGGCGGAGTTATTTTATATATTAAAGAATCCATCCAGGCTTACGAAATAAAATTAGAAAAAGAAGCAGTCTGGTGTAACATAGTTACAGGAAACTCAACATTAACTGTTGGGTTAGTGTATCGTAGTCCAAACATAAGCATAGAAGAGAATGAAAAAATGCACAACGCTATAAAAGAAGTGAGTAAACGGGACTGTATTATTATGGGGGATTTTAACCATGGGCATATAAAGTGGACATCTCTACAGAGTCCTGGGAGAGAGGATCAAGAGTTTTTAAATTTAGTACAAGATAGTTTCCTTTTTCAACATGTGTTAGAACCAACCAGGGACAAGAACGTGTTGGACATAGTTTTGAGCTCACAGAAGGAATTTGTTGATAATGTCAATATATGTGAGCCACTGGGATGTAGTGATCATAACCAGATACATTTTATCATCAAAGTAAAAGGAGAACGGAACAGAAAAATACGGTACAGGAAAAATTTTCACAAAGGAAGATATAAGGACATGAGGGAATATTTAGCGAAGATAGACTGGAATAACACACTGAAGAATAAGACAGCAACAGAATGCTGGAATATCTTAAAGAGGGAAATTGACTGCGTCGTTGACAAATTTGTCCCCTTGAAAAAACAGGGGGAAAGGTCAAAGAAGAAACACTTATCGAAGGAAGCCATTAGAAAAATCAAGTACAAGCAAATGATGTGGAAGACATATAGACATACTGGAAGTGACGAAGACTATGCCATTTATAAAGAAGCACTTAATCAAGCTACAGCTGAAATTCGAAATTCGAAGAGAAGCTATGAACAAAAAATAGCTTTCAACATAAAACATGACAGCAAAAGTTTTTATGCGTATGTTTGAAGTAAACAGAAAGTTCAAGATAAGGTCGGGCCACTAGAAGGTAGTGATGGAAACATAATAACGGAGGGATTCTTAATGGCAGAAAACCTAAATGAATACTTTAGTTCGGTGTTTACCAGGGAAGATATTAGTACATTACCAGTACTAGAGACTAAGTTCGAAGGGAGAGAGTGTGACTATTTAGGACAACTAACTGTAACCCCAAAAATGGTAGCTATGAAAATAAGAGATATGAAGGATAATAAATCACCAGGAGTGGATGGGATTCCTCCCAAATTACTACTGGAAATTGTAGAACAAATTAGCATACCACTTGCAACAGTGTTCAATTTGGCATTAGAGGAAGGAGTGGTTCCGGTAGAATGGAAAGAAGCAAACATCATACCATTATTTAAAAAAAGATCAAGAAGCAAGTCAGAGAACTATAGACCAGTGAGTTTAACATCGGTGATTTGTAAACTATTAGAAAGACTAATTAAAGATCACTTGGTTGATTTTCTTGTTAAAAATAAATTGATAAACACATCTCAACATGGGTTTTTAAAAGCGAGGTCATGCTTAACAAATATGTTATGTTTTTTGGAAGATGTCACAAAGTGGGTAGATGAGGGATCACCAGTAGATATAATCTACTTAGATTTTAAAAAAGCCTTTGACAAAGTGCCACACCAAAGATTACTACTTAAACTAAAGGCCCATGGCATAGGAAATAGTATGATTAACTGGATAGAAAAATGGCTTATTGATAGAAGACAAAGAGTAGTAGTTGATGGGGAGGTTTCAAATTGGAAATCTGTTTTGAGTGGAGTACCGCAAGGATCAGTATTGGGACCTATTTTATTCTTAATATATATCAATGATTTGGATGATGACATAACAAGCAAGGTGTTGAAGTTTGCGGACGACACAAAAGTGTTTAGGAAAATAAAAAGTGATGCAGATAGACAGCATTTACAAGATGATCTAAATAAGTTGATAGAATGGTCTGAGAAATGGCAAATGCTGTTTAACTTTGGAAAGTGTAAGTGCCTCCACACAGGACATGGGAATGAAAATGCACAATATACAATGGGTGGTACTGTACTAAATACTACTGTAAAGGAAAAGGACTTAGGTTTAACCATTAGTGCTGACATGAAGGTATCAGAGCAGTGTGGAATTGCAGCAGCGAAGGCAAACCAAATTCTTGGATTAATTAGGCGAAATATAGTATACAAAGAAAAAGAACTAATAATACCGCTTTATAAAACAATAGTTAGGCCTCATTTAGAATATTGTATACAAGCATGAAGGCCATATCGCAAGAAGGATATTGATATGCTAGAAAGAGTACAAAGGAGAGCAACAAAAATGATACCAAAACTCAGGAATATTAGTTATGAAATGCGTCTAAAAGAATGTGGTCTAACAACACTAGAAACCAGAAGATTGAGAGGAGATCAGATTGAGGTTTTTAAAATATTGAATGGGTATGAAAATATTGACAGAAATATTTTTTTCACGGTCAAGGAAGAGAGAAGGACTAGAGGACATGGAGTTGCATTAGCAAAGAAGCAGTGTAGACTAGATATTAGAAAATTTTCATTTTCCCAAAGAATAGTAAACGAATGGAACAAATTATCAGCTGATTGTGTAGGTGCTAGAAGTGTTAATATGTTTAAAAATAAAATTGACATATACCTAAGACGGGCAGGGTATACTTAGATAGATAGGTTGGACTCTCGATAAGCCAAACGGCTTCCTTGTCCACCTGCCATCTAGAGTTGATTCTCTAGGTGGCAATCTTGTTAAATAAGTCGTGGCTGGGTCTCGCTAATCTCGACATATTCTTAATTGACGCTGCACGTAACATCCTACACGATATTATTACAACTAAAAAAAACGGCACACGGCCACAATCCCATTTGCACTCTATTCATACAAGTCAGTAAGGAAGAATATTTGATTCGTATTCAAAATTTCGAATATTTGAATGTTTTCCCGCTATTCGATTCGAAAATTCGCAGCTATAGTATAAACGAATGTCGCTCGAATATTGTCCTTCATGTCTTCCGCCGCAAAATCGGTCCCGGGCGATCTTTAACTTTGTGACTTAACTATGAAAAAGACTACGACACACTAGGTTACAAAATAAAATCACTAACTTTACTTAAACAAATAAACTTCACAAAACAAACTCGCGGTGTCATCGCCGTCTGTGGCCGCTACGCCTAGCTTACCGTAATATATCGGTAATGTGTCGAGGGGTCTTTTGTTAGCAGTGTCCGATTAAGGTTAGAGTTTCGGATAAGTTTAGGATTAGTTGAAATTAGCATAGGTTTAACTACGGTTACTTTAAAACCGGAATTTGTGAAGGTCATTTATTTAGCGACGCCTGCGATAATTGACCGATGTTACAATAAGCGCCGTGCCCAGAGTAGCTGGTTGGTCGCGGCGAGTTTTGCGCGAGTTTGTTTTCTTAATTTTATTCTTTATAGGAATATACTTGATTTTATTGTTTAACCTAGTGTGTGTATATGTATATAAGTTATGTGAGGATAAGTTTGGCGGCCATAAGATGTCATTTTCATGGTTAGGTCAGAAAGTAAAACAAAAAGACCGATGCGTATGGCCGCGATGCCGACGACTCAGGCACGGACTTGTGCCCATGGCCAGGGGATGACGCCGCATCTAGGCAAAACATCTCGACACCGTTCAGTATTCTAATAATTGAATTTGAAGCCACTGAATATTCGTATTCGATTCGTATTCGAAATTCCGAGGATATTCGATTCGAATGAAATTCCAGATCTGTCCCTTCTTTACAAGTCGGATCACCATCACCTTAACTCATTCTGCGTCCTGAGCGCTCGTGTGAACACTTCGGAATAAGTTAGTACTTTATTTTTCGTGGATAACAGTAGTAGGGGAGACCGGGGCTAGTTGTAACAAAAACAACATATTTCAGGATTGCGGGAGGGTTTCGTAACCGATCGAAACTTTTTTTATGCCAGAAGGTCCTCACATATCTCCCGCAGTTAATTGGAGATAATTAATTGTCTGGGATATTTCACATTTACGGTATGATGTATTATATGAGGTGTCCTAAAGTGTTACAACTTATCCCGATACGGGGCAAGTTGTAACAGAGTATGGGGTAAGTTGTAACACGTATGTTTTACCATTGTGGTAATTACACAATTGATGCTACTGCTTTCTGTAAGCTATATACATTATTTGAGACTTAACAATAACGATGTATCATTGCATATATAGTATATTCCGTATTGGAGTTCAGCTTTTAAACACAGTATCTGACCAAACAAAACATAGTTTTATTACCAGAAATTGCAATAACAATCATTTCGATTGCAAACATGTGATGGCTATTTATAATTGCCAAAATACAGTAGGCCCAGTAATTAGTCGCATGTTTTAACTAAGTATCTGATGTAACGTATATTGTGAATGCAATGGGCAAGTATGTGCACACTCGTTAGGTATTCCTTTCCACAATAAAATTAAAAAGAAAGATGTAAGTCGAAATTAAAAACACACGCACGCACGCACGCACGCACGCACGCACGCACGCACGCACACACACACACACACATATCATCAGATCGGCAACGACAGGAACCTGACGAATATGGCCTACTCGCTGTCAGAGTCGCACAAGTGACACAGATATGTGTCGTCGCCTGTGGTGCATTCAGTGTGTGTCCATCTGAGGCACATCTGACACTGGATCCATTGTTCATGCGACCTGCTGTCGGCGTAATTCTCGTCACATACTAAGCAGAACTATTCCACTGATTTTGTTTTCTTGACGAGAGCTTTGCCTTTGGCTTTCGTGAGTGGCAGTTTTCGCTTACTACTGCATCCTGTAGCTCGCGCTGCTCTAGCGGCCTGTCTGTTTTCGAGCATTTTCCGGACTGGGGTATCGGTGGCGATCATCGTTTCCCCTCTCATACGTCCTCGGCCGTCAGTCTTTCGTGCAGGAGCTATGGATAAGATAAATACATATTTTTATTCCAGTCTCGTGTGTGTGTGTGCGCGCGCGTGCGTGTGTGCGTATGTGCGAGAGAGAGAGAGAGAGAGAGAGAGAAAAATAGTGTGCGTATAATATATAATGTATTATTATTTGCTATTCGCCGCACATTTTAGCATTGTTATAAGTATTTCTGATAGTTCGACAGGGTAGCAACATGACACATGTCGATAATAATAATAATACACATAGCCACATAAATCAGCAGTAAAACAGTAAACTAAGAACTACGGATACATAAACAGGTAATTTGAAGATGAGGACAAAATGAGGAAAAGTACCTTTTTTCTTCAAAATGGCGTGGCTGGACGGCGTGTCGACGGATTCATGTGATATTACACGTGACATGCTCAAATCTATTGATGAATGTGCTGCCACCTTCTTGGTGAATTTGCATTAGCAGTTTTATTTGTAGGCTCTCTGTGTTACAACTTGCCCCGAAATTAATGTTACAACTTGCCCCGACCCGCCTTTTTCATAAAACACGATATTGCATAAAATATTCTTCAAATCCTGTTTATAGGTTTATGTCAGAGTTACAATAATATACTCGTAAATACATCCATCAATGAAAAAGCAGAAAATATGAATTATGGATACACATACACTTAACTTGAACATATTGAAAAATATCAGAATAGTACGTGTTTTCCTTAAAAACGGCATAAATTAATGGCGTGTCGACGGATTCGTGTGATATTACACATGACATACTCAAATCTATTGATGAACATGCTGTCTTCTTGCAGAATAATTTGCATTAGTAGTTTTGTCTGCAAGCCCTCTGTTACAACTTACCCAGGCTGTTACAACTAGCCCCGGTCTCCCCTAACGTTTTTGCATTGTACATAACATAGCGACTCGGATTCTCTTGCTACCCGACCAGCCACCAATGTCAAGTCGCTCGCCTCAACATTCGTCAACGCCTTCAATTGTGTCGAGATAATGTTACCACAGACAAAATACATTATTTTCATTCTCATACGCACGGACATCGATTAGCCATCACCGGACACATCAGTGTCTCACCAGTGTCACTCGGGCAGTCCTCAAGCATGTGCATTACTGTTTTACAGGTTAACACACCATTTACGAATCCCCTGCACGTGTAAATCTACACTAAAGCCGGAAGTAATTAGCCACAGGTCCTTCGCTATTAGGGCCGGGGGCGGGGGACGGGTTGTGGCCGCCGACCACTTCAGCGGCACCTAGCGGCAAGCCCCGTCAGCACGTGTCCTCGCGTACAGGCGTTTTTACCTCAAACATGTGAGCGCCGACAACGAACTAAACACCCTTCGTGTTCACCATTCCTGTCTGGGTGTGTACTACTTCGCTTCAGTGTGCCCCAGGTTTAGACAACGTGAACGCCCAAACGTCTCTCACTAATCGCCTCCCTTATTGCCGCGTTTATGGCAGTGGCGAAATACTGCGTGAGATTTCCTGGGATCGCTTTCCGCGTGCCGTGTGTGGGTTATCGGTTTGTTTGTGCCTTGCCCCCATAGCGGGTTATCGCCTTCCCGGGGGACGGGTCTGTGTTGCATTTCCGGTTGTGTGCTGGGCGAAGGAAGTGAGCCACCGTTTTTAAACGCTCCCTACTGCTGTTGGTGTTTTGCAGCCAGGAAATTAATCCCTTCCACAAAAGAATCAATACATTTTAGAAGGAGTACGAGTGTTACGGTGGCCGTAGATATGTTTGGCGTCAGACACCGCGTGCACGCACCAATAATGGAAGAATCCCCGCTTGTTGACATCTACTCTCCTTGGGGACTTTACTCGACACAATATTAGAGGGTTTTTTTGTAAACCCACATAGGAGCCATTATAGCAACTACCAAAACGCCCGTGTCAACAACAACAATAACAACAACAGTAACACATACAATAACGGCCAGAAACCGAATAGACCAGAAACCGGGCACGATAACATTGAAACAGGGTACGATTTTTATAAAAACAGCGGCTAATATTGACGACGACGATAACAATGCCAGTGGTGGGTGTAATATTGACGGAAATGTTGCCGATGATCGGTGGGTTATTTAGGTCACTGGACCACGCCCTTGTGCACTGGGATGTGCATTTTTTACACAACGACCTGTTGCCTCATTCAATGATAACACTAACTGCACTCGAGACCGCGAGTCCGGAACTCACGATGATGGGGGCGATAAGGAGAAGTTACGACGACGACCAGAATAACTCTGCGAGATAGAACTCGAGTTCTGGGAAAGTATTCCCTTTTCACTGTCCGTTCATGCGTTGACGTGTGGAAGGAACCAAGGCAGAAGACAAGCACATTGCTGGTTCTCCGTTCCCGGCGGTTTCCCAAATCGTAAACAAATACCTCTCTTGTTGCGACAAGTAACGCCTCTCTAGTGGCAATATATACTTCGGATGGCTGCGTTTGCGCGTTTATTTATCAGCTGCCACAAAACTTTGTAATAAGCAAGAGCTATATCTGGCTGAACGCTGGTGCTGTGTTAATGGCGCGGCATATTGTTTACACATAATAATGATACATCGGGGCGAGTGTTCGTTTCTACCATGTGTATCAGACTCAACCGATGTTTTGTTTTTATATGTTTGCACTATCCCACATAATAACTGAATGCGACCTATCTTTGGCGTGTTCACAAGAATCACTTGTTTGGGTTTTTGTATTTGTTTGCGACAAGTTTCGTTTGACTACAATGTGAATGTACGTTTGAGGCGGCGTCTGCTCCAAAACTTCCACCCGGAAGCGGTGAGAGCAAAATCTTCTTAGGAAGTATGTTGTCGTCCGAACCACAAGCCGCGTCCATCGCAGATTGACTTGTGTCAGACACTCCATACTCGGGATGTTTGCTCGTTTCGGTATTTCCTCGTTGGTTACGCGATCTCTCCATTTTATACCCACGATGATGGATCGACGGCCTCTCATCTGCCAGGCACTCACTTTGTGGGGCTGAAACCGTCCATGTCTCAGCTACACAGAGCATCGTTGCGTGAGAACACTGTATCCCGGCTAATACTAATGATACTAATAATACAGCGTCTGGTCAATAATTTTTTTTTATCGTAGCAACTAAGAAATAAACGCGTAAAATAGCTCGAAATGTAGTTACTAAAAGCTATAGATCATTATGAATATATTGTTTAAACAAGTACATGATATCTACTTGTTTAAACAACTTTCCCATGTTATTGTATTTAATGTATTTTAAAGAGATATATTATGACATTTATTTGAACTTACTTTAGATACATTATTACATTCTTAAGAATCACTTTAAACACGATACTTAGAGCAAGACAATTAACCGTAAAATGTAAAACAAAATCAATTCATCCAAACGAATTCTACATAAACATAGCCGTGACGAAATGATCTCATTGCATTCCGCTACGAGCGCAGCCAAGTCAGACGTATGAGACGCAGGCAATGTGTGTTTTTCTAATTCTATGTCCCTTTTTTCCTAATATGATTTTAACAGGATGCCACTAATATCCCCTTTTAGTGAAATGTTTAAATCGTAATAGTTCATTGTTTCTGTGAAAAGATAAATTATGGATGTCAAGGTAGTTATTGGCAATGACGCTATTGTTTGGGCAAGGCGTTTCACGAACTAATGAACAAGCCTGGCTCTACACTGAACACGTGTATATACCAGTACCAGGACGACGTTCACAGCTCCTCTGACGTACTCTAGTCTCGGATAGGAATGAAAGACGTTGACCATTTCTGAGAAATACAGAGAGAAATTCATAGGTCGGTTTGGGACATTTGTGTTTCAACAATGCCAACAGTAGGCTCGTGTATCCTGCGGTACACAGGTCTGTCTATAGCGTCGTGGTGTGAAAGCTTTAGTAAAGTAAATGACATACACGCCAGGCCCAAGAGTTTTGAGACGTGTTTCATGTTTGAATACTAAATAGTATGTCCACTCTTAAATCAGCGTTATTATTTAAATACCGTTGTTACTAATGATGTACGCGTGTATCACCTTCAATAAAATTGTTTTTATTGGAGACATTTCTAATTTGTGTAATACGTTATTGTGCATATTGATTAATTAGGCAGATTTTTCCATATTTATACATACACACATACATACACACACACACACACACACACACACACACACACACACACACACACGAAAACAAAACAAAACACATACACAAGCATCCATAAGCATAAATACACATACGCACGCACACACGCGCACGTGCGCGCGCATGCTCGCTCGTTCGCTCGCTTGCCCGTGTGCAAGCTAGTACAAGTACACATAATGTTGCAAAACTACACAAACACATAGATAAATGCATTACCGCTTTTACTGTTAAGACGATACTAACAACATTAAACCTATCTATTACCGGCAGGATATAAAGTAAGCATTATGGTTTCTATGATGCCTGGACTGAAGTGTGCCGTTCGTAGAATAATATACAACCTATGACAGCGCAGCCAGCCAATCACTCCGCAATTATTTCCGGCACAACACGCCCCATTGCTCCTCACCTGTTCCAAGTCAATCATACCCTCCGTCAATCCAACACCCCCGCGGGCGACATGGACCCGTCCGCTCGGTGCGCGTGCCCCTGTATCTGCTCGACGCGTTATTAGTCCATGTTGTTGATAGAAGGGCGACTGGGTCGGCGCTTATCTTGTAAAGGAAGCGCCCGAAGGTTGAATTGTACATTTAGTGCTTAGCTACAGTGAACGTAACCCTCGGGCCTGCTGTATTCTCTGCCGACGACCACCACTAGCTCGAGACACTTCGTCGGAAAGGTCCTCGCTTGCTCGCTAGTCGAGGACGCGTGCCCACGGCGAAAAAAGAACTTGTGTAAATGCTACTCTCTTGGACCGTACCCGGATACATCAACTTTCCATAGTGCGCCTAATCGGACCACGTTTCAGGCAAGTACCGCAGCCCTCGGAGTCTGCAGCTAGACCATGTGCGTGAGTAGCGGAGTCTGTGACACAAAGGACTTTTCGTTTCGTGCTGACGTTTGATGAGACGTATTGATTTTCGAATGCATGCATGTGAACTTATGTAGGGAACTGGTTCATAAGGAGTGTGGGGTAGGGACGAATGTGCGGGGTAGGGACAAATGTGCGGGGTAGGGACGAATGTGCGGGGTAGGGACGATTGTGCGGGGTAGGGACGAATGTGATGTGTGCAACGATATTGGGACAGGCGGGCAACTTGAACATCCCCTTCCACATCTCCCCGTCTTCTGGTTACTGTGTTTCGGTTTCTGTGTCAGTTCCACATTTTAAGTGATTTGCTCCTAACTCGATCAGCTGTGTGAGTTTGCACTGTTGTATCGCTGTTGCTGGTGATATAATTTAGTTCGCTCTATCAGTGATATCCACATAAACAGTGATATCTAGGCACCTATTAGGTAGTAGCGAGTGGCGCAGTCTCGACCGAGAGAACTCGGGTTCGAATCCTGTGTCAAATCGTAGACAGGTTTTTCCATTCTGCATTGTTCCAGTTCACTCAGCTGTATGAAATAGTACCTGGCTATAGACAATGGTGGACATTTGTGTACGGACAATCTTCGCACATTAATTGCAGCGTGGCTGGATGCTTCTCAGAGGAGTCGAGATGGTGGTCGATCGTGTTTAGGAAATAGAGCGTGAAATGCTTTGAACAATCCCGAGACTTTGATACAGCGCGATATAAGAAATTCCTTTTCCCCAGGGAGCCAGTACGGAACACATGGCGGCACGTGTTTGTGTGTCTGCCTCTTGCCTGCTGCACACAACAATGAGTCGACAACTGTACATACCGCACAAAAATCATGTGTACGTTCACGCTAAGCGAATACTGTTTATCTATGTTGATTATAAATGTACTTAGACGGCGTGCCATGCTCTGTCTGTCTGTGGTTTGAATTAATTGTAGAAAAATTTGGTTTGAATTTACCGCCACCTGCCGTCATTGCTAACCTTAGGGGTTACTCACGCCCCATACGGCACGTGTCGTGCGGGTGAAACGCTAACACCCGACGTCGACGTCTATACCAGGGACGTAACAAAACTTGTGTTTCACATGTCGGGTAAATAATAATAAAAAATATAATAATAACAATAATAATAATGACGACTTCTCATGGGCGAATACCCTCGAAAATTTAGTTCAGTGATGCAACAAAACCAAGAGATTACGCAGTCTGATAATATTGTATATATATATATATATATATATATATATATATATATATAGATATATACATATATATATATATATTATATATATATATATATATATATATATACACACGCATATATATATATATAGGCCTACGCGCAAATCGTCAACAGATGGATGAAAGTGCTAAAAAGCTAACGAGGAGAGGTTATCGTAAAAAGGTTCGTTTTAGACGCTTGCAAATTGAAACAATATATTCCCTTCTAATTTAACGCTGACAGAAAGTGGATTCCACGAATTTCGTGCTGCAACCGAGAAAGCTTGAGTTCCAGCACTGGTCTTCAGTCGGGGAGGGAGACGACGGTGACGTCAGGTCGACTGCAGCTGCCGGGAGTCTCTTGC
Source organism: Oasisia sp. SBJ-2009 (assembly GCA_964017155.1). Lineage (NCBI taxonomy): Eukaryota > Metazoa > Annelida > Polychaeta > Sabellida > Siboglinidae > Oasisia > Oasisia sp. SBJ-2009. The sequence continues at coordinate 3,776,624 of OZ024854.1, forward strand.
CGCAGTGAACGTCGACTGTAGATGGGCTCGATAAAATAATATATATGTAACTGCTGCGCTAGCCCAATAATGGGCACTTAAATTGTGTACTTTGATTACACTATGTAGAAAACAATAACGCTGTAAAGGAAATTGTTCGGATGGAGATACCATTGTCCACACAGATGCCCGCTAATTGTTACCGCCAGACATGAACGCGGTGTTCCCAGAATTATAAGCACAGACGTGCCCGCTAAGCTTATAAGTGGATGTGTGTTTTACTTCATGGCGTGTGGCCGAGTTACCAAGTAAAGGCAAAACTGTGCAGCAATGTGGACTAGTGGTTAGAGCGTCCGACACTCAGCCTGGAGAGTCCGGGTTCAAAACCTCTGACCGCACATACCACGTCTGTCCCATCCAGTCTGCAAGACAAACGAGTACCTGACGACAAACAGAGGGCATTCACACTGCACTTGTAGTGTAGCTGAATACTTCCAAACGAAGCTGAGATTATGTTCCATTGAACGTGTTTGGCCGGGAGTAAAGTGTACAGCTTTTATCAGGCCTAACGAATATATATCCCACTATATAAGAACTCACGGATGGAACTAACCCGGCCTTTTTGGAGAGGCCGGATGGAACTGCGTTGTAGGCGTACACATTGTGACACAACCATCGACTGACTATTAAATAGTCAATGTTTTTACGCGAGTTATCTGCGTGGGAAAGGAGCACGGAGCATTGGGAGATACACGAGAGCCCTCAGTGCGACGTGGTCATCCATCATCTACAAAGTGACTCGCTAACAGAAAGTGGCGGCGACTCGACCATCTACTGCCTCTCGCTGTTAGAACCACGGCGAGACCTCGTAAACTGTCCGTGTAACCGAGGTTCCTTGTTTTATTGCTGTTCATTATAAGCGGATGTTCATTCCATCAAGAATCCTGATAACGAGAGTTACATGTCGCCATATTATGTTTCTACTGAGAAGGGTACACATTCTTTCAAGCAGTTAGTGACATCAGCCCGCCTCGCGCTAATAGCAAGTGTCATGTGGTACGCCGACACTAATCCCTCCTGCCATGCTCCCCAGGGTGCAATCACTACCCCGGCTTCCGGGTCGTTGCTTTATTGGCCTTTTATACGCCCACCAATCGACTTGGAATTTACCAAGTACTAAACATATTTATTTCAAATTTACTGACTACCCAATGGATATATTAAAGTTATGCAATAAAAGGATCACACAATTTAGTAGCTCTCTCTCTCTCTCGCTTCTCTCTCTCCTCTCCCCCTCTCTTTCTCCCTCTCCCCTCTCTCTCCCCCTCTCTCCCTCTCTCTCAACTTGAATGATTCGTGTATAGGTCCGTTGTATACACGAACAACGCCGATTTGGCCAACTAAACGGGCCTTTAAACGAGGTCGGAGGGAACACAGCTCGATGACCGTGTGCCCGTCCTCTTCCCGCATACAGCGGAAGGCGACGGCGGCAGGTAACAAGTGGGTGTAGGAGAAACAAGTGTGGCTGGATAAACGCCGGGCCGTGAGACATGAGAGGAGACAGATGAGACGGAAGTCGTCAACTCGGCCCGCCTCGACACACGACGGCGTTGACGGCTGCAAATTAATTATTTTACATTTATCGCGCATGCGCAGAAATGTCAATCGGAACATTTATAACGCCGGGAAAATGTTAGCGCTACACCGCTCTCATGCACAGTCCACACCCACCGTTTAGCAAAATGACAACCCTCCGACAGCGCCCCGTGTCACCGTGGATGAGTGGGAGCTCGTTTGTCAAACAGATCAAACCAGAACTGTACATGGGAGAGACCACATCGTTACTGAGGATACACACACGGCACGGTCGAGCGGGCCTCTAATGGATGACCAAGTGGAACAGATCACTGGGGAAGTACACGGGAACTAGCGTCTAGCTGAGCTCAGTACACGAAAGCCATCCGAAACAGCAGTCGTTGGAAGCACTGGTGATATACGTAAGCGTTGAATCCCCAGTAGGTCTATCTTGGCAAGGCCCAAGGGGATGCAGTTGGAGGTTATTGATGAGTTTCAAAAATGTTAAACGTTGTAGCGCTTATACATTTTCCCTGCGTTATAAACGTTCCGATTGACGTTTCTGCGCATGCGCGATAAATATAAAATCATTAATTTGCAGCGAAAGGACAGTGGATTTATAGTATAAACAAATCTTTGTCGTTTCGCTGCACATTGATGATTTTACATTTATCGCGCATGCGCAGAAACGTCAATCGGAAAGTTTATAACGATCGGAAAAATGTAAGCGCGACAGCGACACGACACGGGCAGTGATCGTCGTCAGTGACGTTGCACACACCGACACGCGGCAGTCGGAGCAGACAAACTATCGTATTTAACAAGTCATTAGTCATATTGCTTGGATTATATCATGAACGAAAAGCGACATATATGTTAACAATACGTACACAAATATGTATGTAAGTATAAGTATTATACATCATATATATTAATTTTATTGTATGTAAGTATAAGTATTATACATCATATATATTAATGTTATAAACGTATATATATATATATATAATTATGCATACATATATACTTATATGTATATACAAGTACATAAATGAACACACATATGTATGCATGAATACATACAAGCATACTTACGTACATACGTATGTATATGCATGCATACATATGTGTGTTCATTTATGTACTTGTATATACATATAAGTATGTATGTATGCATAATTATATATATATATATATATATATATATATATATATATATACATATATGTAACATTAATATTTATGATGTATAATACTTATGATATATCATGCTATAAATACACACATGTATGTATGTGCGTGCATATGTGTATGTAAACATTATATAGATATATAATAGCCTATACATTATATATATAATATATAGGCTATTATATATATATATATATATAATGTTTACATACACATATATAATATATAGGCTATTATATATATATATATATATAATGTTTACATACACATATATATAATATATAGGCTATTATATATATATATAATGTTTACATACAAATGCACGCACATACATAAATGTGTGTATTTATAGCATGATATATCATAAGTATTATACATCATAAATATTAATGTTACATATATATATATATATAATTATATAATTATGCATACATACATACTTATATGTATATACAAGTACAAAAATGAACAAACATATGTATGCATGCACATACATACGTATGTACGTAAGTATGCTTGTATGTATTCATGCATGCATACATATGTGTGTTAATTTATGTACTTGTATATACATATAAGTATATGCGTATGCATAATTATATATATAACATTAATATATATATGATGTATAATACTTATAATACTTATACTTACATACATATTTGTATATATATATATATATATATATATATATATATATATATATATATATATATATATATCCAAGTTGTATATCTCCCGTACTGGGTGCCGTGATATCTCCTCCTCGAGGCCTGTGAATGTGATATCAGTCCTTTCATGTCGTGCGGCGTTGGTCGGTTCCTTCGTGTCTTTATCTCTTGAACGTGTTCCGTGAACGACGTCCTGTAGAGCTCCCGCCTCACTGAGAGCGCCTGGTCACTTGGTCAGTCGGCCAGAGTCACTGCCGGTCGGACTGCCACAGGTTTATGTAAGAAACGATGATGTTCATGCAGATGTGTGTGGATGTGTGCGAAATCAACCAACAAATGTTGTGTACATCGAACGTAGGCCTACATTGACAATTATGGTCGGATTGGAATTACTATTTATATTTTCATGCAAACGTATAAATAAAACTGCTGAAAACGTAGAACCCATTTTCTGTGGGTGTCTTACCTGCAACGAAGTGTTCGCGTAACACGACACATAGTTAATAAAACAACGACTGCTTTTACTCAACAGTTCGATATCCAAACACCAGACACTGAAATTAGGTGAAAATGAAGCTCACATAGTTTCACACTTCGAGCAGTGTTAGATACCGACGGTTGATGCAAGGCACATACACGTCTGTGAGCACTCTACCGTCTGTGGAGGACGATGATGTCAGTGGTTAGAGACTGGCCTCTCAATCAACGTATTCCGAGTTCGAAATCTCCCATTGCTGTTTCAAACAAGTTCGTTCGTTCTACGTTGCTCCAGTTTACTCAGCCGTCTAAAGGGGTCGCTGGCGTTGTACTAAGAGTTCATTTTTTATACGAATAGTGAACGCTTTCCAGATAGGTCTATGTAGAGAACTAGAAAAGGTGTTCGATTGAACAGGTCTGTCAATGAACGAAAAATAAAACATATTGAGCAGTTTTAATATATGTTTACGGCGATGTTTAAGAAGTAATCTTTGTGGTTTCTGTCAAATACTTCCCATAATTATATTGTCTGGCATCCTAAGCAGTATACACACACACACACACACACACACACACACACACACACACACACACACACACACACACACACACACACACACACACACACACACACACACACATATATATATGAAGGAACACAACACGTGACCGGAAGACAGAGGAGATCCAACTGTCGTAGAAGTGACGTGACGTGACGTGACGCCCTCATAGCTGCCCTGTGTCGAGACGTGACCCGAGGCGGCATTGAGTGATCACAGCCGGTAAATAGGTCAATGACATTTAGCAAAAACGTTCCACGTAAATAGAAGAAACACCTAAAGAAGACGTCTGGATTATCATAGGTAGCCTAGTAACACAGTGTGTTGTATGTCATCACTGTGAAGTCTCGCTCTCGCTCTCTCGCTCTCTCTGTCTGTCTGTCTCTTTCTATATATCTCACGCATGCGCACCCTCTCGTCTCCTGGAGTCTCCTCTCCTCTTTCTTTTTCTCACCCTTCTCTCTAAATTAATATCTGTATGTGCATTTTTGAAAAGCTCTTGTTTTACTTGCTATATTGATTTTATCTTAAAATAAATGATGTCTATCGAAGTACTAGTTACAGTTTTATAGATAGTATGTTGGGCAAGTTTCCATATCGCATTGATATTACATTCCTCACGTTATAATGAGGAATATAACGAGAGGGCCACGCGTGTGCGAGACCTCAGCAATACTCGAGATAAGCCGTCGTCACCTGCGACAACTCCTGATGGTGTTACGTCTGGGGCCGGACCGTGGAGTAGAACGAAGCACCCGAATACTGGCCTAAGGCGGGTCGTTGATGATGTGATCGACTGAAAACGACCCACCCCCCGCGGCCTCTCACTCTGACTTAATCAAATCTCCAGCTGGAACGTGTACATCCCGCTAAGTCGTCGACCACCTGCGCCGTATCGGGCTGTAAAGGGGGACGCCCACCGCCGGCACCTTCACTCACCGCTCACCGCCCACCGCCGGCACCTCCACTCGTGGCCCACCGCCGGCACCTCCACTCACCGCCAACCGCCGGCACCTCCACTCACCGCTCTTTTTTTTTATCTCCTCTCATCGCCCGCCAAGGAGACCCTGCATACGTTACTCGACTGTAGCGTGGGAAATGGAGCACTTTTGTACTATATTGGTTTGATGAATGACAACGTGATGTCTGTGACAGTTAGAACAACGAAACGTTTAATTGTTTTAGATATATTCCGGAATTGTATGCGTTCTGAGAGGTAAATGTGGATAAAATGAGGTCCTTTTTTATCTCTGTCGTAATCAAAGCACAGACGATTGGCTCTAATTGTGCCGAAAAACCTCTTACACATTAACAACAGACTTCCTGGCACATGCAGTGTTTATATCACGTTCCACACGTGGCTGCTTCACTCAGGGAGAAAGAACGCTCCACGGAGAGAGCAGCATTTGAAATATATCGCCCTCGTTGCTGGCGATAAGAGCGGAAATGGCGGCCTGAGTGAGACGGCCACGAGGCAGGGAGTGTGTCCGTCAACAGGCGCTCGAGTCACTACTTTTTATCGTCGTGCCTGTAGTATACTTATATATATATACACGGCAACTGTTATTTTCCCGTCTTACTCCCTTCAGATGAACGTTCTCGGTCATTGCGCATTCAGTTTTATTTTCCCAGTTGCTATAATTGGTTTGCTCGCTTAACTATGGATTACCAGATTAAGCAGTTAAATCGTTGTCCGAATTTTGGGGTGCGGTCCCTACGATGATCCGCCATCTTGGTTTGAAACAACTCAGTGTTGCGCATTGTCTACCGTGGAAACTAAACAATGCAGCAGTATTTTGATTTATGATGCCACATCTAAAGCGTCGTAGTGATACAGTACACACATTCTCTTTAGAGCACAGGCAATAGATGTGCAGCTGAATAAATAATAATTACTTAATTTTCCAGTCATAGAATTTTGCACTTTGGAGGATGCATAAAAACCCAATATTTAAAGTTAGTGTACATATTATACAAGGAAGGCGACCGTGGAGATAGACATACGTGACGAACATAAAACGGATAATTGCCGGTGTAAACTGCCATTTTGCTAGTTTCCCGACAATCCGATAGATGGCACCGCCCGCTTGATGTCCCTAACAGTACAATTAAACAGATAGAACCATTTAGAAAACGAAGCAAATGTGCAAAGGTATTCCTGTCAATATGTGGACTTGGTAAAACGGAGAAATGATCACGAAAACTGTAACAAAAGACATCGACGTTCTACCCGAGCTATTGTATGCCCGTAGAGTCTGTGGTCTCCTCGTTCAGCCTCTCGCGGCCACCGACAACTGCGGCAGGTTCTCCGGTCTGCGGCTACACGCAACGTCAGCTATATAAGACCGCGACGACAGAACCGAAACAGATGCAACGACTCCTTTGGCTGTTGAGTTACAGATATAAGTTGGTGCTCGAGTGGGCAGGGGACACGTCCGTCGTCCAACGCCAACGGAGATCGTGTGAACCTTCAGAACTGTCGTAAGAAATACAACACAAATATTTGCATCACATTTAGGTCGTTCCTTGTCATTTCGTAAATACTCTCAAAACAAGTATTTCAAAGTGTCTTTCCTGCTTTACTATATTTACCAACACATTTTGTTTTGAACAGTCGACCGATTATGAAGATTGTATATGTATGTATGAAAATTGTACCTATATATGTTAAAATGTGTATCATATAATTGTATTACCACCGTTAATAGTATCGTCACCATCGTAACGAAAGTGCAACTGATTGTAAAAGAGCCAAAATGGCGTTGGGATACGATTGTAACTAATGGACATTCATCCATAGACACGTTGTATATTGGATATTGTTTCAATTTCCAAATATAGTGAAGAGCATTGTATGCATTGTGCATGTGTGTGTGATAGGTGCGTGTGTGCGTGCGCTAATGTATGCGCCTCTATCGAACAGCATTGCTGTGTACAGAGTATGGATGTTTAACGTGTGGACAGTACTCTACCGAGTGTGACAGATTGTTCATGTAATACATGAGCTGTACTTTACTGGTAGGCCCTACCGAGTGTGACGGATTGTTCATGTAATACATGAGCTGTACTTTACTGGTAGGCCCTACTGAGTGTGACGGATTGTTCATGTAATACATGAGCTGTACCTTACTGGTAGGCCTACGGAGTGTGACGGATTGTTCATGTAATACATGAGCTGTACCTTACTGGTAGGCCTACGGAGTGTGACGGATTGTTCATGTAATACATGAGCTGTACCTTACTGGTAGGCCTACCGAGTGTGACGGATTGTTCATGTAATACATGAGCTGTACCTTACTGGTAGGCCTACCGAGTGTGACGGATTGTTCATGTAATACATGAGCTGTACCTTACTGGTAGGCCTACCGAGTGTGACGGATTGTTCATGTAATACATGAGCTGTACCTTACTGGTAGGCCTACTGAGTGTGACGGATTGTTCATGTAATACATGAGCTGTACCTTACTGGTAGGCCTACCGAGTGTGACGGATTGTTCATGTAATACATGAGCTGTACCTTACTGGTAGGCCTACCGAGTGTGACGGATTGTTCATGTAATACATGAGCTGTACCTTACTGGTAGGCCTACCGAGTGTGACGGATTGTTCATGTAATACATGAGCTGTACCTTACTGGTAGGCCCTACTGAGTGTGACGGATTGTTCATGTAATACATGAGCTGTACCTTACTGGTAGGCCTACTGAGTGTGACGGATTGTTCATGTAATACATGAGCTGTACCTTACTGGTAGGCCTACCGAGTGTGACGGATTGTTCATGTAATACATGAGCTGTACCTTACTGGTAGGCCTACTGAGTGTGACGGATTGTTCATGTAATACATGAGCTGTACCTTACTGGTAGGCCTACCGAGTGTGACGGATTGTTCATGTAATACATGAGCTGTACCTTACTGGTAGGCCTACCGAGTGTGACGGATTGTTCATGTAATACATGAGCTGTACCTTACTGGTAGGCCCTACCGAGTGTGACGGATTGTTCGTCGACCCGGGTTGATGTTTGTAATGACACAACGTCAACAGACGGTACTGTCCGTGACTGAACTACCTCGTTCTGACACCGACATCCATCATCGTCATACACACGTCGGCTCGGCTGCTTTGGCCGTAAATATACACGATTGCCAGTCAACTATATATCACGTCAAGTCATCCCTCATTATTCCAAGAAACGCATCCCATGTAGTCAACACCGCGTGACCAGTTGTTGACGAGTGGTGAAATGTTTGCTGTATTCGCAACAGATCTGGACGTGAGGTTAAAGAGGAAGATTGATATTTGTGTTCGTTGACCAGCCGTAGTGGTGAGGTTTGGCATGGACGCACTCAAGGGAAGCCCTTCGCTAAAATGTCCTTTGTCTAATCATAGTGGAATATTGAATTAGTTGTTGGATTGAAACCATGAATACTGTCTGCGTTTTTGGAAACACTGCTTCCGTTGACTTATATGAAGTGTGTTAAAAGGACGCACGGATATAATTAAGCTGTATGTAACCGCCCAACCGATGTCTAACCACACAACTTGAAGGAATTAGTTTTAGTTGTACGCAAGAACCTGACTATGCACCACTCGACATTCGGCAACGTGAACTGTTCTTAGTCTTTCTGCTTCCCAAAATAACATAAACTCGTGACTTTTTTTCAGAGAAACATCAGAGAAGGAGGACAATTGGATGAAAGCTATAATAGTCAATGGTATGCCCATAAAGCTAAAACATCACTAAAGGAAGTATTATCAAAACGAACGTGGATCATTTCGATTCTGCGGAACGAAACATTACATAAGCACGGCAACACCACCTCATGTTTCCTTCGGCAAGTCCCCCGGTGCTGTTTGTGCAGGGCATTGTAAGTCCAACACGGCAGGACACCGCCGATAACTCGCCATATGGTAATCACGGTGTATACTGGGTAACAACCAGAAGGTACCTTATCAGAAGGTCAACGTGCTTCACTGACACCTTGACTACATATTTTAATAAGCGCAATTAATAACACAGGCACATGATATGTATACAATAAATGCGACTGGACAAAGTAAATTAATTGAATTGTCTACGTATTATTTAAACGCCAACCGATTCGATTGTTTTAAAATAGGGCGCAATAAGTTACAAAGGCTACGTACAATATCAGACGTTTGCCATGGATTCTGGATAAGACGTAAAAAGATCAGTTTGGGAGGTCCCAGCCCAGCAGTCGACAATGTAAGTTCAGTACAGAAACAGTGTTCACCGCCTCTTGATGTCTCGGTCGCAAAAACACCGACCTACTGGAGCTATATTCAGCTGTGTTGTGGAATCAACTGTTTAGGCCTACTGCAGTTTATCTAGGAAGGCATAGAGGCGACAGTTGCGTCGGACTTCCTTCGGTCACGATTGTTACGTGACAGTGATCGAACTAGTACACACACTAACGACAATACGACCGATTTGTCTCTACCAAGATGTTTCACTTGTGCCAACTACATTCTCCGTCGATATGTTCATTTCTGGTTCATGTTTCAATTGCAACATTGTTGTTCAACACGTTAATTGGTCGGTTGAACCACTGTTTTAACCGATGTTGCATCCCTGCTTCGGATATTGCTTTAGACATCATCACACTATCTTTTAGAAAACGGATGTCTTTCATGTGAAGATTTCTTAGACAAAGTTTTACACAATCTAATCAATGTTCACAATAGTAATTAAGAGAGAAGTATTCATTACATTTTAAATTTATGTATGCTATGCATATTTATATCTGACTACTTCTAGACTTAAAACACCAAGTCTATCAAATCTCCACTTGTTTGGTCCATGTTAGTTACCGAAAGAGGACCACTTCACACTTCCATCAGCTTCTTTATAACGAATACATGACATGTTTACACTTCTGCAAAACCACTGTTCTTCTTAACGCATGATGTCCCTGTTATCAAACCTAAGCGTCCATATATACTAACGTTACCCTCCCAACTGCCACTGAAATTACGCCACGGAGAAGAGCTCTTTTTAACGGGAATGCAGCGTTGAGATCGGCCTCAACAATTAATAGCGTGGTCTGCCCCATTGTGCTAAGTAGTGTCTGACAACATGTATACGTGAGCGCGACAGCAGGAATGTGGGCAGACAAAATACGACATTCGTGTCTTTGGGAAACTTAGTTGAAACGATTCAAATGTTTACTTTCTGGAAATATTGTTATGAGGCGGAAACAGAAACCGGGGCAAGGCGTTGGTAAGGTGGCACCGTCTGTCCTTGTGTTCCTTCACACTGTCTATACGGTGGCAATCACGGTGCATGCTGCCACACCGTGCCGTGTTGACACAGACTAAGACGTAACTTGCCACCAACGAGGCTGTGACTGACAACACGCGCTGTCGGTATTCTGGGAAGTATCTAAAAATAGCCTTCCGCAACGTAACACGAACAGATAGGTATTGAGGTTACCCCAGTTGTTACGTGGACTATGGTAAATGCCCATGTCCCGGAATAGATGCACGTTTGTAAAGGTAAACAGATTCATGTACGAGACCGAAATGAATCACTCTATATCGGAAGTTCGATAAGGTTTACCATAGAAAAAATCACACCACCTCTACTTCCCCTACACACAATCTTATCTATAAATTAGTTTTTTTTAAATCAACGAACCATGACTAAATCAATTCTTAATTATTTACACTATCCAGTGTTTCTTCGTAGTAAGTAACCACGCAGTAACATTTGACCGGTCAGTATTATTAATACGTACGCAAACAGATGCGACTTAATCAGCTGTTGGTGTTCTGCTCCGGTCAGTTGAATGCACTCGCCAGTGGTCGCCAGAAATAACTTCAAATCCTGTTGATTGACAGTGGCTCTTGCACCGGGCGATGACATCACGTCAGGGTTATTTGTGCGGTCACGTGACTCTCATTAACAAGTATATCGCACAACGAAGTCCCGTTGATGATTTTAGTTTTGTAGCTGATATTATATATATATATATATATATATATATATATATATATATATATATATATATATACATATACATATACATACATATATACATATATATATATATATATACATATATATATATATATATATATATATATATATATATATATATATATATATATATATATACATATCAATTACAAAAACCGTCAGTTCCACTCCACGGGATCTAGTCTACGAAATAGCCAGCATATGAATTATTTTAGAACTATTAAAATCGGCCTCTGTAAATGTCATTTTCAAGCATGACGGGCATTTGTGTAGAATTCGGACCCATCTCAATGTTGACAGTATAACTGTATATTAGCCAACATTTGATACTTATTTATCTTTTGAGACTTTATTTATCATCATCATCTCACGCATGTCTATGTTTAAAAAAAGTGTCTTAGCAGACGTTTGAGGTCGAAAAGACAGCGCGGTCGGTATACACAAACTGTTTATCGCTCATTCCATGTGCACGACGCAGTAACACATGCACCACGCGCTTGCGACTGCCACGGAGCGCTGTTTGGGTCTCAAAATGTAATATTTGTGAAACACAAATAATACATGGGAATGCTGATTGATCATGTTTAGGATGCGAGTTAGTGTGACAGGTATCCAATGTAGGCACATTTACAGTTATAATGGCACAATTGAGTAGGGTCCGAATTCTACACAAGTGCCACACGACGATGTCGTTAACAATTATATAATCTTCCAATTTCTTTGGGTTGTATTTTATTCTGGCGATTGATATAAAACTGCATTTACAATGCGTTTGATAATAGCGTTAAGAATGCATTTGATAATAGCGTTAGCACATAATTTATGTTACAAATGTGGTATTGTGTATAGATACGAAAATATTCTTCTTATTGTCAAATTGGTCCAGTTTATTTCTACAGGGCGTTGGTACAGCAACCAATTGCGATCTCGCAGTAACTCTTAACCCAACAGCACGCCACGGCTCATGGGATAATCCGGTCTATCTAATCCGCTTATTTGTAGTGGAACGCTCAACAAACAGTCTCTCTCCGCCGCTGCCAACAGTATCGACACACTATACGTCTACAAAACCAGATGCCGATTTGACTAGCATTTCCCGAACCGCCGGTGTAAATAATAATATGCGCAGTTTTTAGAATTTTGTATTTATTCTCGCACCCGGGGCAGGAAGTATTTAGCGCCGGTCGGAAACTAAATGCCGCGAGTAGTGTGGAGAAAATCGACACGGCTGGCGCGGGTTGAGGAAGATACTCTCATCATCCGCAGTGTGTCTGTCCCCGGGCGCTTCAATGGTGTTATCGTTCGTTTCGCTGACAAGTCGTGTCCGTGTCGGTGTCGGTTGACACCAGAGACCGCTGATAGAGAGTCAGTGGTAGGAGGGTGTAGGATGCGATGGAGATGGGTTAGTTTGGCAAACATTTAATCGCTACAATGTTGATGCCTAGAAGTAGGCGCTGTACTGTCCCAGTAGCACACACGTGTGCAGAGGGAGAGCGTAGTGGTGCGTAGACGGTGGACGGGAAACGACGAATTCGTTTGTCACTACAGGAAATATGGTCTAAATGCGAAGTTCACCATTCGAGATAATGTTTATATTATGAAAGTAGTATTGACATATTAATGACTGAGTCATAGATTTGAGACGAATTTTCTGCCACATGTAGGGTATAATATTATGTAAAATTTATTATGGTCTTTTGAAAATCTAAATGTCGTCAACAAGTTTTCTTGATTTTTCGTCTTGTCACCCTAGTGAGTTCACATTCCTCGTGAAAGATCTTCCGTCTCTGTGACCCCGTGACCCCAGAAACACACGTTGGGGGTAATTATCGCCAGCGACCCCACACCGAGCTCATGGGTTATCAAAACATAATTAATTAAAAATGACTGACCGACGTATTGCACCAAGACATCAATTTACTTTCGAGGCAGGAGGTCGACTCAGACAGCATGCCACGGCGCAGTAAACTGGCGCACGGACTTCGTGCAGTTTCACAATACAACGGGAGAAGTTACCAACTGGCGGCAGTGCAAAACATCGTTAGATTACTGATTATTAAAACCAATCTAACTATAAATGTAGAACAAACATGTAGTATTTTACCGACGAAGAGAGAGAGAGAGAGAGAGAGAGAGAGAGAGAGAGAGAGAGAGAGAGGAGAGGGAGAGAGAGAGAGAGAACGTGGAGTGGAGAAAGAAAGTGAAAGGGTAACAGCGAAAAAGGGTTGAGTATGTACAAGTTTGCGTATGATGTATGTCTGTGTTTTGGAACGAACTAGGACCTATACTGGTCGATGCTGTGAATTGGGAGCCTCAATTGACCAGCGCATGACTAGGTTTACACGTGCGGTACTGAGTAAATTACGAAAGCAATCAACATAACATTTTAATAACAGGCAGATGACGATTTGGTCTGCGGGATGTTGCCATGTCCGCCAAAGTAAATATTAGTGCGATGTCCGTGCAGGAATGTCCGGCATGCTACGTGCCATTCCGCACACGCAGTGCTGCGATGGACTCGACAAGGTCGTAGGTGCTCTGGAGCCGGGCCCTGGGCTGTTTACGTCGGGTCGACTTCCACACGGAGACGTCGTTGATGACGACAGTGACTGGGATCACGAAGGCGATAGTTACTGTAGCGGTGGCCACGGCTGTGCCATAAATGCAAATGCAAATGCAGTGCAATAACATATTTAAAAACAATATTTTAATGACATTTAATAATAGTTTATTATTACACTGGAGCGAAACTGCGACCTAATTATTACAATGTTCGACTTACGAATTATATATCACAGCATTTTAGCACTTCATAGTTAACCTATGAAGTTCTAAAATTCTATGATATATAATTCGTAATTCGGACATTGTAATAATTAGGTCGCAGTTTCGCCCCAGGGTCGACTACAAAGCGTCACGAAGGAGTAGGCTACTTCTTGTTTTACGATCACAGAACGGCGAAATCCAATCGCAAATCGCCATGCACAGAAAACACGGTTTAATTAGGGAACTGGTGCAAAATGACATGACAGAAAGGGTTATAAACCGTATAACTCTAAGGAAACATAAGGGAGCATACGAAGCACGAAGGTTATCCTCACGACATTGCTATGCACGGCTCCTGTGTCGTCATATTAGATTATTATCTCACAAGGACAGTGCCCGTTAAGATGACATCTAGACAAGCGTCTAATTAGAAACAAACTACGGGTTAGTAAGCACAGGAGAAATGTGTGACGTAATAGATCTTGCATTGTCAGGATATAGTCGCAAATGTCACGCGCGCATTTTACCATATCTCGTTGTCATATGCGAACATTGTCCCGATGTGAACGCGGTGACACACTGGACATGTCACTTCCGCCCTCCACAGAAGAGGTTCTTTCTTGACCTTTGTATCACACTGCGGATGTACGGGTTTTATGTTGTTGCTATTTCCAGAAACCTTCACCAACACTACCTGAAACTGGAAAACAATTGTTGTATATCCTTAGAAGACAGACTGCACCCTGCAGCTGTTCTGTGGCTCTCCAGGAGAGGTATCTCAACAATAACACGCCAGTATTTCAAGTCGTACGGGTCCATACGTATCCAGCGGTCTATGCCGTGCAGTACCGGCGACGACCCCGGCACAAGACGCCAGGACGGGACTACGCAAGTGCAGCAGGTCGTCGGCGGAAGACTAATGACGATATAAGTCACTTAACCACTTTCCAGTGGTTGGTGCGGAAAAGACAAATTGCGAAGTAGATCGTTGCTCTGAAGTCTGGCAAGACGCGCAGTTTTCTTAGCGTAAATCACTGGTGAGTTGCGCATCCAGAGAATGTTGCGACCACGGAGAGCTGTAGCTGTACATATTGTCCTAATAAGACAAATGTCTACTGAGAAATATCGAGTGTGATACATCGTTGGTCGGTGCAAGAGGTAAACAATAGACATTCACGCTACTCACAGTTATGCGAGGAGAGAGAGAGAGACAGACAAACAAACAGACAGAGAGAGAAAGAGAGAGAGAGAGAGAGAGAGAGGGGGGGGGGGAGGGAGGGAGGGAGTCAGACAGACAGACAGACAGACAGACAGACAGACAGACAGACAGACAGACATACAGACAGACAGACAGACAGACAGGGGGAGGGGCAGGAAGAGGGACGGGGGGGGGGGGGAGGGGAGGAAGGGAGGGATGGATGGATGGAGGGAGGGAGGGAGGGAAAGTTAGACAAACAGAGACAAGGAGAGGAAGGGGGACCGGGGAGAGAGATAGACGGAGATGGACAGGGAGTGAGTCTGGGAGAGAGACAGAGAGAGACACACAGAGAGACAGTAAATTCGTGAGTGCAGGTAGACAGACACGAGAGGCTGTCCCGGCCATCCGTCCCGTCCCGCACCGTCCCGCCCCGCCCGCCGTCCTGGCGCCGGGGACGTTCCGCACCGACTCACCCTGACTTTATGACTTCGTCGAACCATCTGTGAACTGTGGATGCCAACTAACAGATACATTGACTTGTGAATAGACAGTTTCCAACGCACCGGCGGACTGCGTACAATTACACCTGAGGCAGCCGCAGAGACACCGGGCAGCCGTATATCTTAAATAAGATATATATTTCTTTACTGCAAATTAGAGAAACATTAAGTTTCGATATAAAAGTATAATTTAGGTTTCAGCCAATATCATCAGAACAAAACGTGTGCAAACACTCTGGATCGTATTGGAACTTGACAACCTTTGAGAAAGAACTGTCGTTTACGAATATCAACACGGAATATCCGGTCGTGGTGAAGTATTCCTTACAATGTATTTCACTTTCATTTCGATACACGAGTCTTGTTATTTTGTCTAACAACACGTCCTTTTATATTTACATATGACGAACATACTTAGTTATATTAAATAGTAAGTGTGAATTCAGTTTATGTGTTACGTCTGTCCGTGGAAAGTAAGAAAGCTCACTTCTGAAGTTGTTAGCCGCAGTTACGTATACCGAAGCCTTGATGCAGTCGGTGTCAGGCCGATAAACGTCCACACTGCCTCGGCGCTGGCTGTCAGGCAGCAGGCACGCGGAATTGATCTATTTCGGCGTCTTACCTGATTCCAGTTGTTGCCGATAGAGGCAACAGAACACGTGGATTATTCCCTCATTTAAAGTAAACTCCTTTCAACGCGTCTATAAATCACGCGGCGTTATGAGGTAGTCCAGATGGCGGCGACACGTGTTCTGTGTTCGGGAATCCCGCCAGCGATTAGATCTCGCAGACTGCGTCAGTCGCGAGGTGCAGCTACGTCACGCGGGGTGAGAGCCGGGACATCCTAGTTTGTTACTTTGATGAATCGGACATACCAGGTATTCATAGGACATACCTACGGCTGTTTGTTACCAGAATAAGCCGCTTGTTGTTCATGCATGTCTGTCATGATTTTACATAACTTCGACACATGCCGGAACGCAATAAATTCGCGCAACATGCAGGAGCATCGTTACAGGCAGACGGCGTGTCTGTTTCACAAGTGTTTTAAATCAACTAGCATATTATGCTAGGGTGAGCTTTCTGTCTGCTTTCTGGTTCTCTTTGTTGCAGCATCGTATTAATGGAGTTAGTTCCTCGTTTGTGTTAAGTCAAAATTTCCGTATTTAAATTCGCGTTTTAACCTCCTCGGTATTTCCGACACCAAGGTGCGGTATCGACGTGGAAACGAATTTGGAATACCGATGATGTTTTACCATACCATTTTTTCTCTTATATGATAATTGTATTCAAGTGCATATTATTATAGAATACATTTTATTACAGGTTGTATTAAGATGACCATGTATTTTCGGTATGGTTGAACATTACCACGTACAACATAAACAAAGCATCATATTGCACGCGACATGCCTCCCCCACTGCCCCGACCACTGCCCCCACTCCCTGGTGCCATGTACGCAAAGGAATAGTGCATCTTGTGTTGGTAAGAGAGCCACTAGGAGGTATGGACAGGTTATGTGCTCTTTAAAAACTAATATTACTATGGCAGTTGCAAATGTCTAAAATTACTACTACTTGGAGATTAAATATCTGGACACACGTCAACAAGATCTGCGCTGACATCATTCCATCGACCTATAGCGGCCTTTGACTCCGCGGCCACAAGGCCAAGTGCCAGAGGCGATCTCTCTCTCGGCCCCGGCGTCGGGCACGTTGAGCCACCGTCACAGGCGGCCGGGTCTATCAAACAGGCGCCTTCGGCATCCATGAGTTGTCATGTTCGAAATTTCCTGCGATCCGACTCGGTCAGCGTTCGCGCTCCAATTATTTCGCCCCGGGCGTTGATCCAGAGACTCGTTGATAAACCCGCACCCGCCGGCCGCCGCGTCAGATGAATCCACACTCGACGGACAACAGGATCTCGGCGTTGGCAATACCGTGATCTACTTATACTCTTTGAGGAATCGGACAGATCTTTCTGGCACCCGTTTGATCAATCACTCCGGGAGATCGTGTTATGTTTTACTCCAGTCGACTTATCATCGAAATCACGTAAGTCAATTCGTCTTCGTCGCTTAGTGCATTACCTTTAACCATCGCGTTCTTTACGAAATGTGGCACAATGAAGTGTTTATGTCGCAAGAAAACAACTCGACGTTTGACACGGAGACTGTCGATGAGATGAGCGCATGGTATGACATCACGCTGATGGTTCGTGAGAAGGTCATCCGCCGCCATCTACAGGTTATGTTGTCGTCGCGTTTTCGACCAGTAACGGTTTGATGTCGTTCAAATCAGTAAGACATCTTGGTGCTACAAAAGGGTGCGATTTGGAAATGTATCTATTTTATAATTTTAACTGAAACAGTCTGAAGTTATTTAGAAATGTACATATTTGTAGACATACTCATAAACGGGACGACAGTCCCGGGTGTGATGGTGTAAACATCAAGTTGTATTATTCTTAATGATTATTATTATCATTAGTAGTAATATTAATATGAGTATTGTTTTCCTTGACTGCACGCAGTAAGCTATTAAGTGTAACATTTGCAAACTTTGTTATGCTTGATCAAGCAAAATAAAACTACTGTTATAAGCTGTTGTCAGACAAGAATTGCTTGAATTGTGCCCGTTGTGTAGGATCTACTGTTTATTATTCTAAAACTTATAATTTCCTGCAGATCATGGTGATGATAATACTTAATTATGTTTATATTATTTATAATTAATTAAGCTATTTTAACAGAACGTTACTGCAATCGCATACGCGAATACAGTAAGTAACGATTATAGAATATTTAATATTCACGCGCTGTCTAAAGCAAAGCTAATTTATATAGCGATGTTACGGTAATCGCGTACCTGCGTGTAGCTACTACCTAGCGCCGAGGATGTCAAGTTACGCTGAGATTTGCGCGCTTGAATGCTGAATTTTCTTCGTTAGGAAATATGTGAGAAGTTTGGCGGTTGTAGGTAGTCGTTTTCATGGCTATGTCAAAAAGTAAAAGATCGCCGCAACTCCTTCTCCTCCTTATAACAGTGTGGGGCCTGTTTGGACTTGCTAGCTATTGTCTACAAATAAATTGCATCTATCCAACACGCCACTGGAAGCCTCAGAATGTTAGAGCGCGCATGTGGCCAGTGGTTTTGCAAGACCACAGCTAAACCACCTTTATGAATACGATCAGTGGTTTTGTCTAACTTAAACCAGGTCTAGCTAAACCAGCTTAATGCATACGGCTCTGTACAGAAGACAGTAGCCTCTTCGTTATGATTTGTTACAATTTCATTTAGCTGCACATTTCCTATGGATTCGTTCTTTATATACGCTAACTTAAAACGTCGCATCGTAAGTAATTTGACTAGACGTCTGAACATTCTTTAAGATTTCCCCACAAATCTGACAAACACTAGAAACCAGGAGATTGAGAGGAGAGCAGATAGAAGTGTTTAAAACATTGAATGGGTATGAAAATATTGACATATTTCTTTCTCGATTAAGGAAGAGAGAAGGACTAGAGAACATGGAGTTACATTAGCAAACACGCAGAGTAGACTAGATATTAGAACATTATCACAAAGAACAGTAAATGAATGGGACAGATTATCAGCTGATTGTGTAGGTGCTAGTAGTGTTAATAATGTTTAAAAATAAAATCGACATATACCTAAGAAGGGCGTGGTACATTTAGATAGTTATATTGCACTCTCGACAAGCAAAAGGCTTTCATTGTCCACCTGCCATCTAGAGTTGATTCTCTAGGTGGCAATCTTGTAATCCTCAGTATGTTTTTCCCGTGACTTGGCAACAAAGTACCAACTGTGAAGTCGTACTTCTGAAATCTCGAAAATGCTGATCTGCTCAACGCCAACTGATGTGTTGCAGCAGGCAGCATTCTTGACAAACAGTGGCCATAGCCTACGTGTTCACCTCAGTCGATGTTGTCTTGACAGACCCTTGCCCTGTTTCGAGGATCACAGAACCTCCGTCAGGCGTGTCCTGTTTCGCACGTCTCACATGCCGGGCGTGCCTGGAGATGACGCCGGCTGAGTACTTGCAGGTATTCAGAGCAATGTGAATAATGCAAAACACACAAATGTATACCCATGGGGTACGACTTACTGTTTATTGCTCACATCCATAAGTATTCTCGATTTTAGACAGCTATGAGTGACTATATTGCCTCATCGAGTGTCAATACACTTCGCATATTTGTTAGTTTACCTAATTTTCTCCACCGTTGATTTTAAAGAATGTTTGAAGAAACTACTATTTATGTGGACTAGGAAACGATATTTGATGTAATTTTTCGACGGGAACATCTCACAAAAGTCAATTTTTGAGGTAATTCAATGAGGCCATTATCGTCGACTTTAACGGAGTATTTTGTTGAATACGTATGAGTAGTTGAGACACAACATCAGATTTGACGTCCGAGCGATGACTCTGAAGGAGTTAACGCGACGTGTTGTAAACATTGTTGTTGTGTTCCCCGGTGTACACGGATGATGAGCAAATACATTATCACAGCAATATTCGCAGTGGATGTTCTCTCCAAAGTTTTCTGCCACTATGACTGCATTCTTTATCTTTCTCCAAATATTCACTAAACGTAATAACATGATATTTATAGATAAATATACGTCATTCCATGTAATATTGTTGAAAGAGTCTGAAATACAAACGCAACAATAGCCTCAATTGAGGTAAAATTGGATAAATTAATAAACGAAACTGGAATTATTGTCTTGAAGTTAGGTGAGTCGCCGTACGTGCGGTATCGGCGACAGAAGCGGCTCTCCGTCAATGACGTCACCGACGGTAGAGCACGCAGTACCTGTCTGGGGCGGTCAGTAGACGCCCCCGCATTGGTCAGCGATCCGATCCGAACAGTTGGCTCATCGCACTAATGGGTCGGCCTCGCGCAATCGGTCGTATCACCGGTCAATCGGTCAGTCGGACGCACGTCTGTCCGGTCATGACTTGCAAGGTATCCGAGTAGGTTTCGTTTAAAGACGAGGTGACCTAATGAACGACCAGCTAATTGCCGATGTCACGCTTGGAATGGATGTGGACAGCGGGGCGAGCGTGCCGTGCCGGGCGAACACAGGCCATCGAACTGACAGTCGGCGGAATGTTGATTTCGCACAACATGTGTCACCGAACATGCCATGAGTAATTGGAATAGCTTCCTGGAAACTAATACTTGCCTGCGAGGTTCTTGATATCAAACGTCAATAAAACGCAACCGTGGTGTCAGTTCAAATTTATTTTAAAGTTCAAGCTTTCAAACAGAGTACGTTTGCATAACTTTTACGTAATCATTCCTCGTCGATACCTTTCAGAAAATCGGTCAGTCTACTTTCATCAACGACTTGGCGGCAAAGTTGTTGCTATTATTGTTGTTGTTGATATAGTTTTGGTATTGAAATAGGTGTTATTGATATGTAACCGAAATGGCTCCGCGTATAACAAGGATCATATCACGGGGGTTTAAAGTATTATACGTCATGAAAATGCATGCCAAACAACAATGTTATTTCACTGAAGTATTCTGACCTTTTTGGGGGAATTTGAAGTCGTTATAGTAATTGTTCCTAATGCTTATTTTTTCGGGGCAACTACATAATTATTAATAATAAAAATTATACCTCACTTAGTAAGACTTTCTGGCAAAGTATTCATCACAGAGGAAGAGTGTTTTTGCTATGTTGGATCATATTAAGCAGGACTCTAGGCCTGATGGTTCAACAGCATGTAAAAGTCGACACTTCCGCGTGTTAAATCGTTAATTGACATCTTTGTGATTACCGCTGTTTCTCGACGTTCGCCGACTACATATCGCTACGAGATTCCACCTGGCCCCGCGAGGTCAAGCCTATCTCAGCGCCGATTGGCTGCTGCTGATTCTGTCGCCCTTTCAACGTAGCTTAGTGCAAAGACATTAACCGATCTGCCAGAGACAGATTGTTGAATGTAAGTCTTCAACACATACACAGATACATTTACCGGTCAAGCCAGATATGGGCCGCTACCATTGACGATATCGTACTACAAATTACCGGACAGAGGGCAGTCTGACTGATAATCTGAGAGAACGTGTCCAGAGTGCGCCTTGTTCTCCCAATCCATTCCCCGCTACATCTCTCTTCTCTTCTCTCTCTCTCTCTCTCTCCCATCTGTCCCTCTATCTTTGTAACTCTCGGTCTTGCTTTATTTATTTCTCCCCAATTCTCCGCCCTCTATCTCTCTCGCTCTCTTCCTCTCCCTCTGGTATCTATCTATCTCTATATCTCCCTCTCTCTTCCCTCGCTTTTCACTTAGAAAGGCGCATAGTTAGCTATGTATGTCAGTCAGTGTTGTCATCGTTTTGAACGTTTAACATACTAAGAACTTGTAAACGAATAAAAAATATGTAGTATAACTATATCTTAGTGACTGATAGTTGCGCTAATAGAAATATCACCGAACTATTGGGTTGCATTCCACACCAGTCAACATCCACGTGTAAGAATATTACCTGTTAGCAAAAGGCACGATCTGATACCGACAGTTTACGCCACCACGCCGGATGTCTGCAAATTCACAAGACATTGTGGTTTTCCTGCGGCTGCGATAACTATATACACGCATTATCTGCGAAATAATAAATACTAGCAACTTGTTAATCAATAAGTGGCATTCTACACAAATACAAAACGCATGTGTTCGTTTGTGGCTGTGGTAGTTTTTACTTCACGTTTCGTTCTGGTGAAGTCTGGGAATGCTGGCCTCAGTTAATGATCCGTTGCATGACGCACAACGCTTGCGGAAAAACTTAACATCAACTCTCCGTTAACGGCGCTGCTCAGATGAAAGCAGCGCCTCGAATTGTTCGAATAGACGCCGACCGACTATATTTCCATCATACCCGTGTGATTTGTGTGTAGTCGTACTTCTTAGTCGTGTAAGTGATATTTTATACGTATTACCATGTCGTCGTATCCCACTTCCAAATACGCCAATAGACGCAGATTCATAATTATTTAGCAATAATGACAAACATAGAACATTCACACAGGACCTAAGTCGGCAATCGTTGCAAAGCAGCAATATCAGAAACAAATACGCTAACTTCAGCATGACATTAGTAAATTTGGTTAATATCAATGTTTTATTTGTAAAACTAGATTTTTATTGCCACATCCCTTGTACCTATTCACTGTCCGCATGACTTTTCCCAGCGTTTAACACCTAAATCTCGACACGATAATCCTAACTGTGCATGTTATCGCCCCGGTCGGTCCACTCCGACCCACGGCAGTAAACACCGGCCCCGGCGGTGGCTGTTGTCTTATGGGCCGGAAGTAGATTGGAGCGGATATGATTGGTTTGTTTTCTCGTATATATCCAGTCGATTGTCACTGTTTACGAACGACTTGAGTTGTTAAGATCTCCGGAGCCTCTCCACCCACGCTCTCATCCGGCCGCTCTTTGTCGTCTTTCAACTTGTGTAGACGACTGTGAGGCAGAGTTATTCTTGTACTGCGGCACTATATCTGGCGTCTTTAACTCCTCCCTGTCGACGCGTTTCGTTCGCCGCTTTTCATCTGCCTTCTGCTTACTGAAATCTCCCTTATCGTTGTCTCCCATCTTACCTGTGATCTGCCCAGTTATCGCAAGGCCCAGTTGTACCACCTCGTCCGCTCCCTCCTGTTGTTGGCGGCCTCCGCGTACCAGGTGACCTGCTCACGTCGTATCACTTTTTACTCTTCTTCCGCTAACGGGAACAACATCTCTATATCTTCCTATGGTAAGTTTTTCTTCCTTTCTAAGCACCCTCTAGGCTGTTATGACTAATTGCATTCAACTTGGATCCGATGAGGTACACCGAACACCGAACGTCCTTACGTTCCATCAAAGTCATCGTCTTCTCTGCTCTTTTCTTTCCTTCCCTTTCTTTTGTTCTTTCTTCAGGTCCTTGTGGGAAACTCGGCTGTTGAGAAATACCTACGCATTCGTTGGGGTTGATAATGGATTAAACCAGTGAAAAGCTACACATCGTAACGGTTGGAATACTAATAACATAACTAACTTGCACGTGCAATATTACACGTATTGATCTCTCAATCCGATATACAAAACTCTCCACTTTATATTCTGCATTCATATAAACAGACAGTTGCCAACAAACTACACAATGTCGAGCAACGGTTCTCTGGCAACTGTCAATATTTCTACCTTTGACTTTTCGCAACGTTTCCTAGACATGCGAACTGTCGTGTCAGCATTTGGCACCGCGTTGGGGAGTACTAGTAATATTTCATCCCATACATAATTACGCATGGGGAGTATTCCCGGACGCGCCTCCCGGACAACCCGACCTATTTGTGCCCAGTGTGTTTATGAACCCAGAACTGCGAACCCTTGCCGTGGCCGGGAAACGGCCCTGGCAGTGGCGTAAGTCGTCGATGAATCACATTTAGTTGGCCGCTACTGCCACTTATAGCGTCGTATACGGCATTAGCAGATTGCCATTTACGACGATATATGGGACATTAATTTTGCAGCAGTAATACCACGATATTTAGTTAGCGCTGTAACTGCTACCAGACGCACTGCTGGGTCGTTTATCCCCTGACTTACTCGCCAAACATAGGGCCACTGCTACTTTAGCCTCTTTCCCTAACAACATCGCAACAACACACGTAGCACCGCTCGTCCACGGTGATTCAGTGGCATATTACGCCGACGGTGGCGGTCTCTGGTGGTGAGTGTTCCATACCCTTCGTTCTAGATTGTTGCGCATCGTCCTGCGCAGTCTCAAGACCCGCTGGACCCGCTGTGGTGACGTAATGACGGGAAACGACACCAGTCAGATTCCAACTTATGCAAAGTTGTTTGTGCTACGTGGACAGCGTGTGTCTAGATAGAGTCTACCATTGTCTCGTTCTTTCAAGTCGCAATATTTCTCACCGTCAGGACAATTAGGAGGTTCTAACATAGATATGAAATTTCATAAGAAATCCCTTACATACAAATTGTCTGCCCGTCTAACCTCGCCGTCTCTCTCCGTTACAGATTTGACTCGATCTCTCCGGCCGAGTCTAACAGCGAGGTGAAGTCAGCCCACGACGAGCGCCGAGCCAGCCGAGCGATGTCGTCGCCGTCGCCTCCGCCCACGTCGCCGGAGAAGAAGCGGCCGAAGCCGGGCATGCTGAAGCGTCTCTTCAGCTCTCGGCTCCTCAACATCGCCGATCTGTCTCTCGATGATCCGCCGACGTCAACGTCGACGACGAAACGCAAACAGAAGAAGTTGACGCGCAGCCGCACTTGCGACACGATCAACATCAACCGGTCGAACTCGACGGACGTGTCTGCCGAGAAGTCCCACCGGCGCCACGGCTCCATGACAGGGGTGCCGCAGCGCCAACACAGCGCCCCCGTCGGACACCCCGCCGTCCGTCGCAGCTCGAAACCGGAAGTGCGACTGCAGCGCGGCCAGGCGATCTCGGAGCCGGGCATGGACGACGGTGGCGCCATCGCGGAAGAGGACGAGGACGAGACGGGCAAGAAGCTGCTGCGACCGGAAGACGGAGACGAGAAGACGCCGTCCCGGAACAGCTCGTTCAATCGGCGCGTGCGCAAGAAGACGCTCGCCAAGGCAGTGTCGGACGCGAAGCTGAAGGAGCCGATCGAGTACCCGTGTGTGCCGGAGCTGATGCTGGAGCACCACAAGCGGGAGCCGTTCCTCAGCGCCACGGAGGAGTGGCTGCTGGTGGAGCTCAACGAGTACGAGTGCCTCATCGACAAGCTCCATGTCGTCCAGCTCATGGCGAAGCATTCCAAGTTCTTCGAGGTGGAGCCGCCGGAGCTGGTGGAGGAGTTCTTCCTCTACGTCGACATGATGCCCTCCTACGACGAGGTCATCAACCTCGACACGTGGCAGGAGTTCCGCGACAAGAAGTACCTGTGCTGATGGTCGTCTTGGCGACGGCGCGCGCTCACTCTCAGAAGACGTGGACGTGTGACGCGTGAGGAGCACAGCGGGTTGAGGGACGGACTCTCGCGGTCTTGAACTGGACACGCGGGCTGGGAGCGACTACAGGTGGACAGTGCCAGCGAATCATTTTTGTGCAAAATGTCCTTACACATGTCCAGTCTGTCGTGTGACCATTCGTTGACAGAGTTCCGTCGTCTCCACGGCTCTCCGTTAGACGGCGTGATCACGTGACTCGAGCAGAATGAACATTGGGTGACATGTATTGTTTCAAACGAAATGATGTTGTAAAACGTCCATGAATACTTGCATGAAGGTTAGAACGGGTGAGCGCGACTACAGAAAGAACTGCACTACATAGACTGTTGTTTGAAGAAACAGCTATAACCTCGTAAGACCTGCGTAGTGCGCACGGAGTCCCTTGTGCTTGACAATGAATTGATGTCTCAGCACGAGTGAGATCTACTCATGGCTCCACCCCATAGTGGTCTCGTTCAGTCACAGGCGGTGACAAAACACGACGCAAACCCAACAAAGCAAAGGACAAATATCGAGTGTAAATTGACAAGACCTGGATTACCACTGAAAAGTGACGTTGCCATTTCTACTGAATCCACCACGTACTGCAACGGGACAGTTGTGGAGTTGTCTTTGGAGAGGCCTCGACCGCGTGACATACTTGCTACGGGATGTGACGAACCACTCCGGAAAAGAAACGGGTTATATAGATCGTCCACGCAGTCACCTCATATGGCGCCAAGTGTTGAAAGAAGTGACAGCCTCTTGGCAAATACGTTTAACTTCATACGAAATCAGGCTGTAGTTTTTAGATGTGGATGCATATGATGTACTGCCAAGAACGTCACCTCTGTGAGAATTGCTACTGCTGAATATTATGCAATCGTAATGTGTTCGTGACCTATAGACATCCCGATGGTCAGAGGAGCATATATATAATTTTAATCGGGACATTCTATGGTTCACTGTGATAGTGTGTACGTACATGTTTGTGTTACTGTGTTGTACATAATAATTTGTATGCTGGTGTACATATTCTAATAGCTACAACTGTTGTTGGTGTGTACGCAGAAATGGCGCAAAGTTCCTTCTCGTTTACAACTTGAGTAACAACCTGCAGGTAGTGTGTGGCAGGTAGGTGTTCTATCATAGGCCTGCTTGTAGTTACAGTACATCCCTATTGCTACGCTGTTGCGTATTCGTTTCTATTAAATGAGAAATTCCGGATGTGTAAAAACACAGGATAGCGGTCGTTAGGCAGTCTTAAAAACACCATCTTCACTATAAATTATGATGAGTCGCGGAGACCACGTGACCCTGGATGACCTCGGACTGGTGTGGGCAGAGGGGAAACAGATGCAACCGTTTTGCCTTACGTATCTATCGCCACGCACCAGAAATACGGTTGTACCGGATGTGTGTACGCACCGGAAGTGCTTTTCATGCATCTGCCATTCGGCACTATGGACGGACAGTAAATAAAGTGAGCAAGAGCAAAAAGAAATCGCCAGAGGTCTTGACTCCAGCGAATAAATTTGATCAGTTAATTCTAGCCACGTCAGCAGAGACACTGATAGTGGCGGCGTCGATAGACGCGATTGTGTTTGATTGCGGCGAGCCATGAGTGTGTCAGTCAAAGCGGGCAGCCGTCGTAAATATTTAGGCTCATACTGTGTTTCTTGTTATAGTTTGGATCTCTGCTAAGTTTCGTTGTGTTAATGAAATTATGGTTAGTCTATTAGAGCTTTCTGTGACTCGACACTGCATAAGAGTGATGCCATTCGCTTATCACCACTGTCACCAGTTGGTTACTACTTCAAAATGACGGCGGATTCATTGCATGCCTTTTTGCCGTGGTTCTTTTGGCGTCGCCATTGTTGTCCAGAGGAATAATCAAAGCATAACAAATTCGCACGTAAAAGACTTGGTTTCTTATAAAATAAGCAATATCGTATTTATAGATAAATTTCACTGTAATATAGATAATTTTCACCGTAATATAGATCGTCAGTTGAACTAAAGTGATTTCTCGATAAACATGTAGAATTTACCGAATGAAATATTCGCCTAAATATGTTCACCATCTACACGTTGATGTAGACAATTATGGCGGAGTTGTTAAGATATGGCTTAACTGTTTAATTGTTCACGAATGCGCGCAGGTTTTTTACGACCTGTTGCTGTGTTCGATTTTTTTGATACGCCATGCCTTACGTGCTAACTCTCATTCACTTTGGCGAAATGTTGACGCACGTATGCATGCATACACGCTCTCAAGCAAGTTCACATGCTCGTACATATGTTCTACAGCAACTCAGTAACAGGTTCAGTTTGTCGTGATGTGCCATATGTTTTGTTTTTATGCATAGTTTGTGTTTGTACATCTTTGTATAATGTCGTTTTATTTTGCACACAAATAGTGTTAATGTTTCTATTTTACGCTAAAGACGATATTTAATAATGATATTAATAGCTGTTTCATAAAGCACATGTTTAACATTGCACAGTTGTGAGACCTTGTCATAAAGTGTGACGTCAGTTATTGGAGATACGCAGTTACAACGGTGGCGCACGCATTGCTTTCTACTTCTACTTACGTATACTCTGTGATGGCTTTCGTTGTTTCTATTGTTGTTATACATAATTCTGCACAAGGTCGTTGAAATAAAACAAGCAGTTGTATTTGTTGATATTTTTGTTGAATACAATGCAGCGTATACAATATTCCAGCAGTACAAGTCTCTGTATAAATGACATTTGTATAGACCTACTAGTCGCTAATCCATTACAATATTGATACAATCCTCCCTCCTCCCAGCTCCTGTCTCCCAGCACTTAGACTACGTCTGCTCGCTTTCCTAAACTAAATCTTCTCCAATTTCACCATACCCGGGTACTGTAATATAGTGACAGTCAGGTGCTGCCATCTATTGCAATATGCATAGTGCATTCTAGGCGGCAACTATTCCCGGCGACACAACGGAGAAAAAAGAAGTGATTTATGGGTTGTTCAATGACACCTAGGCTATGTCTGTCCCTTCCTTCGTGTCAACCCACCCGTAACACACAACATACACTTCCGCAGTCGTCTTAACATACACTTCCGCAGTCGTCTTCTTGGAACTTTATCTCACACTAACTTCCCCTCAGGCTCAGGCCTCATAGACATAGTATAGGGCAACTGTGTGGCATATGCGCGTGTGCGCCAAATGATACAACCGAAGCCTGCTGCACCTGCATCATGCATGCAATACATGTCGGCTGGTGTCGAAACAAGAAGAGCCGAGGACGATCGAGTTATTAATTACACCCTTAACTCCGCTGGAGGGCTGGATGTACAGCGAGACGAGTTTACTCTCCTCCTGATCATGGTTAGACCCGGCTACTTAAATAAACTACAACGATCCAAATTTCCCTGCGCCGCTGCGGGCACCATAATTATTAAATTTATTGAATTGTTAATACAATTCTTCGTCGACTTACCCGTGGCCGACTCTTCCCGCGACTTCTCCCAACCTGTTCTACAGATCGCCTTGTCGCCTGCCACATTCTCTTGCCCTTGGACTTGGTCCTGGAACAACACCCGCCTACGCCTACGGTAAGTCGATCGTATGTCCTCGGCTGACTCGATAGCCTGCAGGGTCTGTAGATACGCAGACCTTTGTGTCGAGGAGACCAAAATGTTATGTCCGAGTGAGTAGAACAGTTATAGTGTACTCGACATCTCAAAAGCGCGATACGCTTCCACTTCTGCCGATTGTCAAGCAGAAACAATGCACGTCACGTGATGACAATTCCGCACCACATTAATATATAAAACTCATCCTAACAAATACGAAAAAAATTAAATAAGTAGATACGCACCGGTATTAATTTGGTGCTTACAAGACGACATCTTTTGACGAGTGTGGATATTAATCATACTTTAATGAAAAATATTTTTTACGTCGCGACGTAGCCGTAGCTGCCTTTAGACCCACGACTACGTCTACGTCACACTACCGGAAGACGCCGGGCCTGAGGCTGAGTCCAGGCACTTGTCTGTGTTAGCGACTTTAAAGTCTTTAAATGGGTCGTCCCATCAGCCATCACTGACACTACCACCCTGTTGTGTGACTACAGAATGGTCTCCTTGACCTTGTCTCTCAACGTTGTTTGGCGTCAATATTATTTTCTACTGCCACATTGCAAGACTTTTGGCATGACCACGGACGATGGACAGACTAGCTCCTGCTTTCGGTGTCGGTGACCACTCGTCACAACCGGTTGCGGTGGGCATTTAGTACTGTTGGCAGCAGTTGCTCCACCTATAGTTACTATAGTATACATCATCGTCACCGAGGACACTGACGAGTTGGCTGTCGTGGGAGCAGTGCAGACGGAGCAATATGTGGTTCAAAGTCAAACTGATTGCTTAGAAATGAACAACCAACGTTTATCTTAATAAGTTAAATAATGCTATTTAGACAGGTATAATGCCGAGTACGCTAAATGTTTCTAGTATCCGCGAGGGGCGCGACCAGTCATTCACGCGACTTATCCGCGAGGTAGCACTACTATCGACAGCACTGTTGTCCACATACGAACGTACGTTTTTACCTGCAATAAACGTATTCGCAAATTTGTAACTTGACTGGTCTAAATTATTAGTTCTTTACTTTCACATCTGTACTATCATGCATCATTAACAACTGAAGTGTGTGCTGTTTTCAACCACAAGATGTGTGTTCTGTCGAGGCCGAGGGTCTGAGTCACAGGTCCAGGTAGGTACACCAGAATCCGCTAGATGGCGTATTGAAATCTCGCGGTCATTTCTGTTCCAAACGTTGTGACCAAGATATCTTCATCTTCCTGCGTTTGATGTTTTCTTTACTTGCGAAATAAACACATAACACTTACTAGCTAGTCTACGAAAGGTGGTAGCTAGTCTAGTACGATATATTAGCTTTACAATTATATATGTAGCATTATTGTGCGTGCTTGGCCAGCGACACAGTGCGATGGGGAACTTTCCCACCCTTTGGCGTTTTGTGCGTATATTACCAACAGCCTACGCCGCATCATGCCTGCCGCTCGCCGGCCGCACAGCCACCAGTGATGGCGTCAGTAGGTGCTTCCCAGCATTAATTAAATCCACTTCCATCACAATCATCGAATATTGTTGCTGTTATTGTTCTTCAGTAGAAGTAATATATTTTATATATTAAAGAATCCATCCAGGCTTACGAAATAAAATTAGAAAAAGAAGCAGAATGTGAAGAAGCTGTCTGGTGTAACATAGTTTCAGGAAACTCAACGTTAACTGTTGGGTTAGTTTATCGAAGTCCAAACATAAACACAGAAGAGAATGAGAAAATACAAAACGCTATAAAGGAAGTCAGTAAACGGGACTGTATAATTATGGGGGATTTTAACCATGGGCGTATACAGTGGAAATCTCTACAGAGTACTGGGAGTGAAGATCAAAAGTTTTTAAATTTAGTACAAGACAGTTTCCTTATTCAACATGTGTTAGAACCAACAAGGGGTGAGAACGTGTTGGACATAGTGTTGAGCTCACAGAAGGAATTTATTGATAATGTCAAGATATGTGAGCCACTGGGATGTAGTGATCACAACCAGATATATTTTATCATCAAAGTAAAAGGAGAACAGAATCGAAAAATACGGTACAGGAAAAATTGTCACAAAGGAAGATATAAGGACATGAGGAAATATTTAGCAAAGATAGACTGGAATAACACACTGGAGAATAAGACAGCAAAAGAATGTTGGAATATCTTAAAGAGTGAAATTGACTGCATTGTCGAAAAATTTGTCCCCTTGAAAAAACAAGGGAAACGGTCAAAAAAGAAACACTTATCAAAAGAAGCCATTAGAAAAATCAAATACAAGCAAATGATGTGGAAGACATATAGACATAATGGAAGTGAAGAAGACTATGCCATTTATAAAGAAGCACTTAACCAAGCTACAGCTGAAATTAGAAATTCAAAGAGAAGCTATGAACAAAAATTAGCTTTTAATATAAAACATGACAGCAAGAGTTTTTAGGCGTATGTTCGAAGTAAACAGAAAGTTCAGGATAAGGTCGGACCTCTAGAAGATAGTGATGGAAAAATAATAACAGAGGGATTCTTAATGGCAGAAAACCTAAATGAATACTTTAGTTCGGTATTTACCATGGAAGATATTAGTGCATTACCAGTACCAGAGACTAAATTCGAAGGGAGAGAGTCAGACTATTTAGGACAACTAATTGTAACACCAAAAATGGTAGCTAAGAAAATAAGGGACATGAAGGATAATAAGTCACCTGGAGTGGATGGGATTGCTCCCAAATTACTACTGGAAATTGTAGAACAAATTAGCACACCACTTGCAACAGTGTTCAATTTGGCATTAGAGGAAGGAGTAGTTCCGGTAGAATGGAAAGAAGCAAACATCATACCATTATTTAAAAAAGGATCAAGAAGCAAGTCAGAGAACTATAGACCAGTGAGTTTAACATCGGTGATTTGTAAACTATTAGAAAGACTAATTAAAGAGCACTTGGTTGATTTTCTTGTTAAAAATAACTTGATTAACCCATCTCAACATGGGTTTCTAAAAGCGAGGTCATGCTTAACAAATATCTTATGTTTTTTGGAAGATGTCACAAAGTGGGTAGATGAGCGATCACCAGTAGATATAATATACTTAGATTTTAAAAAAGCTTTTGACAAAGTGCCACATCAAAGATTACTACTTAAACTGAAGGCCCATGGCATAGGCAATGTTATGATTAACTGGATAGAAAAATGGCTTATTGATAGAAGACAAAGAGTAGTAGTTGATGGGGAGGTTTCAAACTGGAAATCGGTTTTGAGTGGAGTACCGCAGGGATCAGTATTGAGACCTATTTTGTTCTTAATATATATCTCTGATTTGGATGATGATATAACAAGCAAGGTGTTGAAGTTTGCGGATGATACAAGTGTTCAGAAAAATAAAAAGTGATACAGATAGACAGCAATTACAAGATGATCTAAATAAGTTGACCGAATGGTCTGAGAAGTGGCAAATGCTGTTTAATTATGGGAAGTGTAAGTGCCTCCACACAAGACATGGGAATGAAGATGCACAATATACAATGGGTGATACTGTACTAAATACTACCGTAAAGGAAAAGGACTTAGGGTTAACTATTAGTGCTGATATGAAGGTATCGGAACAGTGTGCAATTGCAGCAGCGAAGGGAAACCAAATTCTTGGATTAATTAGGCGAAATATAGTGTACAAGGAAAAAGAACTAATAATACCACTGTACAAAACCATAGTTAGGCCTCACTTAGAATATTGCATACAGGCATGGAGGCCATATCGCAAGAAGGATATTGATATACTAGAAAGAGTACAAAGAAGAGCAACCAAAATGATACAAAAACTCAGGAATATTAGTTATGAAATGCGTCTAAAAGAATGTGGATTAACAACACTAGAAACCAGGAGACTGCGAGGAGATCAGATAGAAGTTTTTAAAATATTGAATGGGTATGAAAATATTGACAGAAATATTTTTTTCTCAGTCAAGGAAGAGAGAAGGACTAGAGGACATGGAGTTACATTAGCAAAGAAGCAATGTAGATTAGATATTAGAAAATTTTCATTTTCACAAAGAACAGTAAATGAATGGAACAGATTATCGGCTGATTGTGTAAGTGCTAGTAGTGTTAATGTTCAAAAATAAAATTGACATGTACCTAAGAAGGGCGGGGTACATTTAGATAGATAGGTTGGACTCTCGATAAGCCAAAGGGCTTCCTTGTCCACCTGCCATCTTGAGTTGATTCTCTAGGTGGCAATCTTGTTAAATCTTGTTAAATTATATTACCATTTTCCTATATATACTCAAACACAGTGCTCCAGCTTCCTGGTCACAAGAAATGGACAGAATTCGATACCAAAAATCGCCCTTTTTCTGAGCACAAAAAGTGGAATTACGTCAGAAATAATAGATATCAAAAATATTCAAAACGTGTCGTAAACTGCATACCAAACTCTATCTTGTGGTATAATTTGAATGAGATTGGATGTATTTGAATATTTTTCTGATGTACCTAGTCCAGGGGTGTCTATTTTATCACCTCAATCAGCGAGACGAGACTAAAGGTTTGCACATGGAATCTGATCTGCAACTAACAAAACCAAGGAATAAAATAAATATACAAAGCCCATGAATATATTCTACTGGCTTTCTTTTGGAGCAGTGTTGCGTCTTGTCTTTATGTATCAGGACCACTGATCTCTAGTGTGTTGTGTGGACAGTTGAAGGAGTTGGTGTGTAGAATCTTTAGAAGACCCAACAGTGATCATTGCATCAGTCAGTCTGAGGAAGAACAAACAACCTTATTCGCCGGCTGCAGGTCGCCACTGTGTGGTTGAACAATAAACTGAACAAATGTATCTCCAATTTCACTAACGTAGTTGACACTGGATAGGCTGTTTTGCAGTATTTCTGAAAATGGAAAAATCAAACCAAGAAGGCAACTTGCACGCTGCACATACTTGCAACACGGGCAGAGAACCAATGTAAACACAGTAATGCAACATTTGTACAAATTTATTGCCACTTTTAGTAAACTCCTCAATCTTCACGCCACGCATGGTGACCTCTGAACCCACAATTATCTCCCTCTCCCCCCTCCTTCTTCAGTCCCAACACTTGACATCGTTCTAAAATTAACCGGATAAATTCGCCCTGAATTTGAAGCGCTAACAAAATGTGGACCTGCCATTGGATCATATATTTCTGGGTGAAGTCACCTTGTTCAACTCAAGTAACAATATTCTCATATAACACTTCATAACTAAACAACCCGCCCACCCGTTTCATTAACTAAAACTAGCATATTATAGAGTATGTTGGCCAGAACGTGTTCCAGTAAAACTTCACGACGACACAGATGTAAAACTGAGTCGTCACATACTGGCTGCAGCAGTAATTTCATTTTCTGTTTGACGGTCGCACTACGCCACACGTCGACCAATTAAAAACACTAACTGATTAAGTCCATCGATCAGTGTTTGTCGCAACATCACGGGCCTCGCTGCATCATGAGCTCCACCGGAACACGGGCTCCACTGCATCACGGGCTCCGCCACGTCACTGGATCCACCATGTCACAGCTCCACTGCGTCACGGGCTTACTGTTGTCACAGGTCACCGTCCAGCCGGTCAACGTCTGCCATCTCATGTCCACCTCTCTCTGCTCATGTCTATGTCTATTCTGAGTCACTCCACATGTCTATTTCTTTTCAAAACCGTCTCATCTCTCCATCCCCCCCCTCATCCCTTCATCTCTTCCATTCCCCCATCTCATCCCCTCATCTCTCCACCCCCCTCATCTCCTCAACTCTCCATCTCCCTCTCATCTCTCCATCCCCCTCTCAACCCCTCATCTCTCCATGTCCATCTCCCTCTCATCTCCTCATCTCTCCATCCCCCACCTCATCCCCTCATCTCTCCATCTCCCTCTCATCCTCTCCACCCCCCTCTCATCCCCTCATCTCTCCATCTTATCCCCTCATCTCTTCATTCCCTGTCTCATCCCTTCATCCCCGTGTCATCCCGTTACACATCAACCAACTGGACATCATCAGGTCTTCAATGGACTCGTGCCGCCGATGCCAGTTGTCAGCACAAATTCCGTTGCCGTAGCGATGACCTCTATTGTGCAGTGGTTGACCTCACTGCTGTGAGGTCAACCGCTGTTGCTAGCGAATCGACGGCCCCTGTCACCGTGTCAACCTCTGCCACGGCAACCACCTGGTCGCCGTGGCAACCGACGTGCTCGACGGGTTACACTGCCTCCAGCGGCAGTGTATCCTTACGTTGCTAGGCACCCTGGTGTCGTTGCTACGGCGTCGCCGACGCTAACACTGACAGTGAGGGGGGCGCTGAGTGCTGCAGAGTCAGTTTCCTGGGGACGGCCTCCGAGCCAGGCTTCAACTCACTCATGGGTCGCAGCACTATATACGAGAGAATGTCCGACAGCGACACGACCCCGGCGACCCTTTCGTCGTCGTCAACGACAACCAGCCGATGAACCTGCAGCAACAGCGCAAATAGTGTCTTAGTTACTGACAACAAATTCTTCTTAGTTAATCCTTATAAAACACAGGTTTATTGTGGTTTTGCGCTGATAAAAATAGGAATTCTGCAATAGTTATTACTCATATAAAACACAGGTTTAATGTCACATTCTATTGATATAATAGGCATTATGGTATGGTATTCTAAAATCAAACTAATATAATGCTAAGTCATTATTATTGATAATATATTTACATCGTAATGGCTTTGCACATTACAACATCATAATATTGACCATCTTGACCTCAAAGCGATAACCTACCTCAGCCTTCACAATCCTCTCCATGATTGTAGCTAGCGTTTCTGACTTCTTACATTTCTGTACACCCTCGAAGGTCTGTAAGAAACCAACCATTGGACATGTGCAAATTCACTTCATATAATCGTTTATTATTGAATATTCTGGTGATGTCAAGGATGGGTAAAACAAATGTAACCACATTTATCAATAAAATTTCCTTTTGAAGAGCATTGTTTATGGCAAAAATTAAACATTACTCCGAGGAGTGTATACTGTCATTAAATATGAACATATTCATCACTGAGCACAGCTAAAACAATTACATGTTGCAAACAAAACAATGATATTATGTAAATATTACATAAAGCCTCTGCCTCTGAGACCTGACACAGGTCCATACATTCCACTCACACAAAACGCATTCTACTCACAAAACAAACATGGTACTTTACATGAGTAAATACTGAAGAACTGCTAGGTCACTGCCCCCTGCTGTAGTGAACTGCTAGGTTACTGCCCCCCGCTGTAGTGAACTGCTAGGTTACTGCCCCCTGCTGTAGTGAACTGCTAGGTCACTGCCCCCTGCTGTAGTGAACTGCTAGGTCACTGCCCCCCGCTGTAGTGAACTGCTAGGTCACTGCCCCCTGCTGTAGTGAACTGCTAGGTCACTGCCCCCTGCTGTAGTGAACTGCTAGGTCACTGCCCCCTGCTGTAGTGAACTGCTAGGTCACTGCCCCCTGCTGTAGTGAACTGCTAGGTTACTGCCCCCTGCTGTAGTGAACTGCCAGGTTCCTGCCCCCTGTTGTAGTGAACTGCTAGGTTCCTGCCCCCTGCTGTAGTGAAATGCTAGGTTACTGCCCCCTGCTGTAGTGAACTGCTAGGTCACTGCCCCCTGTTGTAGTGAACTGCTAGGTTACTGCCCCCTGCTGTAGTGAACTGCTATGTTACTGCCCCCTGTTGTAGTGAACTGCCAGGTCACTGCCCCCTGCTGTAGTGAACTCACCTCCCTCCTTTCCTTCATCGCCTGCTCAATTGTGATATCTAAGTTGTTATATGTTTTCTCGGCTGCCAGATTCTGCAAGAAACAGAAGCTGTGACACAATGACAGTCTCAGTCGACACCTCTCACCTGGAGCCATGACAGGGACACTACATGGACGGACTGAGACTAAAACATGTCAATTCTTTAACACTGACACAAAGGGAACTTCTGTGACAAGCACACACAGGTTACATGTATATGGCATACATCTGTACTACTGTTTAGTATTATTAGGTCTAATGTAGTTGGTTGTTTAACAGTAAGTTGGTAGATCTATGGTGTGTGGTTGTCACCATGTAAGGGCAACAACACATGATGATTAGTCCCAACTAGTATCTGTACGTGATATTGTATAACATAAATAATTTCACAGGAATACAAATGACAGTATCTTTACAGAATTATTAGGAATGTTTTAACAAAGAAGTGTAGACTATACAAGTACATTAATGTGTTTTGAGTAAGCTGATTCAACTAGTAATTATATTTTTCAATTTCAAAACATGCAACATGTCAGATCCACATTCTATATACAGTAAGCACTGTCATATCTGTACAAACATATATTGACAGTAACATGACACAGGGAGGGGTTGATGACAAGACTGATATCATGTAAGAGTGTGTGTGCATAAGCCTGCATATAAGTGATGGTACGTGCATGTGTGAATCCAGGCACATGTGTGTGTGCTAAACTGTGCCTGCATCTGTGTGTGTGTGTGGTAGCGCGCGTATAGTGTGTGTGTGTGTGTGTGTGTGTGTGTGTGTGTGTGTGTGTGTGTGTGTGTGTGTGTTGGTAGTGTGAAATGGCAGTTGAGTTGTGTTCTTGTGACAATGAGCAGACTTACAATTGCATCAAACTTGGCGTAGACGTCCACCACGCGGCCAGTGTCATCCACCACTGGCAAGGCTGATATGCGTTTCTCGACAAACATGTTGAGTGCCGTGATGAGAGGCGTGCTGGGGTGAGCCTGGGAAACAACGACAAGAAGTCTTATACAGAAGGAGTCTCACTACAAAGTACTTTATTACTACAACAGGTCTATTAAAAAAGTTACATCGTTTGTAATGGTTTATAGCATTAACAGTAGCATGAGTTGCAAACAGCACATTCTGTGAACGGAAAAGTTAAACAATACTAGACAACTCAATAGCATGCTAACAATGTTTAGATTATACAACAGAAACAGACAGTAAAATGTACTTCAAGATTTATTTCAAATACATTTGCTTATATTAGGAGGTCATAAAGACCTGCCCAACAAGATTCATCTACATTACAGCTCAGATTCTATCGTACAGAGAATGCAATGTGGCATCACAGTGACTACAATGCGTAGTGAAAATGACTACTAGTAGTAGCAAGCTACATGTAAACAGGTCAGTATATTGTATTATGTACACATAGCAATTTCAGTTACACCACATCCTGATTAACATAACATTTAGACAGGAATCCAATTGTAAATTTCCAAATGTATTCCCCACTCTGCATCCATACGAGTTTCTGCACACACGGAATCCTAGCTTAGTCACAGTGGAACCACGTGTCAGGCTAGAAAGTGGTTTCATCTGTTTGTACTCACAGTTGAGATGTTGTCGTACGAACCCAGACCCAACTCCTCAATGGACTTCTGCATGTAGGCAGGTACAGGCAGGTCGTAGATCTACAACACAGCATCATGTCACACCTGTATTACACCTGTAGTAAGACTGCTACTACTGTTACACCTGTAGTAAGACTGCTACTACTGTTACACCTGTAGTAAGACTGCTGTTGCTATTACACCTGCAGTAAGTCTGCTACTGTTGTTACACCTGTAGTGAGACTGCTACTGTTGTTACACCTGTAGTAAGACTGCTACTGTTGTTACACCTGCAGTAAGTCTGCTACTGTTGTTACACCTGTAGTGAGACTGCTACTGTTGTTACACCTGTAGTGAGACTGCTACTGTTGTTACACCTGTAGTAAGACTGCTACTGTTGTTACACCTGTAGTAAGACTGCTATTGCTATTACACCTGCAGTAAGACTGCTACTGTTGTTACACCTGTAGTAAGACTGCTACTGTTGTTACATCTGTAGTAAGACTGCTACTGTTGTTACACCTGTAGTAACGCTGCTACTGTTGTTACACCTATAGTAAGACTGCTACTGTTGTTTCACTGTAATAAGACTGCTACTGTTGTTACACCTGTAGTAAGACTGCTACTGTTGCTACACCTGTAGTAAGACTGCTACTGTTGTTACACCTGTAATAAAACTGCTACTGTTGTTACACCTGTAGTAAGACTGCTACAGTTGCTACACCTGTAGTAAGACTGCTACTGTTGTTCCACCTGTAGTAAGACTGCTACTGTTGCTACACCTGTAGTAAGACTGCTACTGTTGTTCTACCTGTAGTAAGACTGCTACTGTTGCTACACCTGTAGTAAGACTGCCACTCACATAGAGGTAGAGGAACCGAAGTATCCGCTTGTGCGTGAGAATGTAGAGTGCGTTGCCGGTCAGTTTGTTGATGACCGGGAGTCGGTGCACTTTGTTGTGACACAACATGTAGATGGCGTCGTACAGACTCGAGTCCGGGTCAATGTGAACCAGCGGCTTCGCATAATCATTGAGCACTTCTACAAGACAATCAGTCACTGAGCATTTCTACAAGACAATCAGTCACTGAGCGCTTCTACAAGACAATCAGTCATTGAGCACTTCTACAAGACAATCAGTCACTGAGCACTTCTACAAGACAATCAGTCACTGAGCACTTCTACAAGACAATCAGTCATTGAGCACTTATACAAGACAATCAGTCACTGAGCACTTCTACAAGACAATCAGTCACTGAGCGCTTCTACAAGACAATCAGTCATTGAGCACTTCTACAAGACAATCAGTCACTGAGCATTTCTACAAGACAATCAGTCATTGAGCACTTCTACAAGACAATCAGTCATTGAGCACTTCTACAAGACAATCAGTCATTGAGCACTTCTACAAGACAATCAGTCACTGAGCACTTCTACAAGACAATCAGTCACTGAGCACTTCTACAAGACAATCAGCCATTGAGCACTTCTACAAGACAATCAGTCATTGAGCACTTCTACAAGACAATCAGACACTGAGCACTTCTACAAGACAATCAGTCACTGAGTACTTCTACAAGACAATCAGTCACTGAGTACTTCTACAAGACAATCAGTCACTGAGTACTTCTACAAGACAATCAGTCACTGAGTACTTCTACAAGACAATCAGTCACTGAGTACTTCTACAAGACAATCAGTCACTGAGTACTTCTACAAGACAATCAGTCACTGAGTACTTCTACAAGACAATCAGTCACTGAGTACTTCTACAAGACAATCAGTCACTGAGCACTTCTACAAGACAGTGTGTCACTGAGGGCTTCTACAAGACAATCAGTCAATGAGCACTTCTACAAAACAATCAGTCACTGGGCACTTCTACAAGACAATCAGTCACTGGGCACTTCTACAAGACAATCAGTCACTAAGCATTTGTACAACACAATCAGTCACTGGGCACTTCTACAAGACAATCAGTCACTGGGCACTTCTACAAGACAATCAGTCACTAAGCATTTGTACAACACAATCAGTCACTCAACACTTTTCCATCTCTTATCTATGACATCTATTTGATGACATTCAGTCCACCATCACAGTTGACATGACACCGTCACAGAAGACAGTTGACAGGGTGTCTGGCAGACAGTGTTTACTGCGTTGACACCAGCACAGCAAGGATGGCCAAACAGACGTTTCTTATTTACATACATTTAAATAATATGTTATTTTACAGTACATTATTTTTAAGCTATGTCACAGAAACTGACTTGTATATTCTGCCACAAAGACACCAGAAAGATATTATGCAGGCGTAACCATCTCATTTCCTCAGCTGATCTTATCATTCATTAGACAGTCTAGACAAGAGCAACCTTCGTCTAAAAATACAAATGTTCTGTATGTGAAGTGACCGATGCGGTTGAACTGACATGACCCAGATTGAGTTGACCCCGCTGGAGGTCATATATGAATAGACTCGGTTGAATAGAAACGTGTGATTATATAACAGATACCAGGTCGCGGAGACCCAGGGACTATGGGCATGTGTAGGCCTCTGTGTGTCACCAGTCATGTGTGACCAAGAAAGACGTCTTTCATCCAGTTGTCAGTGCAAAAAGTAGTTAAAAAACCATGCATATAAATATCCTACCAACAGCCCAGACCGCTCATGTCAACTTCAATGTTGTATTCTTTCTCTGATTAATGTCCAAGGCTATTTTTTCTTGTTTATTAAGTTTATTAAAACATTTGTGGAGCAAATATTACATGTAATCCGT
Source organism: Oasisia sp. SBJ-2009 (assembly GCA_964017155.1). Lineage (NCBI taxonomy): Eukaryota > Metazoa > Annelida > Polychaeta > Sabellida > Siboglinidae > Oasisia > Oasisia sp. SBJ-2009. The sequence continues at coordinate 3,818,331 of OZ024854.1, forward strand.
TATAGAACACTTCAGAGATATCGGAAAGATTTTCCATATTGTCACCTCAATGCAGTTTTGCATAGACACACTTTTAGATTACAGCTAATGTTACATATATATATATATATATATATATATATATATATATATCAATCTACACTGTACCTAGGTTCTAGTAATAGTATTATTATTTTTCACATACTGGCATCCTTTTTTTATAATTTTTTTTTATACTAATAGCTTTTTAAATACAGTGCGGTTCTAAATTCAGTTGATAACACTAACAGTTGATCTTCTACAGATATCGGTACCCAGGTAACTAGTCCACTTGCTACACTTATCCCTTGATAGGCAACAAGGGTATTTGCCCTTCCATGGTAGCTGGCTAGGGTACTTACCTCTCCACGTGGCTATCTTGTGTTCCTCTAGTTCATCCATGTGTACCTGCACAGATAGAGCGGGGTAAAGTCACACATCTACACAATATCAAGGCACGTGATCTCCACCTATGATCTACACATGTGATCTACACTGCACAAGACCTGCCCCAGAGCCTTTGTGAGCCAAAGTGCACCAAAAAATCATGTTGAACTTAAAGAACTCACATTCATAAATTAAAAAAAAATCACATTCAAGCACACATAAACAAATACTGCACCGTGTGTGTGTGTGTGTGTGTGTGTGTGTGTGTGTGTGTGTGTGTGTGTGTGTGTGTGTGTGTGTGTGTTTGTGTGGTCACTGTGGTGTGTGTGGTGTGGTGTGTGTGGTGTGTGTGTGGTGTGTGTAGTGTGGTGTGTGTAGTGTGGTGTGTGTAGTGTGTGTGTGTGGTGTGTGGTGTGTGCATGCATGTGTGTGTGAGGACATTGTGATACTTTTTGTCGTGTCCACATGAACTTACATACACAATGTACAAAGTCATACATTAGATTTCTAGATGTTTCTGAAACGACCTTTCCATCCCTGGACCACTTCACCAACTATTAACATCTGCCAGTGGCTTATAACACTGATATGTTAAACTGAACCATAAAATATGTGCAACTATCTCAATTGTATACATTTTACAGAGCAATATAATAGGAGATAAGAATAAATTTAATTGACTGGCTATTTTAATATCGCAAAGAAAATCTTGGATACAGGTAAATGTAATATCTGCCCATGTCTTAAAATTGGCTGTGCTTTGTTGTGTAGTCGTTTTTACCCAATCAGTGGGGTGAGGAAAATTCTTGCACTTGCGATACCCAAAGTAAACATGTTTATTAGAATTAAAAAAGTTCTTACACAATAAATGTTATGCTACCACTTAATTCCATGAAAGTGACCCTGTTGACTAACAAAGATTGCAATCTGACAAGTTTGACTTGTATAAATCATATCGTACATAGATCTGTGGTCTTTTGCTACTGGTGTTTACTGTGTGGGTTGTTGTGCACGTAGACCCACTATCTTATCGTCTACCCCTGCTTCTACCCTGGAACCCTGCCATGTCGCCCCCCAAGCTACCCGCAAGTAAACAAACATTGCAAAAAACTGGCCCAGCATTAACTTATTGAACCATGATTACCCCCACTATGTACTACAAACACAAAGGTCTTTGCAGTCGCTGCAAAACAACGTGAAGGCCCTCGACAGACCAACCACATGACTAGTTCATGCACGCTCAGAAGCGCTCAGGCAGTGAAGCTGCTCAGGCAGAGTGGAAGTGCTCAGGCACAGGGAAACAGCTCATGTACCATGGAAACCGCTCAGGCAGTGCAAGTGGATCATAGTAGCTGGCATGCCAAGCTGCAAGTCGCTGCTCTAGCTCTGTTAGTCTGAATATTACAATCAGATCAGCTTTAATTTGAATAAAATTTTATTTACAGCATCAAAACCACACATAGAGTGACTGTACATAAGGAAGTGACAGAGATATAGCTCACAACCTTTTCTTAACAGGATGATGTGAAATTAATTCACATTTTCTTGCATGGAAATAGATTGTCAGTAATTACTAATGACATATATAGAATAGCATGCATGCATGTGGGTATTTGTTTATTTATAAATTCATAAATGCTGCCATCTTTTCAAAATATAACTTCATAAATACTGCCATCTTTTCAAAATATGAGTTATATATTAGTGTTTATCAATTGTAGTTAGTTACAACAAATATTTAGCATACTTAAATACTAATTAATTACTACGTAAGTACTGGGAACATATTATTATTAATAAGTACTATAACTAAGCGTACAAAACTGACACCAGTAATTCAGGGTATAATGGTAACATTGACAAATTTATAACTAACCAGAAATTGAAACATCATTATTGATACAGAGTATATTTCCTAGCACTTGTTTTAAGAAATAAAATAATTAATATTAATTTGTATGCAATTGGAAGATTCTGGTAACATATTTATTTCCAAAATTGTCCATGAAATATGTCACATGGAATTTTTTCAGTAAACGCTGGCATAATGAATAATTTTGAGGCCTCCCAAACATTGTAATAACAAGTTTTTTCTACATAAAATGAAGTCATGTCAACAACGTCATTCAAAACTGATGACACATTTAAACATTAACTTTTTGTACCATCATTTTGATTTCTCTGTTACCAAGACAGGAATGAAGATGACTTTTGATTAAAAACCTTAACAATTACGGTACAATAAATACAGATAATATGCTCTTCTGTCGTGTTTTCTTTTCATAACTGACTACAATCTACACTGCTACTAGGTGTAAAGTTGTTTAGGTCTTCCATGTAGCGATCACAAATTCACAGCTAAACCTCTCTACGTGTGTACGGTACAATTACAACTCCATTGACATACCACTGAAGTATTTTTGACAACCAGAGAATGAAAACAGAGGAAATGCCACCCAACCTACCCAGAACACGGACCATTGTGAGAACCACACCAGAAAAGTAATTTATAAATATTGCCACGCCACAACGAGTGAGATAAGTCAGACACAGCTCAACAGAACTGCCCCACTGTGTTGATGTAACCACTAACTGCACAAAAACAATGTGTCCTAATTTGTATTAACCTATAAACCATCCCATCTGCCTCCATTTCGACATTAGTGCCAGTAAAAAATCACATAATGTGACCTATAAAAAGATTCATTCATTGCGTTTAGCTTTGATTGAGGACACCGAACTGTGGCAGCACAGCAATTCATGAGCGTCTACACGACTTGACTCGCATACAAAGACAGTGGAAAACTACAGCAGGTCCCGTTGGTGCAGCTTTCACGAGCAGCTCTGAATGTGTTAAAATGTCTGAAAAAATTAGTACCGAACTTGTGCAGTGTGTTAAGACAGGCATGCCAACTGTCACACAGTTACTGGCACATCTTGGCTAGATTACAGTCATCAAACTAGCCATTGGCCCATTTTGTTTATGATATATACACAGGTGTGATTAATTGGTTGCACATAAGTGGCACAAAACTATTATGTATATTTTAAGACATCACATTGATTATGGAAAATTGGTTCAGCACACAATTAAACATGGACATTTTCCAGGAAATTCTACAAATAATACAAGAGGCAACCTAATTATTAATGTCCATTCCATGTGTATGTGCTTTACAAATACGTTACATTTTTAATAGCATTTACATAAACTTCTGCGTGCAGTGGTCAATTCTGCCACATGTAAATCTGCCATAAATACAGAAAATTGATAGAAAATTATTTTCATGTTAAAAAATATGTGGTTTATTTCTTAACCATTCCTGACAGAACAGTAAACCAATGTGTTCTGTGTGATGGTAGTTGGCATGTCTTACAATCCACCAATTAACCAAATAAGAAGGAACTACTTCTAGCAGTGGACTACTACGCCTGCAAGCAAGAGGTGAAGCGGCAGATGCTGTACTTACAAAAGGGTGACCAGAGTCACTTCTGTTCTCCTAATGAACGGGGAAACACAATTAAATGAAATAAGTCACGTGACTGAGGGGCTTTAAGTGGGTGGGGTTAGGGGAAGGGAAGAACGGGAAAGAAAGAAAGACCAAGAGGGGAGCAATCAGGGGACTACAAATAGGAACCTCAAGTAAGAAACGTAACAGGAATTATACTACAATCAGGGTGCAACTATAGAACTTGAGAGATTTGGTGATTGACAAAGATGTATTATTGTACTTATCATACATAGTGCAAACAAAATTAGTAGTCAAAACACTGACTTTGTACACTGGATTTAAAATCTATCTTACGTAAGCATTTAGACTAGAGAATAACCCTAGTCTTACATGCACACACTGACAGGGGGTCGTGGTGGCATGGTCTTCATAAACAGTTGGTTCAACAGTTATACTTAGTCAACAAGCCACGGTGGTCCACTTTGTAAGACTTATTTCAACGTATATCTATCTACCTATTAAAATTAATTGGGTGACATTATGTCAACTTGTTCACACATGGCTGTTGTCCGTTTGAAGTCATCTCAGATGTTTATCTGGTTTCCTTACCAAGGTCGTTTTACAAACTCACTACACTACAGCCACCTTAATTCAACTTTGGCTCAGGCAAATGACAACTGCATATCACAACAATCATGTTTCTCCAATCTTAATCAGTCGTGCTTTATATTCCGAGGGACCACAGATGTAAACACATTCACGACACTCAGTGAGAGCGAATGTTTACTGTTTGTCATGTGTCAACTTGTTTACATGTTGTTAACGCCAGCCATGAATTGCAAACTGTGCACACGCCGTTTGTGTTGTCTCAGTTACACACACTATTAGTAGCTGCATCAACCTGTCACAAATGAAGATGCCATTAATGTAAGGTTAAGTTACCTGGGGTGATTTGTAGTATTTCTGCAGAATCTTGATGAAGTCTGTGATTGTCAACATGCCTGTGACAAAACATATGCATCACAAACAAAAGCTTACAAATGGAAAACACGAATATCTACACACATTCACCCCAGTCAAATAGTTAACATGACAATGGCTAAGACTGAATATGTGTTGTATAAAAAAACTGCAGTTATACATTGATAGTCATATCTGAAGATGATCTAATATAAACTGATAAACATGACAACTCAACAGCAACACTTGACTGTAAACAAATGTAATGATGTTACTTCACACTGATGTAATATTGCTGCATTGTAATATTACATTTTCTCAGCAGGTTTGAACATATTCCCTTAATTAAAACGAGTACATACACCTGACTATGGCATCAGTAAAACAGCAAGACAAATAGAAATGTTTCTTAGTCACAACAACAAAATGTTATGCCACGATGCAGATGCTGCAGTGTTTGTTGGCGTCAGGAGACACCAGATGGCGATGTAATTAACTAGGAGGTGAACGCCAGGAGCAGAGGAAAGTGTCACTTGGGAAACAGAACAAATTGGCAGTGAATGCCAGGCAGGGAATTACAATCAGATTACAGACATGTAACAGGGAGAGAAGAGGTCAAAGACCACAGAGGAAGAAAGTTCAGGAGCCTATTGCTGACCACAACACCTCAAAGGCGGGTGGTCTTACAGGTGAACTACGTGGTCAAGATCTCACCTAGCTACGCCATTGTCTGAGATAATTTCCAGTGGCACAGTCTGTGACCTGTACTTGGTACGTGCAATAATCCACTCAGGTTTATTATCTCACCTTGACATTAACTACCTGATGCCCCGAAGCATACCTGTCTAAAAATATACCTGGGTATCTCTTGCCAAGACACCATTATGAAATATTGCCAAACTCATACTAGAATATGTTCTACAGATATACGAGTGCACACGTAGAGGTCACACATGCAGGCCGGGCGACAGCTTCCTCACGCAACACTCTATTGCTTTCAATACTAAAACATGTTCAATAATTCAGCGCATTTCCATAAAAAAACTGCTGCGTCACGATGACTGAGTCTGACCACAGCAGTGGCAATCAATTACAAGTTATGTCTTTTATAGTTTCAGGTACTTCTCTGTACCCAGTTAACAATATGCATAATGATCTGATCACCCGGTAGTGTTTGGTCAATGACAAGAGCAAGATGACGAAGGAGAAAACTGTACAAGGAAATATTCTTGCCTACAAAGTCTTGAGATTTGGAGTCCCAGAGGGGCGCGGCCCGCACCCCGTTGTAGACCAGGGCGAAGAACGCCTTCTTCACCTGAAACAAACAGAGTGGGCTCATTTGGTGCAGGGTTGTAACTGAAGCACCCCAAGTCTCACACACACCTATCTCCCATCATGCACCTTTACATCTGGTCAAAGTACAAAGTTACATGGGTAAAACATGTTTCACTGAAACAGAAATATAAAAAACCAATAATGTGATAAATTAATCATACATTTTATAGGCTGTTTTATTTAAATGTATTGAAAAACAGTAATCAGGTATTTTACAATAGCTTTTATAAACCCATTTACAACACAATACCTCAAAAGTGTGAACGTTATATTTCTCCCAAGGGTCAATGATTTGAGGAAATATACACCACATTGGACATACTCCACAAACTGAAACACTGAAGGGACACTTCCTTGAACAAGACACTGATGTATTGGACAATATGACATGTCATCTCATCTCATCAGCAGTAGCTGTGACAGCTGTTGACTGCAGCAGTAGACCAGTGACCTGTGACAGCGTGTCCTCTCCAGCACTGCGGGGACAGTCTGGTTAACCTGACACGGGCACTGGTGCTGGTGCTAGGACTTAATGCAGCACTATGTCAAATCAGCAGTTTTGTTTCTCATAATAGACCAAAACCACAGACATTGGCCCTGTTTGTGTGACTGAGACTGCCAGGGTAGGACTAGAGACAATGGTTCTTCTCATTAGCAACAAGCATGTCTAGACCATAGATAGAAATAGAACACACCAGTAGAACTATAGGGGAAAGATTAATGATCTAACTCTGTGGTCTAGACACACTGAACTCTATCAGTGACAGTTGCAGATACCCAGAACCTATGACCCCAAAACTACAGCTGCATGGGCCCCAGTACACAAGTATCCTATGGTACTTATATTGAGCGGTGTGAGTACCAGGTACCCTGTGGTACTTACATTGAGCTGTGTGAGTACCAGGTACCCTGTGGTACTTATATTGAGCTGTGTGAGTACCAGGTACCCTGTGGTACTTACATTGAGCTGTGTGAGAACCAGGTACCTGTGGTACTTACATTGAGCTGTGTGAGTACCAGATACCTTGGGGTACTTACATTGACCTGTGTGAGTACCAGGTACCCTGTGGTACTTACATTGAGCTGTGTGAGAACCAGGTACCCTGTGGTACTTACATTGAGCTGTGTGTCAAAGACCACCAGTTTGGAGCTGGTAGGAATGAGGTCATAGCACTTGTGAGCCTTCATGAACTTGGCAAACACCAGGTCCTCATTCTCATCTGAAACAGAACACATCGACCTGGATCATACCAACCAACACGGATCTCACAACACCTAGATCTGGCAGAAACTAGATCCAGTACAACCAGGATCCCACCCGACACAGATCTTGTACTGCACCCCGCCTGACAAAGATCTTGTACTGCATCCCGCCAGACACAGATCTTGTACTGCACCCTACCTGACACAGATCTTGTACTGCACCCCGCCTGACAAAGATCTTGTACTGCACCCCGCCTGACAAAGATCTTGTACTGCACCCCGCCTGACAAAGATCTTGTACTGCACCCCGTCTGACACAGATCTTGTACTGCACCCCGCCTGACACAGATCTTGTACTGCACCCCGTCTGACACAGATCTTGTACTGCACCCCGTCTGACACAGATCTTGTACTGCACCCCGTCTGACAAAGATCTTGTACTGCACCCCGTCTGACACAGATCTTGTACTGCACCCCGCCTGACACATATCTTGTACTGCACCCCGTCTGACACAGATCTTGTACTGCACCCCGCCTGACACAGATCTTGTACTGCACCCCGCCTGACAAAGATCTTGTACTGCACCCCGTCTGACAAAGATCTTGCCCACACTGAATCCTGCCCCATTAGATCCTGTCCAAACCATATCATGCGCTAACTGGACATGTACTGAAATACAACATTTAATATATGTGAAATTCTGTTATTGTGTCTCTCACATGAGCTATACGAGTGCTACTACTACATTAATTTATATTTTGATAAATATTTCATTGCAATTTCTGACTGGATTTTGAAGTTTGAGATGACAGATTATATATTAAATAAAGCAACATTTTCTGAAAAGCATGCCCAGTTCCAACTACTACATTGCTGAGATGGTCCATGCCAGACCTTTCCCAGGTCCATGCCAGACCTTTCCCAGGTCCATGCCAGACCTTTCCCAGGTCCATGCCAGACCTTTCCCAGACCCTGCTACTGTGTGAGAAGACACATTACATTTCCCTGTCAGTAGGCCACTTAGTCTATAAAGTATCACATTTAATAGGTTTGTAAGGCACAAGAGGAAAAGGGTTAACTTACCAAGGTCCTCCACTTCCATACGCTCCTCCTCATCTGTGCTGGGTAGCTGCAAAAGACAAACCAGATACAGGCAACTGGAAACACTTAGTCACGTTTTTGTACTGACAGGACAGTCAGAGTGGCATGTCTTTCAAACAAGTTGTTGTGTTGACATGATCTGTCACAAACTGTACAGTTCAGTCTGTCCAATTCTGCAACTACAACTGAGAAAGTTGACTAGCTTAGTCACAAGTGTGATCTTGGAAGTAGTTGTTTCAGCTGCCATCAAACAACATCAAAAACAACCACCAATGTATCTCAAAGACACGTTGAACCTTTGCAGTCGGCTGATTTAAAACAACATTTGCACCTGATGTATGTTCCGCTACAAAGGAGGACGAACCATAAACATTTCCACAAGCCAGGTCGTATTGACCATGACCTGTTGATGTGGCTGGTGTATCTGGGTCACGACGACCTCAGGTGTCTGGTGTACAGACATGAAATATAGATTTAAAGTTATTGTAATAACAACTCAATCACAACACTGACAGCTCTCAGAGTGAACTTTGTCAGTGAGAGTCAATTTATCTTACACCAGGATGAGACAAGTTGTCACCAACAGCTGGACCAGGGCAGCAGGCAACTATGACACATTGTCATCCAGGCGATCACTCACAACAGCTCCATCAACAATTGCTCTTCACTTTACCAGTAAACAAAACAAACAAAACTGGACAAAATGTATTCCAATAAATAATGAAATGTTACGGTTCTGCCAGTCATCACGGCTATGTTTAGATCCATATAAAAAAACTTAAATAAAATACATTTTGTCAAGTGAAAACTGGTGGCATCTACGTCACCAACAACCGGGTATTTCAGTGAGTAAATCTTCGGTACACTTCCTGAAAAGGTAAATAAACATTGTACAATGACGACAAGAACTACACAAATACAGCACAGCTCAGTGCACGGGTTTGTATGTTCATCTACCTGAAAAATAAATCAAAGGAATTTAATATTGAAGACAATCTGCGTGCTCTCCACGTTCTGCGGTATGGTGTTAACTGTTGCCACCAGGTGGCAGTGCTACTTACTCGTGTCTCGGCTGACTTGACGCGCCGGCGAGAGAACAGTCTTCGTAGCTTGAGCTTCATCCTGCGCTTCTGAGTGAACGCTGGCATGGAGACCACCGCTGGGACACCTGTGGTTGCTGCGGTAACCAACGACAGTGTGTTGCTATGGCGATGACAATGATGCCGACTGCATATGAGGTTTGTAATCCAGAGTGTCAGCGACTACGTGACACCATATCAAACGCTACTCTACTTCTGCTGCTGTGGACAAGGTCAGGAGATAGAAATCCCGTCTGGGCCGAATATCCTACGCTTGTAAAATGGCGCCTAGACACCGATATAAAAAGACGCTGTGTACTCACAGCTATACTCCGGAGTACTTCAGCAGCTGTCAAGTTTTTGTGACAATAAAATTGTAATGACTTCAATGTGTAGAGCTACTGACATAACAGTTTGCTAACCCTACACCCCTCACACACTGCCCCCCCTGACAGTAAACACTACACCAGGCTAATCTGCCTGACTTATTCAATCAATTGTCCTACATTGGTACTGCTACTGTCACAATACCACAGCGGCAGTGTCAACTTTCCCCTGCAAGTGATACAGCACAGTGTCAACTGGGCCAATGAGATGTACCAAGTGTCATCCTTCAGCACCTCAGTGCATCAGCAGTGTCAACTAATGGTGTCTCACATCAAGGTCAAGGTCACTGACCCAATAAAGTGAACCTTACAGTAGAGATCTGACTGATCCCGACACACAAGACTTAATAAGTAGAACTGTGTACAGCAGTATACACACACATACAGTGTACAGCTGTATCAACACACATACAGTGCCTTGCACAGATAACATCCACTGCCACTGAAGCAGCAACTCTTATGTGAAAGTGAAACATTACCCACTGCTGGACACAGATGTAAGTGCCACACAAGGCTGACACAAGCTACAGCTGCTGGGCCCAGTCTATCACTGCTGACTGCAGCTAACACATCCTTCACTCAGCCAGTGGGCCACACTCAACTGTTGTTTCCAAGATGAAGTGCCTGACTTTTGTCACGACCACCAGGGGGCATTGCAGTCTTAGTAAAACGTTGTCCCATAAACCTGTTAGTGTCTGTCACCAGGGTCTGTGCATGCAATATCACCGTGTTAATGTCAACAAATGATCACAACATAACATGTATCTCTAACACAGGGTTGACATACACTGTGTAGATCCCAAGGGTGGGGAAGAGGGCATTAGCTCCACCCCATGTTCCCACCCACCAGGCCACCACTACATGATGTCTGCATGAACCAGGCCACCACTACATGATGTCTGCAGGAACCAGGCCAGTGTGCTAAGTCTGCAAGCTCTGTCTTATTTTTCAAATGTATTTAGCATCAGTCATCATTATGCAATTTAATCAGTTAACCCTCCTTTGTTCCAATTGCCTTTCCAATGAGGCAGGGGAATTCACCTCAATATGGCATCCCCCAAGAGTCACAAACTGTAGAGTATACTCTGTCATTAGCTACAGCCTGGTAATGTCACTCAACTGAATAACACACATTATGGCTGTGACAAATTAAAACCTGCCCAGGAGATATGTTTATGGCAGTCACAAAGAGAACCGTGTAATAAAGGAGTGTATGATATGTGAAAGAAACTTATCTCGGTCTTTATTACATGTAATACATTGATAGTATTCATGGAATAGCGACAAGCGAGGTCTGGAATGACTTGGTAAATAAGAATGCGGGTCACAAACAATACAACACTTCATTGACACATGCTCACAGACTACTCCAACCTGCTTCTACAGAACACAAGGCCTTCCATGAAAGAGCAGATTTATGCCCAGATATCTACAATCCAGCTAAACAGACCTCCAAAACAATAATCAGCCAAAAAAACACACAGAGTACTGCATGAAATCCAGTCCTATAACTTTACCAATATCAACTGCATTACTTAAATAACCTGCATATTTATATGATCTATAGCAACTGTCGTTATTTCATCTGTATTTCTATAGCTCCAAGTATTTAATAAACTAACCACTGTACAATTTTCAAACGTTTGTACTTATAAGGAACAGATCTGTGTTTGCGTCACATTTACACAAGATCAAAGTTTAGACTTAGAGGAAAAAACATTTTGCCAATGTTTTTACAGGGCCAGTTTTTCAACATAATATTTCAGCCTCTCTCAAGGCTGGTAGGAAGTTCAATAACAAATCTTCAAATCAGCAGTTTGAATGTTCCAAAATTAATCCAATTAACCCACTAAACTCCCCACTTCTGCTAGTCTCAACTGTGCACCGCCTGTACTGAATGCACCGTTCCTGTTGACCACACTGGCACGGCTACTTTTTATGTGTAACCTTTTACTCCGTGGCACACACTCTGTTGACCTGGTTGCTGACTCCCTGGACTGGTCAATAAACAGTCAGTGAATGACAGAAGCACGTACCTGACCAGGTCACTCCAATAGAGTCACACTGTAGTGGACATTGCAGTGGACATCGACTGAAGCGCGACTGGCGAACGGTGCCGATGACAGTGGCTACCGACAACTACGCCGGAGTAAACTCACGGAGCAACTGAGATCGACAACAGCGACAAGGGCCCAGTGCCACACCGCGTCAATACACTCACCTACTCCACAATTATGAATTGGCCGTGCCCCACTGAGCACAACTTGGTCGTGGTCCAATGAACACAGATCTGGGCAGATAAATGGGCCAGAAAGTGTGACTACAATTGCGTGATGGGGACATCACATGTGGTGTCATGACCAAGACATATTGCTTCGCTAGGCATCAGAGCGTCTTTATACTGCTCTCTTGAGCCATGCAGATGTACGATGACATCAACAATTACAGGGACGTTGAACAAAATGCTAAGTCATTTCACCAGTAACTTCCCCACACAAATGCATCCATGTATATGATTCATGGTGTAATCCAGATCATGATCCGTGGATATCTTCATCAGCTCTGACCTCTGGCTGGGATCCCTGATTGCAGCCAACAATGTCATTGACCTCTGGCTGGGATCCCTGATTGCAGCCAACAATGTCATTAACCATTTTAACCTTGGCCAAATACAGCAATTACAAAATGCACAAATGGTTTGATTGTTACGACTAATTGTAGTAATGACTACAATCGTAACAAACTTGTCTCGTGGTACATGTACTGACCATCACAGAACTGGGCCCGTTCTCAGTAATGTTGAATAAGAATAAACCAACCAATAAGCACCCACTGGTCAGATACAGATTAGTATCCAACTGCTGAAGCAAGATGACGCTTACCTTTAGCTCGCTACTTCCATGACAAACGACAGACAGTTCCTGGATCTTTCTGATGCTCAGAAAATTAGCACAACTGGCCTCATTCTGGCAAAAAGCCAATTCTCAATTTCTTAGCAGGCCGCTCCTGTTCGATGTCCAGTCATGTTGCCATGGTTACCAGTGAACGTCGTTACGTCCACTTTTGCCCAGTCAAATACCACATGATTGATTAACTCACATTTTTCACCACCCGTCCTCAATGTCCATCTCCAATACAATATCCATGCCACATACACAAACCAATCACCTTAGACTTGCCGTCACATCTAATTAGCCGAGTCCTCCAGGCTCTCTGTGGATACAGACGTCACAATACTTCCACAGAATCTGTGGCACACAATGCCAGTTGCGTGGACTGGGAGCAGTGCCAGAACAAAGTAGACCGCATCAGGCAGCAAGTCATGCGTCGGGTGGCATGTCATGCGTCGGGTGGCAAGTCATGCGTCGGGTGGCAAGTCATGCGTCGGGTGGCATGTCATGCGTCGGGCGGCATGTCATGCGTAGGGCGACATGTCATGCGTCGGGTGGCACGTCATGCGTCCGGTGGCATGTCATGCGTCGGGTGACATGTCATGCATCCGGTGGTATGTCATGCGTCGAGTGGCATGTCATGAGGGTGTCAGGATCTTAGCTGTCAGTTCATAACAATCTTGTATTACGTAGGTGCATTATCAAACAATTTCCATGGCATGTCACATTACTGAAATCATATGGCATGATTTCTGTCCTTAATTCTTGACCAGTTGCAAACTAACGAAAGACATATTAATGTTACTTTTTCTGATCCGTAATTTTTCTATCTCCATCTTTCATATGATGTAACCCAAATCATAATATTATATATACCACCTCATCCCTAGTCACTTTTCCTGTCACCATTCCCTCCCCCCTCCCCCCTCCCCCCTCCCCCCTCCCTCCACACTGTAACTACTGCAGTGACTGCACAGAAGTATGACGTACACAACACTACACCTGTATTGTCAATGCACCCTGCCACAGGGTTAACACGCCCTTTCCCAGGGGTATCTCAATAACTTGGCTAACGCCCTACAAGACTGGATTTGTAGGTTAAAATCCCTACCGACCTTCACCATAGGATCATCCCTCAGGCGAAAAGAATCTAATCGTCCAGGCCTAAAGCAATGGTCATGTTGAATGTGTTATATATAGACAAGACTGACAACTGGCTGCACTGGTCACATGACGTCTGGAAGTGCAGTCATACTGTAGTTGTAGTGATACATATAGGGCAAAAGTTTAATTTCTACCTTCACTTGTGGATGGCCTGGTCTACTTAGGCCAATACAATTAGCACCCTATGAATAATATATTGTCTGTAAAGCACAGCAAACAAGATATCTGTGTCTAGCATAATAAATAAAACACTTGTTCAGGGTACAAGAAGTTTGCAGCAGGAACTAACATCTAAAACTTTTGTATTTTCTGTACATCTCTTACAGCCACAAAGTAAGATATGACTCGACAGAGTCTACAATTTATACTATAGCACCACAAACGTGTGGTTAATGTTGACACGTGAGGCAGTCTTTGATGTTTATCTACATAAAGTGTTTCCATGAATGACCAGAATCAACACGAGGATTGAGCTTTTGTCACATGTGATACAGTATTACAAGTACATGAGACCAGTAAACTGTCTATGCACCCAACACCCAACACCCCTCACCTCACAACCTCTCTCTTGGCCAACCCCTCATCATGCACCCAACACCCCTCACCCTCACAACCCCTCTCATGGCCATCATGCTTCCAGCACCCCTCTCTCACACGCACCCTGAATGAAAGACGACAATTTATTGTGGGTGAACATCCAAACACTGGTGCTCAAAAAACGTAGAAATCTAACTTAAGAGCAAGTCCCTTTGTGACTTCGCTGAAGTAATTCTCAGAAGTGAGAATCTCACAGCTCACATAAAGGGCCAATAAAACGAACAGAAGCCAACTGGATTGCACTGCACAACCAGGCCCAGGGCATCATGTGTGCTTATGCAATTGTTACACAGCCGCGGCCCATGGCCCATGAGAAATGCGGGCAGTGATCTAGTTCTGTCACTTGCTCCGAGAGAGTTTTTCTCCGAAGACGGATACTGAAGACACATAAACCTATCATTAGCCACAGCCACTGATCAGAGTACGCTGGATGCAAGACTTATCGAGGAATGCCTTGTTCCAGAATCTCGGCCGGAAACTCCCAGTATATTATTGGGGGAGTCACCTATCTCACAGGCACAGGGACATCCCTACTGTTGTTTAAATTCCATTTCCTGCTAGAGCACAGTGTGATCACTGCCTCAGTCTACGTTGTATATGTAAATAGTTGGAAATGAAAAAGTGCGGCTTTTATTCGTGGTACGTGCTTGGAATAACGTCTAATTCTATACTCGCCAAGTGGACCATTAATCAATGACATTGCTGTGTTCCGTGCACGGAACGGTGACTGACCCCTACATGCACTGACACACTTACCACAATGATACCAGTGAGCAACACGCTCCCATGTGGTGCGTCTTACCTCACGGCAAAGTTCTACAGAATCGGAAATATTAATAGAACAAAATGGTATTTTCTTGTCTGCCGCTACACGACTGAGGTCATTATCTGGGTCAACCTGTCGACATCTCAATAAATCTAACACCTCCTGATACACAGGCCACTGTTGGTAGTGTAGTCCATGGGCCATCACCTCGCCTCACCTTACATCTAGTCTAGGGGCCACACCTTACACTTGCACACAGAATAGAATCTCTTCTAGGGAACTCTTCAGAACAACCACACTTGGGTTACCCTTTGTTCCATGCACAAGGGTGAGAAGTCATACCTTCAGTTGTATACAGCGTAAGTGTACAAAAGGCAAGTGACCAGGTGTACACAGTCAGTGTACACAGTGTACACAGTGTACACCCTGTGCTCTGATCCAGTCCTGCAGTTGCTACTGTCAACAGTCTGTTGATTTAGCTGAGTGTCCACACATGCTGTTTACATCTGTCAAGACGTGTCACATCCAGGACACAGGAGGCTGTCCCCTCACTGGGGACAACTCACCAAGGTGGCAGCTATCTCAGTTCTGTCAGAGGGGCAGGGAAAGTGAGGGGAACTCAAGGCAAAGATCAGGGCAAGATGATGGTAAGGTGAGGGGAAGGGGGCATCAAACCAACTTAACTCAAACTATTGTGTGTATTGAGCATCTTGGGCAATATATACAACACACATCACCAAGAGGAAATCGCTCAAGCGTGACAGTCATGTGTGGCCGCACATGGAGCACACAATGAGCATTATGTATATGCAGACCAAAATAGTCACACAGCAGAGACCCACAGAAATAATGAATATCGGCAACACTACTTGTCAGTCTTCTAATATTTATTCATACTTATGTATATTAATAAATATAATCAGACATTTCGTACAGGTGACTGTGACTAGAAATGAATATATCACAATTGTCACGACATTATGATAGTAAAATGTGTGATATTCGAAGAGTTAAGACTAAATGTCACCAAGTTTGTTAGTACAATCAAGGTAACTGAATAGTTGCCAGTGAAATATGAGTAGCATGAATGAGATGTACCAGGCTCCTCTACACAACCAAATGGGGCCTTCAAATATGTGTCATTCACCCAAGGTACAATGTTGCTGTTATCTTGAACTTCTATAGTAACACAGTTTGACTCCCTATTCTACCTTCCTTCCCTCCCCACCTCTCCTACCTGCACTGAGTGAGTGAGTGAGTGAGTGAGTGACTGAGTGAGTGCACTCCACATCCCAACTGGCCAAGTTGCACTGTGACAAGGAGACAATATCACTGCAAGACACCCCCTTCTGAATGCACCTGGCCTACATTTTGTAGGATTACTGCTAATGCAAACTCTTCAAAGAGAGTCACACCTCGCTGCACTGACACAGGACACACTCAGCTTACAGCACCAGCCAGGCCCAGACCAACCACACTGTCTTCCACACAGTCACAATCTAACCTACTTCAAGAGTGTACCATGTTGACACAGCAGCTATCTAGTGAGATCTGTCTGTGTAATCATCACATCACAGCACACAGAGCTGGTTAAAGCTATCTACACCAACATCTCCCCCACTTACACACAGCACTGTACAGCATAACACACTGGTCATTACCCCTTTCATCTCAATGTCACCCTGCACTGGACAGTTATGCTGGGAGTTAATGGCTGACCAATAATTATGATGTGATCCCCTGAAAGCCTCACTAAGGCCAAACTGAGATTAACTGTCCACCAATACTGGACACTGTGAACCCACGAACTGATCAGCTGGTAACAGTCAAATTAAACTGAATAAAATAATTGTGATTTAAACATATTTGGGTGGTCACCACAACGAAACTGTACTTTTGACCAGTTGGTGACAATTCAACACTCACCCTCCCTTGTTCCCTGCTGCCCAGGGGGTCTTGTGTTACTTTCTGGCTGCTACTTGCAGTCTTGCTCTTACTTTCCCAGACACATGCTTAGTGGCATGTGGCAGTCCAAACGCCACCAACATGTGATCCCTTCAAGTGTGATATACCGCCACAGAGACGTGCCTCCCCACATCCAATATTACACAACTTAAGACCGTTCTGTTTGTTTGATCAAACGTTCCCATAAACAACCTCGGGCCAACAGCCACAGCGGTCAAAGAAACAAAGGTAAACACCGGCTTGACCTCACTACTCACTACTGCTGTGTCAACTCCCATTCATACGTGCTACATACGTTACTCTGTTACTCAAACGTGCTACACATGTTACTCCTGACTGACATGCCTCACACGCCGCACACATTAATTACTGCTCAGTCACTCCAGTGTGGATGGTATGCTCCGGCACTGACGGCACCGTGCCAGACTGTTGGCATGTACCAGGACTGATGGTATGTACCTGTACTTGTTGGAACCATATTTTGGTGTTGAGTGCATTTGATCGTGTACAATTCTAAGTCTAATTACATTATGTCAAACAGAAATACAAGACAATTTAAACTCTCTTCACCAAGAGGTGCCAATTATAAACAATTTGTGAAATATAATTTTATAATACTTATTTATTAACTGTAGACATATTCCGAATGTTCAGGACTATCTGTGCATCACTCGGGCAAAATGAAAACAATATTTTGTGTGAGAAATGTACTTGACATTTTGGCAAGTATTTGTCATTAAATAACCCAAGTACCAGGACAGTCTGTGTTCTGTCCTGTGACAGTCTGTGTTCTGTCCTGTGACAGTCTGTGTTCTGTCCTGTGACAGTCTGTGTT
The DNA here is from genome assembly GCA_964017155.1 of Oasisia sp. SBJ-2009. NCBI lineage: Eukaryota > Metazoa > Annelida > Polychaeta > Sabellida > Siboglinidae > Oasisia > Oasisia sp. SBJ-2009. The sequence goes on from OZ024854.1 coordinate 3,836,471, forward strand.
CTGTTCTGTGACAGTCTTTGTTCTGTCCTGTGACAGTCTGTGTTCTGTCCTGTGACAGTCTGTTCTGTCCTGTGACAGTCTGTGTTCTGTCCTGTGACAGTCTGTGTTCTGTCCTGTGACAGTCTTTGTTCTGTCCTGTGACAGTCTTTGTTCTGTCCTGTGACAGTCTTTGTTCTGTCCTGTGACAGTCTTTGTTCTGTCCTGTGACAGTCTGTGTTCTGTCCTGTGACAGTCTGTGTTCTGTCCTGTGACAGTCTGTGTTCTGTCCTGTGACAGTCTGTGTTCTGTCCTGAGCCTGCAGGGTGACAGGGAACATCTCTGTCAACTTGTCCAGATTTGTTCTTCTACGTGACTTTCCAAAAACCAACGCCACGTAAATATATTTTCACGAAGCCCTTGATTTACACCCAAGCCAACAAACACAGAGCCCTGCAAGTGTACAAACCCTTTAATACCAATCCTACACAAATATACTATGACATCAACTACTGTCCTCATTAACCATTTCGACTTGGAGACGTGTGTGACATACACCCACACTCTGTCACGTCTGCTCAACTGCTACGTCACGTCTGTCGTACAGTTGTCACCTCAGTTTAAATAAGTAATAGCATGACGTCAAAAGCTGTCTTCATCTACTCATTCTTGATAGGTAGGCGCAAGACAGTTGTGTGGGAATCATCTGTGAATGACCTCAGTGATCAAACAAACAAATCGCACTTGAATCCACACCCAACATCACTCACTGTGAAACTAGCTATTATCACAAACCAACAATTATTGGAAATTTGTCTACCAAAAGTTGTCACAAGGTAGCAACTCTTCCCAGTCTGCCTCGTCGGTCTGTGTGCCGGTACCTGGGTACATCGTGTGCTTGCTTGTGGCTGTGGTGCCTACTGTGTCTGTGTGTTGCTGCTTGTGTCTGTGTGTGCCTGTTTATGTCTGTGTGTGCTTGCTTGTGGCTGTGTGTGCCTGCTTGTGGCTGTGTGTGCCTGCTTGTGGCTGTGTGTGCCTGCTTGTGGCTGTGTGTGCCTGCTTGTGGCCGTGTGTGCCTGTGTGTGCTTGCTTGTGGCTGTGTGTGCCTGCTTGTGGCTGTGTGTGCCTGCTTGTGGCTGTGTGTGCCTGCTTGTGGCCGTGTGTGCCTGTGTGTGCTTGCTTGTGTCTGTGTGTGCCTGCTTGTGTCTGTGTGTGCCTGCTTGTGACTGTGTGTGCCTGCTTGTGACTGTGTGTGCCTGCTTGTGGCTTTGTGTGCCTGCTTGTGGCTGTGTGTGCCTGCTTGTGGCTGTGTGTGCTTGCTTGTGGCTGTGTGTGCCTGCTTGTGACTGTGTGTGCCTGCTTGTGGCTGTGTGTGCCTGCTTGTGGCTGTGTGTGCTTGCTTGTGTCTGTGTGTGCCTGCTTGTGACTGTGTGTGCCTGCTTATGGCTGTGTGTGCTTGCTTGTGGCTGTGTGTACCTGCTTGTGGCTGTGTGTGCTTGCTTGTGGCTGTGTGTGCTTGCTTGTGGCTGTGTGTGTCTGTGTCTGTGTCTGTGTGCCTACTTGTGGCTGTGTGTGCCTGCTTGTGGCTGTGTGTGCCTGCTTGTGGCTGTGTGTGCTTGCTTGTGGCTGTGTGTGCCTGCTTGTGGCTGTGTGTGCCTGCTTGTGGCTGTGTGTGCCTGCGTGCCCGTTTGTGCCTGTGTGTGCCTGCTCATATATGGGTAGTAAAAAGTTACTAATATTTCCCAAGACCAACCTTTGCTCATCTTTCTACTGCTAATGTCCTCAGTGGCTACCGGCTCCTGTCACACAGAGCATGACACACCAATTGACACCTGTCAACTCAGTCTGTCTCAGCTTATGCTGATAAACAGCTGACTGTCCACTGGTGACCAGTGACCACTGCCACAGCCACCTTGGCCTAACTCTCAGCCACACCCCAGGTGGGTCAACAAGGCAGCACTGACCACTGACCACTGACTGAACGTGACAATAACAGGACAGTGATCACACCTCTTTCTTAGCTGTCACCAAACTGTAAGTATCCAGGCCCTGGAATGTGGCATGATCCTCCAGGCCCTGGAATGTGGCATGATCCTCCAGGCCCTGGAATGTGGCATGTTCCTCCAGGCCCTGGAATGTGGCATGATCCTCCAGGCCCTGGAATGTGGCATGATCCTCCAGGCCCTGGAATGTGGCATGATCCTCCAGGCCCTACGGCAAAACTAGGCCCTAGAACAACAATCCTCTCCACCAGTGTCGCTCTAGGTTGAAAGCAGGCCCGGGAGAACGCCCCCCCCCCTTTAGGAGTCAAGGTCACAGCAACATAAAGGCAACATCTCGGCTGGACATAATCTCGTGTAAACAAGACACAAGTTGCCTGAGGAAGCTCCGTGTGACACCTACAGGCACAGTACACCTGAATCTCCCTCTGACACTGTCAGTACACCTGAATCTACCTCTGACACTGTCAGTACACCTGAATCTACCTCTGACACTGTCAGTACACCTGAATCTACCTCTGACACTGTCAGTACACCTGAATCTACCTCTGACACTGTCAGTACACCTGAATCTACCTCTGACACTGTCAGTACACCTGAATCTACCTCTGACACTGTCAGTACACCTGGTACTACCCCTCGGACACTGTCAGTACACCAGAACCTACCCCTCTGACACTGTCAATACACCTGAACCTACCCCTCTGACACTGTCAGTACACCTGAACCTACCCCTCTGACACTGTCAGTACACCTGAACCTACCCCTCTGACACTGTCAGTACACCTGGTACTACCCCTCTGACACTGTCAGTACACCTGAACCTACCCCTCTGACACTGTCAGTACACCTGAACCTACCCCTCTGACACTGTCAGTACACCTGGTACTACCCCTCTGACACTGTCAGTACACCTGAACCTACCCCTCTGACACTGTCAGTACACCTGAACCTACCCCTCTGACACTGTCAGTACACCTGAACCTACCCCTCTGACACTACATATGTCCCACTGTCAGTACCCTTGACTGAACTCAGCTCTGGTGAAAAACGATTCCATGACACAATATTATAGTGACATGACACACTGGTGTCCACTGGTGCAATGACACAACCAGTGCCACACTACCCTAGTGACACTGCATGCACACGTGCACTGCTACGGTGCACGCACACACATGCACACACTATTTAAATGACCTTGACACACTGTACATTTTCTGACACCGTTTCACCGACACACTACTACTCTGATGACACTGTTAACCACACCAGTGACACCACCCTGGTGACATGTCACTGTGGTGACACTGCTAAAGCTAAGATCCGGACACACGGTGCTTCTTTAAAACATATTAACTGCAGCGTAACAAACATAAACACCACTTACGTGAGCACATCACCTGCAGTTACAGCTGTTCAGTCGACCAAAAGGTCTGTGTTTCCTTCCAACACTGTCCCAACGATGACCCAGTCCCAGGTATGGCTGCTGTCCTCCACACTTCGGGACAACCTTGTGTACAGTGTGACAGAACGAAGACACCACAGTCACTCATGCCATGACTACTGATCTGTGCTGACCCAATTCATGTTCAGTCACAGACACAGCCCTCTCCTCTCAAAGGGCACAGATGCTGTGAATCAATAACTACCAGCTGTGGCAGAGACACTGGATCCCTCCCCACACTCTGACTGGCTAATTTTAACCCAGATGTAGGCTACAGAGAACCTTGACCTGGATTCTCAGCCAATTATCTCAGACTATTGTGTAGCTGAGGTAAATATCTGTGCATAATACCAGTAATGCACAGAGGACTGTCTTGTCCCTGCGACAGCCAATCACTGGCCTGGGAAAGCGGGTTAGCCTGGAGGCATGTGACTGAACCAGGCTGGATGTAAACACAACCAATGTTTGTAAACTGAAGCCTGGTACTTGTGTGACTCATTACTAATGATGCTTGCATAGATACAGTACAACCAGTTTATAAATATAAAACAACATTGTAAATAACTATGAAAGGATAATTCAAGTGGGAAGAGAAGATGTGACAATCTTCAGCCCCCAGATCTCAACTGTCAAACCACAGGATACATGAGCCATCCTCAGGAGTTCATTAGAATCACCAGTACTAACCTGTCCCTGCAAGAACCACTGCAACTTGGCACAGTGCCAGCTGAACTGACTCATCACAACACTAATTCATATGACACTCACTAGATGGCAGCAGCTCTCGATATAGCAACTGGCAATGTATTCACTAGGGGGCAGCAGCATTTCAGCTAAGCTGCAGGACATAACTACCAGCTCACAACAGGATCACTGCTGACTGAAGATACTGTATAAATGTAAATAAATGATGACATCTTAGAACATTTACTTCTAGTCACTGCATGGCTGTAGACATTGGACCTGCTATATTTGGCAGATCTTTAAAATGTTATTCTCTTCCTGTTTTGTTACAAATATGAAGCACAAAACCTGACAGTAATGAGACATGTTTTCATGGATGACACAGTCCCTTCAACTGTTGACCCTGTCAAAGTACAAGCAATGTCACTGTCAATGTGTCTACAATCACGACACCAGGTCCCTGGAGATGACACATGCAAATGACATCACATCAGTGACAACTGTCAACAACAACACTTCCTGGAAAGTGCAGGAAACAACATGTGATGACTGGCTCAGTCTCCTTCTAGTCTCCTTCTAGTCTCCCTCTACAAAAGCCAACTCTGAAACTGCTCTAACATGTAACAACTGGAAAACTGTGCATTCAGTTTGGAATTAGAATCAGACACAATTGTTAGTTTTATGCATTTGATATATACAATACAGGCAATAGTGAAATGACAACATTGAGGGCTAGGAACATGAAACTGCACTCAATGTTGTATGACATCTTACCAAGAAACTGGTCACCACAAGAAAGGTAACACACAGAAATGTTGCCACATCATAACTGTCTACATCAAACAACTGTTGCTATCAGAATGCCCTTAAGTTAATTGGTTGTGAATTAGACATAATGAAACCATTAGATACTGGTGCAGATTAGATGTCTTTGTGATGCAATTTTCCATCAGAACTCAAGCTGTGATTTAGGATGGACCATTATCTCATGCATTGCAAATTAATCCAGCAGAGGGCAGCATTAGTCTGATTAACCATGTTTCTCCATCAGGGGCCATTGTTTATGTCGATGATCACTACAGACAATACAATACTTATGACAGGCATTTTGTATATAAAGGTTCACACATTAAATTGGCAAATGCAAATTTTTGGATGGCATTTACAATTTTGTGGTCTTTGCTTTTTCTGAAGCAGATATCAAATATCATGATATCAAACACATTTATCATGAGTATTTTTGCATTTCTCTGCCACTGATGTTGTGCAATATGTGCACTAAAGTAGCACAGGGACCATTTCACACCAGGGACCATTTCACAAACCAATGACCCAAATTCATTACCATTCTTGAACTAAGTCTAATTCTGTTCTCAAGTCAATTTTGCTCCTTGACAACAACCTCAAATATTGAAATTTTTCATTTGTGCTGGTTTGATGTTTTCTCTATGCAACTTTTAAATTTCTTTTAAACTCCATGAATTTAACAGTGATTCTCTTTCTTGATTGGTTTGTATTGTGAAATTATTATCTTAGTGAAATGGTCCCCAGACCTGGCCAATAAACATCCCCCTTACAGCCCCCTCTCCCTCCCCCTCTACCTCCCCCAGCTGTGACCTGTCATCATAATTACATCTGCTGCAGCAGCAATCATTAATCCTAAATAGACACATCAACCTATTTGACAGAGCCAGCTGTCAGGACTTGATGCTAGACAAAACTGTTTTCATTCAGGGGGAGGGAGACGTACTCATGTGTTTTTCTAACTCCAATATCAAACAGTCCCATTAAATATCATTTATTTCAGCCATGAGTGCTCTGTCTTGACTCTGTTGACTTGGAAGTCAATTACACTCAATATGACAGGTACTTTGGGGAGGGAGATTTACAATGATGAGACTGCCGAACGACTACACATTAACTGTTACAATGCTGCATGCAAAATCATTGTCTCACGTAACTATAAAATATTTTTATTTTATTTCTCAGTTTAGCAGTTTGCTTCTTGTCAACCAGTAATGCAGGTATTTGTAGTTGTCATATTGACTTACTACTACAGCTAGTGTGATGTAATGACTGAGTCACCACTACAACTAGTGTGTTGTACTACAGCTATAGTGCACAAGAAAGAAACACCGTAATGACTGAATCTATTTGGACACGTCAACAAACTAAATTCCTCAAGATATAAGGGAGAGAAATATAACTCAGACGTGCTGTCTGGTTGATATTTACAAACACAAATGAGTCCTGACTTTGTGTTTGGTTTCATCACATAATTATGACTTTGTAATATTATCAGTGAGACGTTTTACCTTCTAAAAGATCAATAAAATTGGACTCCAATTAGATATAATAAAGAATTTGTTTTACAGAAAAACTTGATACTGTAATGCACATACCCCAGTAATTGTGTTGACATAATTTGTTGCTGTGAAGACCTGGGGTGTCCAAATAAAGAGTGACCAGTGTCCAAATAGAGAGTGACCGCGGCGGTGCAAGAGAACAGTCAATGCAGGGCAGAGAGGGTAGAGGGGACGCCCCGCACCAAACTTACACGAGAGAATACCTGGGGAGGCTTGCCATGACGGTCATGCCAGATGATGAGGTGATGATGGGGCTCGTACGAGTTCATCAGATGAGTGGGCGACAGTGCACTTCCTGCAACAACAACAACAACAACAGTCAGCAGTGCACTTCCTGCAACAACAACAACAACAGTCAACAGTGCACTTCCTGCAACAACAACAACAACAACAGTGCACTTCCTGCAACAACAACACAGTGAGATGAGTGGGCGACAGTGCACTTCCTGCAACAACAACAACAACACAGTCAGATGAGTGGGCGACAGTGCACTTCCTGCAACAACAACACAGTGAGATGAGTGGGCGACAGTGCACTTCCTGCAACAACAACACAGTCAGATGAGTGGGCGACAGTGCACTTCCTGCAACAACAACACAGTCAGATGAGTGGGCGACAGTGCACTTCCTGCAACAACAACACAGTCAGATGAGTGGGCGACAGTGCACTTCCTGCAACAACAACAGAGTCCATGGTGCACTCAGTGAAGTCTCACCTTCTATGTACAGTCTGGCGACACTGTTCACGCCTCTCTCAGGTTTCATAATTTGACTGTAGAACTCCTTAAATTTGACATGACTAAATAAGTAATGTTGAATAGAAATCTGCTCAATATGTCAATATATTTACATTTTCTTTTTTTTAAGCTCTAACGTACAGCATGACTGAAATACATTTTAAAACGAGTAATTAAAACTGAAAAAAATTGCAATTAATAGTTTACTATACAATATATGTCAATTGGTATTGAATAACATTTACCATTTTGTCCATTAATCTACTGACATGTGTGCCATATGCACAAGGCCTGCACGCTGTACAAGTAGGTGGCATAAATATGTTGTACAAATAACTGGTACAAACAGGTGGCACAAATAGGCAGTACAACCAGGTGGTACAAATGTGTTGTACAAATAGATGGTACAAATGTGTTGTACAAACAGGTGGCACAAATAGGCAGAACAATCAGGTGGTACAAATGTGTTGTACAAACAGGTGGTACAAACAAGCGGTACAAACATGCGGTACAAATAGGCGGTACAAATCGGTGATACAAATAGTCAATACCAATAGGTGGTAGCCAGCCACGGATGTGTGGTTATTACTTCCAGCCACTAGGCAAGGCACCACTCCAATATTGTGTGTGGTGTATTTATAGACTGCTATTGAGACTGGCATAATGCACACCTCTGGCAGTGAGTCCAGACACTGTGGACTTGTGTACAGCCAATGGCTCATGCACTGCCTGGAGTCAGGCTCACAGAGCAGACCAGTAAATGTACTATTCTTATATAACACTTGGCCTCAGGCACATCTCAAACCAGTTGTTTATTTCTACAACTCCACAGTCTTCTAGTTGACATCAGAACTGACTCTGGAACAACTGGCGGAGTGAACTGAACGTGTTAAACATCACACGCTCCTTTGAAGAGATGTGTTCAAATATTTCTGCTGTTATTTTTTAAGCTTGAGTAAATTAATGTTCTCCAGGCCAAGGCCCAGGCCAAGGCCCAGGCCAAGGCCCAGTCCAAGGCCCAGTCCAATGACCAGTCCAATGACCAGTCCAGTGACCAGTCCAGTGACCAGTCCAAGGACCAGTCCAAGGACCAGTCCAATGACCAGTCCAATGACCAGTCCAAAGACCAGTCCAATGACCAGTCCAAGGCCCAGTCCAAGGCCCAGTCCAACGACCAGTCCAACGACCAGTCCAACGACCAGTCCAAGGCCCAGTCCAAGGCCCAGTCCAATGACCAGTCCAATGACCAGTCCAATGACCAGTCCAAAGACCAGTCCAAAGACCAGTCCAATGACCAGTCCAATGACCAGTCCAAGGCCCAGTCCAATGACCAGTCCAAGGCCCAGTCCAATGACCAGTCCAATGACCAGTCCAATGACCAGTCCAAAGACCAGTCCAAGGCCCAGTCCAATGACCAGTCCAATGACCAGTCCAAGGCCCAGTCCAAGGCCCAGTCCAATGACCAGTCCAATGACCAGTCCAATGACCAGTCCAATGACCAGTCCAAGGACCAGTCCAAGGACCAGTCCAATGACCAGTCCAAGGACCAGTCCAAGGACCAGTCCAAGGACCAGTCCAAGGACCAGTCCAAGGACCAGTCCAAGGACCAGTCCAAGGACCAGTCCAAGGCCCAGTCCAAGGCCCAGTCCAAGGACCAGTCCAAGGACCAGTCCAAGGACCAGTCCAAGGACCAGTCCAAGGACCAGTCCAAGGACCAGTCCAAGGACCAGTCCAATGACCAGTCCAATGACCAGTCCAATGACCAGTCCAATGACCAGTCCAAGGACCAGTCCAATGACCAGTCCAAGGACCAGTCCAAGGACCAGTCCAAGGACCAGTCCAAGAAGTCCCAGTCCCGTCAGCTGTACACAAAAAGTATACATTAGTACAACTTCAAGTTGTACTAACAACTACAGCTGTATGTAGTCTTGTACTACAAGACTACATACAGCTGTAATTGTACATGTCCATGAGCAGTGTGTACTCAACTAGAGCATGGCTGAATACTTCCTACACCTGTCTGAAGACCTTTTTGCACCTTATTTTGTCTACCTGTCCACCACCCGTCCAAGTGATATTTCTACCTGTCCAAATTGGGTTTTAGATGTCCCAGTGAATAAGTCGTCCAAATGACGCCCTGCGTATGTGACATGATTTTGCTCCTTTCCATAAACTGACTTGAGCGGGTCCAGGTTAATTAAGACAGGTCCACAAGTGGTGACTTATGACAATTCAACTCAAGAGAATTCAGCCATAACAATACAATTATTGGACATTAATTACTCCAATGTTGTGTGTTACAAGGTATTCATTTACGCAGCTTAGCAACAAGGACAATTTCTTACTTTAAATTTATTAAAGTTCTGCAACAAAGGCCAATTGCAGAATGATAAAACCACATGCCATGACTGAAGGCATTTAGTAAAATTAGCCATCCACTTCACTGGTTTACAACACCACAATAACTGAGTGCAGTCCAACCCAGAAACAGTCCAATGCCCTCTTTGATATATGGACACAACTGACCTGTGACATCAGGGTGAACTGATGAGTCTCACAGGGAACTGACAGGGGTTTGGGAAACTGTGCCCTTGTGTGAGTGTAGTTTTACACTATTTACACACATAATGACCCACAGTAGCTGATGAATGGCACAGTCCATTAACACCACAGATAGGCCTGTCTGTCATCACATCCCAGGACAAATCCATCTAGAACACCTCTATTCTTGCAAAATATCTCAACATATCACATATTGAAATGTTGTACTTTTCATTCAAAAACTGTGTTCCAAAGTAAGCTACATTCTTATAAAACAACCAAATCTTGGAGCCATGAACAATAATTTTATATTTCACCAATGTAGAGATTCTGAGCTCTGAATCCTTGCTGTCTCTCACGGAGCTTATGATGTCATCACAACACCTCCCTCAGCCTTGGACTGCTGGCTCACCCCAGTGGTCATGTGACTGATGAGGGCGTCTTGAGGACACAGAAAGCTCTGTGAGACATCAGGATTCAGAGAGATATCTCTGCATTTCTAATCATTGAAGTAACGTGCCCCATTCAGTGCCACCTTATGTGATCTGGTGTTAGTGGGGTGGCATAGCTCAACATACCAAACCAATTGTTCATTTTGTGATATAAGCACCAAATTTGGCAGATGTGTTAATTGATATATTGGGAACAAAACTGGATATTGGGCCACCACAAATTAGCCCCCTGGTGGCCGTGGCAGTCATTTTTCAAAATGGCCGCCAGTGGTTGGTCAAAACTTTCTAAATCAATGAAGTCAGATGCAATAATGGACATACTTGAGATCCTAATAACCCTGAGAGACAAATAATTACTCATGGAACATTACAAAGTAATTTGTCATTTCATTGTAATTTGATTATAATTTTTATAGTGCCATGAATCAGTAAAAACCTGTTCTCGTAGTATTATTTTGTCAGATGGTGGATACTAGAACAAACATTGTTTTTTTTATTTAGAAAAGTACAGAAAGACACCTACACTTATGTAGAATGTTGATGTCTCATTGATAAAATAGTATAATTAACTGTATTATTATTTGGAAACATTTGTAAGGCGCCATTTGGTTAAAAACCTGCTTACAGGCCCTAACAACATAAACATGTAAATACATAATTATATGCAAATATAAATATATACAAATAAGCTAAATAGATTAATTTAATTAGTAGGTTAAATACATAAGTTAAATCAGTAGTAGCAGTAGTGTTATTATTAGTATTAGTATTAATCCTTTGGGGTTTGATGAATGGTGCTCAAAGAGGAAAGAGAGCTGTCCTCAATTCCAGTATTGGGCAACAGTAATGTAGTTGTAATTGCAGCTGTGTTTACTGGGCTTTGTGCGGTCCGAGTGGCAGTCCTCCTTCAGCATGTGCCTCGTTGCTCTGACAGAACAGGTCCCCTGCTTCGTTGCTCTGGACCACACCAACTATGTCCGCTATATCCCAGTTCATCTAGCACATGAGCAGAATAATGCTTGCAGCAAGAGGGGTGGAGGGGCGGTAGGTCTTACAGACAACCCTAGTGCCCTCCAGCGGTGGCTGGTAGCTGGACCTGAGGTTACTGCGCTGATTAAAGACTTTGAAGATGCACACCAGCTCATGGGAAGACGACATGAGGTGATCCATGACCAGACAGCAAATGTGCAAAATGCATTTAGGAAAGACGTCTGCTCACTCGGCAACGTAATGGAAAACTGGGCAACCCATTCGAAGAAGAGAGCGAAGACCTACTTGTCCTTGACAGCAAAGAGATTGCGCATCCATCGGCAGTCGAGGCTGTTAAGAAGGCACAGAAGATAGGCCAACAACAGTCCCAAACATTCACAAAGGAATGTCTTGTGGAGAGAACAAAGCCCATTGATGACACAATCCATCGCAATCGGTTGAAACTGTTTGTTGGCTCAAGGACAAAGACGGCAAGTAAGAAGAAGCAGCAGCTGACATTAATGAAAAGTGATGTCGAGCTGTTCTCACAACTCTACATTACCTGTCAAACGAGAGATGGGAATCTGGAAGACTTCTTTCAGAAAAAGAACCAAGCATGGCCACCAGCGCTCTCCGATGGAGGAAGATTACGACTTGGTACCAAGAGTGACATCCTGACATGCCTAGACGACCTGTCTCCATCTCAGACTAAGACCCATGATGCTACCTGTATAGTTCTTGATGGAGCTGCCGTCAAACAGATGATGAAGCCAGCAGCTGCCAAGACATTTGATGAATATTCCCAGCAGGTATTAATCCTATATATTTTTTCTCAGCTGCGCAGCGTGTCACGTGTGGACCTTGTTTGGGATACTTACAAGGATGACTCCCTGAAAGGCACAGCAAGAGCCAAGCACGGAAAGGGTGTAAGGAGACATGTGGTTGGGAAGGCTGCCCTACCAGGAAACTGGCAGAACTTTCTACGGATTGACAGCAATAAGAGATAACTATTCAGTTTCTTGTCCAGGATCAGGCGTTCTCTAAGGAAGACAAGGAATTTGTCTTCACCGATGGGAAGGGGGTGCTCCGCACACAGCTATTGCAGGATGTCCACACCCTGTCGCCATGCAGCCCTGAAGAAGCTGACAGTCGTATGCTACTGGATGTAACACACGCTGCACAGCATGGCCACCACCAGATACTAATTCGCACTGTTGACACCGATGTTGTGGACTTGGCTGTGTTTGCCATAACTTATCTACCCGCTGGATGTGAAGTATGGCTAGCATTCGGAACTGGCAAGAGTTTTCGCTACATGGCAGCCAACTAAATAGCCGTGAGCCTTGGACCAGAGATGTCATATGCCCTACCAATATTCCATGCTTTGACATGCTGTGACACTGTATCCAGCTTTGCTGGACATGGAAAGAAGACAGCATGGTCAACATGGAAGTAACTGCTGGAACAGACAGATGCACTATTGATGCTTGCTTGCATATGGGCCAAAGGAGATCCCCGATGATGCAATGAACATAATCAAGAGGTTTGTCATACTTGTGTTTGACAGAACCAGCACCTGCACCAAGGAAGTCTTTCCACAAAAACCCTCGGTGCAACAAATCCCCCCTACCCGAGCTGCTCTAGAGGAGCATGCCAAGAGAGCAGTCTGCCAGGGTTGTCACATCTGGGGGAAGAAATTGCTACCAGACCCTGAGTGGTTACAGAAACCGCTACAAGTGCAAGAAAGCTGCACTTCAGTCCACAGGCCTCTGCTTCTGTGAGGGAGAATGTGTCAGCTGACTCTCATATACTCAAACATTAAAGTGCCACGCCATGATCCATGGGAGTTTGTCAAGTTGTCACGTGATCAAGATGTGTTAATAGAATGATTCAAATAGCATTCAACAATAACACTGCTATTCTCAAATAACTTAAATAGTATAGTTAATGGCTTTAGTATATTAAGTGAACATTGTTACATGGTCTGTGCTAATACGTAATATCTTCTAATTATATGAAGCTATGTGTGTACCAAAGTTGGTGCTTGTATCACAAAATGAACAATGTGTTAGCTATGCCGCCCCACTAACAACATAACAAAAATAAACAATGATTTAAACCTGTGAGGTGTTTTGGAGTTAACGTAAACTTGTCTAAACATCAAGAGAGGGGACGATTGTTGATACTCCTCTGGTGAATATAGGCTAGCTAGTAAATAGCGTTTGTTGATAGCCAATATAGAAAATAACCGCCATTTTTAGTCACCATCTTGAAAAAGACCGATACGAATGTCCGACAGGATCAAAAGTAGCATATTTAAAATAACAGCATGTAAAATCTTAATTATGAAGGCAATGTTATCTCTCTATCTGGTTTATTTCTCAAGGTGTGAATAAATTTGGCTTTTAAAACCACCATCTTTAAAAATGGCGGATATTAATATTGGAGAAGGTCATGTGTAACATATTTGAAATCGGTACTTTGAAAAATTTACATTTTGACACAAATGTATCGGTTCTGACTGAAGCATTTGTAAATGTGTGGACAAAATTCGTTTTAGTGGACGTCGTTGTTTTAAATGGCGGATACGAAGGTCGACCAAGGTAAAATACAAAATATTTTAATAATCTGGAATCGGCTGTTCACATACCTATATTTTGACCAGAAAATTAGTTCCCCAGGTCGCGTAGGTAATGAGATATAGGGTTATTAGTCTTGGCGTCCGCCATCTTTAAAAATGGTGGATGTTAATGTCGGAGAAGGTCAAATGTAATATATATGAAATCGCTGACCCCGAACATCTATGTTTCAATACCAAAAGGACTGATTTATTTGACGTAGTTACTAAGATATGAGAAAATAGGTTTACGGCGGCCATTTTGGAAAATGGCCGCCATAGTAATCAGGATGCCAATTCGCAGTGGCCCAATATCCAGATTTCTTCTTAATATATGAAGCTATGTGTGTACCAAATTTGGTGCTTGTATCACAAAATGAACAATATGTTAGCTATGCCGCCCCACTATGTGACTATGTGTGTGTTTCTAGGTAAGGAGTCCCAGTGCTGCCACCAACAGCACCACTAGTTGGACCGTCATTAGTAGCTGTTAACACAACTGGCAGTGACAGAACCGACAAATTAACGCATTAACACTTCGCTTAGCTGGCGACATTCCAATAAAATACAATGGTGTTTTTCAGTTCTTGACAATAGTCAAAACAGAATTACAACTTGATTTCTAGAAAGGTGTTTTAAGAATTAGTGGCAATATGAACAAAGTTTTATTTCAAGAATTGTTTGTTAATTTCTGGGCTCTGCACTTAATGCACACACCCCCCAGTGCATCAGTTTCATAATTGCACTGTCTATCATCATTACACAGTGGATTCTAACTGACATAATACCAACCCAGTCAGACTCACATGCTTACATGACCAGGGTAGCATAAATTAATTTGAACAAAAATTAACATTTTCCACATCGAGAGATTCTCAATTATAAAATAACTGTTTTTTCTATGGGCAGCATTGGAAAAGCTGGACAGTGAAACTTTCAGGTATAGTAACATCTGTACACCTTTGTGTAATGACCTTGACTTAGCCATACAGCTCATTACATTCCGCCCCCTACAACATGTGAAGTCAGCTGACACAGAGGACAGAAGTATCACAGAGCCAGCCACCTCTGTCTGGCAGTGTGTCTGTCTGGCAGTGTGTCTGTCTGGCAGTGTGTCTGTCTGGCAGTGTGTCTGTCTGGCAGTGTGTCTGTCTGGCAGTGTGTCTGTCTGGCAGTGTGTCTGTCTGGCAGTGTGTCTGTCTGGCAGTGTGTCTGTCTGGCAGTGTGTCTGTCTGGCAGTGTGTCTGTCTGGCAGTGTGTCTGTCTGGCAGTGTGAGGCAGCCTCAGCCAGAGAGACTCAGTCTGGCTGTGGACCAGGCTCTGTACAGCCTGCTCAGTCCACTGCTGCTCAGTCCACTGCTGCTCAGTCCACTGCTGCTAGTCCTGCTGTTACACTCAGTACTGACCACTGAAGGGCACAGTTGATTTTCCCATTGGCGGCCATGTTAACGTTTTGTCAGATTATAAGGAAACTGGACCGGAGAAAAAATTTCGTCAAAAAAGCATATCTAAGGCTCTTTTAAAATGCATGCATGTGTTCTGCCCCTCAGAATTGACCAAACTTAGCACGCTTTTCTGCATTCGCAGGGTCATGTAAGAAAAAATGGCTATAAATCACCAACTACCCTCTGCCTAACATGCGTCATTGCACTGCAGATATATCATAGCACTGAACCTACTAGTATGCCTGTCCTACTGTACTCATTTCACATAAATTTTTTTTCTTCAAAATCTCAAATGACACCATTATTAAGGTACTACATTCGTATGGGTTAGACCAGGAAGTCTAACTGTGCTCTGACCCCTGAACTACAGTCCACTGCCACCAGTAGCACTAGTCAAGTGGCAGGGTCCCAGGTGGCACAAGTCTGTGTCTTCAAGTAATATACCAATAATGTAACATATCTGAATCAAGGCTGGGCAAGTACCTCACTAAAGAACTTCACTATGAGTGCTGTGATATATATATATATAGTATATATATATATATATATAATATATATATATAGTATATATATATATAAATATATAGATATATAGATATAACAAGTATGAGTAGATTTTAAACTACTTGCACAAATAATTTTGACAATGAGTACTGTTGACATTCAAGTGCCTGTAGGTTTTTTGTGTGTCATGGTCAGTCCTGTTCAATTGGTCAAACTCTGCCAGTAAACAATAACAATATTTATGACAACCAGAGTTGTTATAAACAAATTAATAGGATATCATAACTACAAAATAAAGGATATTTGGACCAAAAATTTGAATACCATATGTAACCATACAATACATGCAAATTTCTCCCGAAGTACCTATAAATATTTATATTTTAATTAGTAAATGTATGAATAATGACTAATCTGTGAGAGATTACTACTGGATTACAAATGAGTAACAGAATCCAACCTTGATTTAAAATATCTCATGAATTATTGGTAGTGACCTTTGGTCAATCTCTAGTCAACTTGGCCTACATTTAAGACAATGAGCCCCCCCCCCCCCCAGACATCTAGGGCACAATCCACACATGAGTGACCACACATTGCATGCACAAGTGACCCACCACCAGTGTGGTGAGACCCAGCACTGACATTGACATCGACCACTGTCCACTAGTGGTAGTATTTGCTGAATGAGGAATTATGCTTTGTTGTAGAATAGTTGACTAAAAACAGCAGTCTAGCACACAAATGGCACCTAATGTTGGTATGAAGTGCGATTCCTGAAGCAGCATCACCAACTACGAAGGCAACTATCTGTCTGGGCCGCCTTAGTTGTTCTTCTGAACAAGTTTGTTTCGCTTCATAATAACTATGCATAATAATAATAACAACACATTTGGTACAAAGCTTTGCCCCTTGCCCTATGATCTATTGCCTAATGATCTTTCATCCGGGGGAAAATGGGATTTTTTTTAACAATTGCTAAGAAATTAAAGTCTTGGACTTTTATTATGTTTAGTTTGTTTTTCAAAATAATTCAATGTTCAATGAAAAGTCAACACAATATGTTTGTTCCCTACATTGAGTCACATTGGAAGCCACAAACCTAGATGATATGGTCACAGAATGTAAACTACAAAACCATAGAAATATTTTAACTATAAATATAGATTGTTTTGTAATTTCCATAATTCTTTTCACAACTGGGCAAGACGCTTTTTACACTTTTCTATTGGCCAAAGCACTGTTGGTCAAAAACATTTTGGGCAAGACAACTGGAAAACATATCTCTATTGGATGCAAGGGGACAGACTACTGGCTTAACTCTTACAAGAAAATTAGAAAGAAACACATTCAACACTTCTAAAACCACGGAATATCTCATTCATGTGGAGAAGATAATTCCTTTGAAGCTTGACCCTGTCACCTCAGTAAACCTCTAGTGAAGGGCTGTTCACTGTATATCCCAAGTGTAAACTACAACCATTAGAGAGCTACCACTGGTTGTATGAGCTGTAAGTACTGAGTACTGCTCCACAAAGAAACTCGGCTCTAGGTGCACCAAACTGGCCAGTGAAGGACACATTATTTATGCATTCTAAAAACAAACCAGAGTGTTTGTACCTGTGCTTAGAAAGACTGCTTACTTAAAATTTCTGATAACATTTAGTTGATGCCTCGTGAAGTCTTTCATCACTGTGAGATCAAACTGATAGCATACAGGTTGCTTTGTTCAAGACAGGTGTGAAAGGATGTTTATGTTACACACCACTGACTCTGTGATGTCAAGTGATTACATGCATGGCTTGTAACACTACTTTCCATCAGAACTGGACCCATTCTCCTTTATAAATCAAAAAGACTAGCACAATGCCTATAAACCCTAGGTTATGGTGCCCAGCCACTTACAGAGGACCATGTCCTGCTGTACACCCAGATAGTGCCACCAAGGGTGATATCGAGTTGGTGTAACTAATTACCAGAGCACTCTAATCACACTAGCAGGAAAGTAATCAGGAAATGTTGCACTTTTAATCTAGACACAGCTTTGGCAGATACATACTGAGATCTTGTCAGAAATATACTTAGACACAGATACTGAGAACATGGTCACTTTTAGAATGTATTAAGTTTAACGGGACACTGGTAGCTACTTTGACATAAATAATTTTTCATTTATAGTGTTTAATTAACAGTTTTAATATGGTTAATTTAATGTGTTCTACATTTTTATTGGAATGTTATTTTTACAGTTTTGTTTAAACAACACATATTAGGTAGCTCGACAATTTTGTTGTACAGCGCTTTCACCGTAGTGAATATTACACTTCATAAATATTCTTATTAATATTAAATGGATGTCACTGTATAGTGTCCTAATGCAGTAGGATGACCACTGGTCACACTGGTGTTGACCCTCCAGGGACCACAATGTACACTGGGGATAGAATTCTTCAATACAGTTCACAGTTCAAAGTTCACCGAGGTCACACGTTACTGCTATGAGAGGATTACTTCCTCCACATGAGTGAGATGACATAACCTGGCTGTGTCAGCCTCTTACATCATGCTGGGCATCTGCTGCTACTTTAGACAGAGCTCAAGGCACATCCCACACAGCAGGGAGGAATGTCTTCCTACTGGGAGCTACAGCAACAGAAGGTGGCAGAGAGAGAGAGAGAGAGAGAGAGAGAGAGAGAGAGAGAGAGAGAGAGAGAGAGAGAGAGAGAGAGAGAGAAGAGAGAGAGAGAGAGAGAGAGAGAGAGAGAGAGAGAGAGAGAGA
>OZ024854.1:3855187-3985187 GCA_964017155.1 Oasisia sp. SBJ-2009
AGAGAGAGAGAGAGAGAGAGAGAGAGAGAGAGAGAGAGAGAGAGAGAGAGAGAGAGAGAGAGAGAGAAGGACAGAGAAGGACAGACAGACTGCACAAACAAGAGTTTGTTGGTGATAAAATGTTTGGTGACTGATTTATGCAACACAAACCACAACTAGGCACAGTTCTAATGTTACATATATTTATTATGTTTGATAGGAGCAATGTCTAGTAGGATAACATTATAGTTATATTTATATGTGGTATAAATAAATGATAGCAATAAATTAGTAGCTGTCTGTGACTACTGTGTAATGTATCTTTTGTATTATGACTTAACTGACTACACATTGCGACTGATGTTGATGTGACCGTGTGTGTAATGTATCTTGTGTATTGTGACTTCACTGACTACACATTGTGACTGATGTTGATGTGACCGTGTGTGTAATGTATCTTGTGTATTGTGACTTCACTGACTACACATTGTGACTGATGTTGATGTGACTGTGTGTGTAATGTATCTTGTGTATTGTGACTTCACTGACTACACATTGTGACTGATGTTGATGTGACTGTGTGTGTAATGTGTCTTGTGTATTGTGACTTCATTGACTACACATTGGTGGCTGCTGTTGGTGTGACTGTGTGTGTAATGTGTCTTGTGTATTGTGACTTCACTGACTACACATTGGTGGCTGCTGTTGATGTGACTGTGTGTGTAATGTGTCTTGTGTATTGTGACTTCACTGACTACACATTGGTGGCTGCTGTTGATGTGACCGTGTGTGTAATGTGTCTTGTGTATTGTGACTTCACTGACTACACATTGATGGCTGCTGTTGATGTGACTGTGTGTGTAATGTGTCAAGTGTATTGTGACTTCATTGACTACACATTGGTGGCTGCTGTTGATGTGACTGTGTGTGTAATGTGTCTTGTGTATTGCGACTTCATTGACTACACATTGGTGGCTGCTGTTGATGTGACTGTGTGTGTAATGTGTCTTGTGTATTGTGACTTCACTGACTACACATTGTGGCTGCTGTTGATGTGACTGTGTGAAACACATACCAAGGAGTCCCGAAATGACTAGCACGGCGACAAAAACAGCCTAACTACAATCACACTTGTGTATATATGCGGAAATGTTAATGTTATTTCATAGATGACTTACACATTGGGTGCCAAACTTTGAGGGATTACTCTACTATATATGTCAAGCTTATCACCTTTTGTGGGATAAAGCGAGTATAATACATTTATTGCCTACCTTCATGCCAACATAGAATATGAATATTATGACAATTCTACATTATCACACCTAGGGCCTACTAATGTCCGTGAACTTCACATTGTTTTGTTCCGTGTTATTTTAAACAGACAAAGGATCTGCAAGCGTATGTTGTGTTTATGTAGCTATGCATTGTGTTTAACATTATTGTTTTTATAAACACTGAGCACTATTATACATGACTGTCAACTGCTGTAACATTCGTGTGACAGTTTCCTCCAGGCTGAAGCAGCCATGGAAGGAATCTGATTCCAGGACATGGCCCAAATCCTGGTCCCTCCAGAGTGGCTAAACGCAGAGAGGTGAGCCACTGGTGGACTTCCCCTGGGCAGGTCTGCCTGACCCTGGTCCACTCACTGCCTGGTCTCTGCTGTCACTCAGTTGAATACAATTAAAGCTTGCTGTAGATGACTTCAGCTTCAGATGATGACATCAATGTAACCCTGGTATATGCACTATTGGGATCAAAACATACAACAGCATATGTGGGTGTGACACATGGTGTAATTGACTGACTGAGTCTGGAAGAATCTAGCATCACATATAACCAGTTAACTAAGAGATGAGACTAAACGACTGGCCCTACCAATGCTGACCACCTAGGCTGGGCACCAGTGGGACATTATAAACAACTCTGTACACAACTACACATGTCACAATCTTATCTGATCTGATCACATTACCTGAGCACTCAGAATGACATCAAACACTCTGTGACATTTCTGACCATGGCTAGTTGTCCAGCCAGACCAGAGTAAACTGACCAACCAATTCCTGTATGTCTGTACACACGGTTTGAGGCCAAAACTAAGGACACCTCCAACTATAGATGAACCCATAAAACTGACAGATCAATCATAGTAACGGTCCACAGCCAACGCCACACTCTCTGACTGAGTTACCTTTCTTAAAAGCCGGCTTTGAGTTTGAATTGACGTCCTTCTGGTCACAGACTGCCTTTGTAGGATCCATCCCAATGGCTGCTGACCACACACACACAAAGACTGCAACAAGCACTAAAAGGCAGACGGCCTCACACTCAGCACGGCCATGGCTTCACTTCACTTCACTCACAGGCCAACTCAGCTGGCGAAGGTCAAGGTCACCACTGCTCATGAATTATTCATGAGCAGTGGTGGGGAAGGTAAATAATTCCATGTGCTCTTGCAGTGACTGCGGACTGTGGTAAACAGACCTGCTGCAGTGCTGGGGGAGGGGGGCTGCCTAGAGTGGGAGGGGAACAAGACAAGGGTTAGGCTGCCTCAGGTGTGGGTGCAGGTGGCTCAGAAAACATTTGCACTTGTGAACTGAATATTTCAAGTTCAGTCACATACATAGCTTTATGCAGAGACCTGTCCACCCGTCATTTGGACGGGTAAAAACCGTTGTGGACGGGTAGAAATATGGGTGGATGGGTAAAAAAATGAAGGAGCAAAAAAGGGTCCCAAAACCATGTATATTGTCAGTTATGCCTTAGAAGTGGGTGTTATTGGTGTCACATGTATGTTTGTAGTCCATTTCAGGTCTTCACACACATTTTAAAGTTTGTAAACTGGCTTAACCGTTAACATCCATGTGTTCACCAAAACAAGCGTGACTGGCAATAATTTGGTCCTGCCTAAAGCCCTGGTTTCATATGAAATACTAAAACCTTCATATATGCCCTACAGTTAGTGACCTAGAGGCAGTTACTTTGGTTGATTTACTATTGTCTTTCTCAATGTGCTGATCTCGATTATAAGAACAGATCAACTAATTTAATTATTGACATACAATGACATTATACTATATCATGATAATCTACACGATTAAGCATATAAATATTCAGGTTATTTACCAAGCATGCACTGAACCTCTGACTAGTTATCAAATGATATTCTAACATAAAAGCATAACAAACTTCACAAGACATAAAACCGTCGGTGTAGAACACTAGCAGTATCAACACAAATATGTCTTTGTGAGAATAACATTCAGCAAAGTTAACAGTTATCACCTCCCTGGAGGGAGCAGAGAGATAGGGACTCTCTGGCTGTTGTATCATGTGCCACATGTTGACTTCATGTCCCAGGCTGTCACTGTCACTGCCACTGCCACTGCCACTGCCACTGCCACTGCCACTGCCACTGCCACTGCCACTGCCACTGCCACTGCCACTGCCACTGCCACTGCCACTGCCACTGTCAATGATAGGCCTGGACCTGGACAGGTCTCTGGTCTCTACTGCCTGACACCTCAGTCTGCTGGCACCAGGGTGACATTAGACCACCCCCTCTCTGGTGTGTGGACCAGTGACACACACACCTGCCAGGGACTGGGTTAGGACATGGGCTGGGGGGTGAGTGGGTGGGACTAAGGGTGCCTGTAGGCTGGGATATCTAACACCAACAACAACAAGTGAAGATGTTGGAGTTCTCAGGTGCTACACACACAGCACACAAGACACTTGTGTGTGAATTCACTGCTCCAATTACTTGATCACTATTATGACATTTTTGTGGAAAGTGTCTAGAATAGTTGTTAACTAGACTTAGCACTGTAATAATATTATATTTACTACATCTACGGGCCAGCGTGTACTTTTGATGACCTTTAAATCAGTGCTAACTCAAACTCCCCCCACAACTAAACCTGGCCGATATAATGAGCCTCACTCACTGAGGATGTCACAGCCCTGGCAAATCAATTTTATCTCCTGGTCTAACTTGGATCGAATCCAGGTATTGATCCTGATAGCAGCCTACCTCGGGGGAGCTGATTTAATGCCAGACATGTTCAGAGCAATTAACAACAACACCAGATCAATTTAGAGGCGGCATAAAAACAGATTCACACCAGAGTAATGGCACATGCCGTTTTGCTTGCGGAAATTCAATTACTTCAATACTACGATAATATAATTCAATACTGTGATAATAGAATTCAATACTGTGATAATAGAATTCAATACTGTGATAATAGAATTCAATACTGTGATAATAGAATTCAATACTGTGATAATATAACACAAAAGTGTGAGTTGTGGTACAGACTTAGGTTTAACAAGTCAACCTGTTTATTGGGGCCACCTGTGTCAGAGAACCATCATGTTACAGACCACACATGTTGAGGCCAGTCCACCGCTAGAGACCATGCTACAGACCACAAGTTGAATAGAGTCATTCCAGTGTTTCCTCTGCTATATGATGAGTGAGGCGAGCTACCTCGCTGTTTTTCTAAGCCACCTCACTCAAATTATGCCAACTTTGCCACCCCATATGATGATAGGTATTTCCTACTATAAACATGTTTACATGCTGCTACGAGGTTGTTATGCATTTGTTTCGTCTCTTTGCAACAGGAATGGGTTAAAGCCACAGAGAAATGGTTAAAGCATACTTCAAAATGCACCATTTTGAAGGCTTTTTAAAAAGAATGCCAAGGGGCCACACCTCCCAACCAGCATAGCATTGCTCAGACCATCCCACCACGTCGCCTGCTGTTTTACTCTGGGGAAACGTTCATGAGAGACCATTCTACTACTAGAGACCCTGTTACAGATCACAAGTTGAATAGAAGCCACTCACCAGTTAATAGAGACCATTCCACCACTAGAGACCATGCTGTTAATAGAAACCATTCCACCACTAGAGACCATGCTGTTAATAGAGACCATTCCACCACTACAGACCACGCTGTTAATAGAGACCATTCCACCACTAGAGACCTTGCTGTTAATAGAGACCATTCCACCACTAGAGAGTAGAGACCATATTGTTAATAGAGACCATGCTGTTAATAGAGACCATTCCACCACTAGAGAGTAGAGACCATGTTGTTAATAGAGACCTTGCTGTTAATAGAGACCATTCCACCACTAGATAATAGAGACCATGTTGTTAATAGAGACCATTCCACCACTAGAGAGTAGAGACCATGTTGTTAATAGAGACCATTCTGTTAATAGAGACCATTCCACCACTAGATAATAGAGACCATGTTGTTAATAGAGACCATTCCACCACTAGAGAGTAGAGACCATGTTGTTAATAGAGACCATGCTGTTAATAGAGACCATTCCACCACTAGAGAGTAGAGACCGTGCTGTTAATAGAGACCATTCCACCACTAGAGACCATGCTGTTAAGGGCCCACACATGGTGAGACGAGGTCTCCTCTGTAGACCACTGATCTGTTAAATAATTGAGTACTTTGCCGGATAATTTCATCAAAACTAAACGACATATTTGCATACTGCAGGGCAGATTTGACAGCTTCACCATGTGATGAATTTATTAATTAATGAGTGAAAATTTTACTGTGCAGCAGACAGAATTTAAAAAATAATAACAAACTTCTGTAGGGTCTATACAGGGTCTATATCCTCAAGAAGTGTAGCTGAGATGTGCAACATGCAACTGAAAATGGCGAGGTTAAGAGGATGGGATTGTTTATCTCTGTCTTAGACACATGTGTGATCAGTATGAATGGGACGAATCTGGAATTTCATTTGAATCGAATATCCATGAAATTTCAAATATATATCGAATCAAATACTTAAATTCGATTAGAATACTGAATGGTGTCGAGATGTCTTGCCGGGACATGGCGTCATCCCGTGGGCGAGTCCGTGCCGGAGTTGTTGGCATCATGGCCATAATCATCGACCTTTCTGACCCTAACCTTTTTTGTTTTGTGAAGTTTATTCATTTAAGTAATGCTAGTGATTTTATTTTGTAACCTAGTGTGTGTATAAGATATGTAAGGAATAGTTTGGTGGTTGTAGTCTTCTTCATAGTTAAGTTAGAAAGGTAAAGATTGCCCGGGACCGATTTTGCAGTGGAGGACATGAAGGAAAATATGCGAGCAATTTTGTTTATAGCTGCAAATTTTTCGAATTTCAAATTTTATAGCAGGTAAACATCGAATATTCGAAATTTGGAATGTGAATTGAATATTTGTCCCATACTTAATGTGTTGATCAAAATCACTGCTACACCAGTGTTAACACCAATGTGTCAACCCCAATGTGTCAACACCAATGGGTCAACACCAATGTGTCAACACCAATGTGTCACTGGTCAGGTGAACAGGACTGCTGTGGACAGTCTGGTGGCTGCAGCCATTTAATTGGGTTGTACCAGTAGCTGCTGCTTCTGACAGTCTGACACGGTCTGACACAGTCTGGCTCTGGCACTCTACAGTACAGTGTGACAGCATATGACACAGACAGACAATCACCTGAATATAGTTCAAGATACATCTCGTAGTTGTAGAACATGTGCTACCGAGTCCTCGATTCTAATTGATACATATGAAAACTGTAAATATATCAAACTCAACCATCATTTATCATTTGTAGGTAATAAATCTGACAGATAATGACTATCATTAAACCAACTCTGCCCCAACCATTCTGTAGCAGCATGTCTGACTCTGTGTCTAGAGTCACTGTCTAGAGCCAGTGTCTAGAGCCAGTGTCTAGAGTCAGTGTCTAGAGCCAGTGTCTAGAGCCAGTGTCTAGAGTCAGTGTCTAGAGTCAGTGTCTAGAGTCAGTGTCTAGAGTCAGTGTCTAGAGTCAGTGTCTAGAGTCAGTGTCTAGAGCCAGTGTCTAGAGCCAGTGTCTAGAGTCAGTGTCTAGAGTCACTGTCTAGAGCCAGTGTCTAGAGCCAGTGTCTAGAGTCAATGTCAAGAGCCAGTGTCTAGAGCCAGTGTCTAGAGTCAATGTCTAGAGCCAGTGTCTAGAGTCAATGTCTAGAGCCAGTGTCTAGAGTCAATGTCTAGAGCCAGTGTCTAGAGCCAATGTCTAGAGCCAGTGTCTAGAGTCAATGTCTAGAGCCAGTGTCTAGAGTCAATGTCTATATTCAGTGTCTTGAGCCAGTGTCTAGAGTCAGTGTCTAGAGTCAGTGTCTAGAGTCAATGTCTATATTCAGTGTCTTGAGCCAGTGTCTAGAGCCAGTGTCTAGGGTCAGTGTCTAGAGTCAGTGTCTAGAGTCAATGTCTATATTCAGTGTCTTGAGCCAGTGTCTAGAGTCAGTGTCTAGAGTCAGTGTCTAGAGTCAGTGTCTAGAGTCAGTGTCTAGAGTCAGTGTCTTGAGCCAGTGTCTAGAGTCAGTGTCTAGAGTCAGTGTCTAGAGTCAGTGTCTAGAGTCAGTGTCTAGAGTCAGTGTCTTGAGCCAGTGTCTAGAGTCAGTGTCTAGAGTCAGTGTCTAGAGTCAGTGTCTAGAGTCAGTGTCTAGAGTCAGTGTCTAGAGTCAGTGTCTAGAGTCAGTGTCTAGAGCTGGATCCTGCCCAAGGATTGACCACACACTGACTACAGAACCGACCGGAACATTTACCGGAACAACTGATCACCAGAAGAAAACCACATTTTATCACTCACACAGAAACAAAGTCTAGTGCTGTAAGCACTGCCAGTGTGTGCACACAGCTAGACAGTAGACACACCACAAACACTGACAGACCCACACCATGACCACCCTGTGGTGACACCCACACAGCTGGGACTGCTGGAGTGAGTCAATGACTGCTGTGACAGCTAGTGAAGACTAAAGCCACTCACCAGCTGAGGATGAGAAGGGCGGACTGGAGGAAGACGACATCCCCGCCTGAAACAAAACACACGAATCAACACACGACTCAAGGGCACATCACTCATTCTACTGTGAAATGAATACATCTTTTCTGTCTACAGGTATCATTGTTACGTTTTTAGTAGTTGTTAGCTAATTTATATATTTACTACTTTTTAATAATCAGGATGTCTTTTTGTCTGGTTGTCTGTAATTTAACCCATGAAAGTGAGACATGTCTTAGTAGTAATACTACACAACTGTAAACTTAAAGAAAAACTGAATGCCCACTTCTTATATTTATATATAATTTTTTATATAAATACATATATACAGTGTATATATGCCTATATATATATATATATAATATATATATATTATATATGTATATACATATTATATATATATATATATATATATATATATATATATATATATATATATATATATCATACATATTTTTAGCCACCTTCTTAAAGTTAGTTATTTATTTCATATGTACCTATATTCTTGTATTTTATTTATTTATCTATTTATTATTGTTTTAATATATGTTTTACTTGTACTTCAGACTTTAGTGTATGAAATAAAGCACTATTATTATATTATTATTAATAACCTACTAGCACCAAACACCCTCCATGACTAACTCCAAGCATCCCCCCCAGTAGAAAATGACCAATCAGTGATGTGCATAACTTGGCATTTTTGTATCAAATATGTATCTTCATTTACAGAAAGCAGCCCACAAACAGGCTCTGCTGACACAGATAACATAGTTTTCATGTCAGTGACAATATATATTACTATATATATCATAATAATCTAAAATAGGTGTTTTTAATTGGATCACACCAGTTAGTCTAGATGGCAGTTGTATGACTTAACATCTGATGAATTATGATGGAAAACACACAAACCATGTCCAACAATTACAGTATTTCATTAAAAAAACAATTTATGGCACACATCATGTAGTGGTGTAGAGCCCAATAATTCTCACCATTTGTTGGTTGCTGATTCAATCCAAGTACACGAAACACAACCATCAACTAGACTGCATTTTGGTTGACCCCACAAGCACAGTTCAGTATTTACACTGCCATATCTGCACAAACTGCTCATCTGCGATTTGATTGGCCCACTCCAGAGTCATGAAGAGACATGCATTGGCTAGATGCAGCAGCTGAAGCCACCAGCTGTGGCCACTGACAGCAGGCCTGGTTTATGGCTCATGATTGATCAATTCTGGAAGTTTATGTTCTCTGGCTAGTCCAAGTCTTATTACATAAACATGATTATTAGTCTTATATAGCATAGTATTGATTTTGATTCACAACAAAAAACAATGCAAGTGTAACTCTTGAAAATTCTTGTTTTATCAAACCAAAAGCAGTTGGTTACAAAAAACATGTAGCGGGGTCATGTCAAAACAGGTTTTACTTTTAAGATGATTTTAAATCAACATATTTTCAAGATGGTTTTCACAAAACAATAAATTGCCTATATCTTGGTTTAATATAAGTTAAATTTGTAACTCGTAATAATAAATAAACCCTAAAATTCCTATTTTAAATTGCACTGCTATCTGTTTCAAAGCACAAGGGTCAAGGTCTGTTTTTACCATTACTTACTACAATAATTATATGAACTAACCAGCTGCCATGTACATTCTAGAGACAGATATGGGCAGGCGTTCCAGACGGCCCATGAAACGACCCCCACTAACGCAACAGGCAGACACAGGTAAAGGTGAACCATGTCTCTAGCATCATGCCTCTGTGCACAGACAGCTCGGAATAGCACTGTACAGCTAGTCAGCTACGTAGGGGCTAAGGTCATTTGTGCACATGTTGAGAATTTGTAAGTGCCACATACAGATCCTATTGATCGAGTATCTTTTAACTTGACAGCTTATTAGCAGTTACGTTGATAGCAGAATAGGCATTTTCACAAGTCATAACAACACCAAACCTTTTGGATATCAAATGAAAAAGTCATAAAATGGTACCAATATTTTCATCCCACACAAAAGTACTGGTCTTTCATTTCCATATGCAGAATACGATGCTTTTTTCGGCTTCAATAAATAAATAATAAGTAATACCTAAATCTAGTAAACAATACATTTTGCAAATGCATATTTTTCTTCTTAAGATATGAATAAATAACAAGTAATAAATACCTAAATCTAGTAAATAATGTTTTGCAAATTACATTTTTCTTTTTAACTCACTCCCCCAACGTTCGTCTACAAACAACTTCTACATATGAAAACGAAATGCGTACTCCGATTTTTACAAGTGCAATGGCGCCACCTACCCGCTGTTTGCGATATGCATTCCTCGCTGCGATGGCGGCCATGCGACTCTTCTGCTTGGGGTCCGTATAGGCGCGGTGGCGGAACTTCTCGACGAGTGTCAAGGCAGTGACGCGGTCGTTGCCGTTCGCCTGCTGCATCTGCACCGAGTTCTCCACCAACAAGTTACTCATTGGCGTCATCGTCGTCGTCAGCGACTTACTGAAGCCCGGTGACACGGGCGGTGGTGACTTTGACGTGTACAGGTCCTGCTCCGACGTGACACTCGAGGACCTGTGTCGTCCACCGGGTATGTTCAACGACGCCACGTCGGATTTCGATCGCGGTCGAAACGCGTCGAGGAAACTGCGCACTTTCGAGCCCGACGACGCCACCGGAGACTTCCCCTTCGCCTCGTCTCCAGACTTCTGGCGCTTCCGGAACAGGTTACGGAATCCGCCCGATCCGGATCGTGTGCGGAACTCCTCATCGACTATGTCTGCAGCGGCCATGTTGTTTTTTGGTGTTGTTGGTTCGGGAAGATCGGAGTCGAGCAGCGGCATAGCAAAGGCACTTAGGTCCTGCAACGGACGCAACAGAACCTTAAATAGGTGAAGATAACAAACATCTCAATTGTTATCCATAATATAATAATTTAATAAACTTTTACAGTGCCTGAGCTGAGCTCTGAGACCCAACATACAATAATCACCAGCATAGTTGTGAACTATGATGGGAAAAGGTTAAAGGTAATCATTAGCGCATGGGACCACCAAAGATTTAGGGTGTGAATGTGACTTCAATGAAATAAGTGAAACACATTTGATACAAAGGTACATAACAGGTTCAGGTGGAGTTGACTGGAGATGTTGGTTGAGTTATAGAAAGTACATCTACCCACACTCAGCTTAGCTCTAGGAATGAAAATTTGTTGCAAAACAGGTGATCTAAAGGTGATGCTTTTCATCATTCAATTGTCGACAATTATATATGTATGAAGAGAATGGTTCTTCAGGCAGATGTACTCATTCCAACATTGATCTGACCAGTGTCACAGTGGACAGCCCTAACATGTACACACAGGTCTTATCTGTAACATTTGACTTCAGCACAATTTGCTGTTAGTCAGTTCAGGCAGGCTCTGGCAATCACCAACTGTGATACAAATTATAATTTTTACAATGTTGCAACAATTTAAATAATAATTATACATGATACAATAGATTATGTTTGAAAAAAACCTACACGAACTGTGAACAAACACTACATCTATATGGTTATAGCATTATTACTAGTATTTTGAAATAATAAATATTAGCTAGTATTTTAAAATATTAATTTCTACCAACCATTCTCTTTCAAACTCTATTAATCTTAAACCACAACAAAATAAAAATACATATTGTGATTTCCTCGTTGAGATTATAAAACACACAAGACTGTAGCACAAGCATAATTTACATAACTTACAGTGGATGCATATGTAAAACTGTGAGCACGTCTTGACAAAGTACCATCAAAACCCCAAGCAAGACGAAAATAAGTTTCACATGCTGTTACGGTGAATACTCTGGTATTCTCCCTCAAGTTAACAGGTGAACAACAATCCATCTGAACTTTGCATAACATAAACATCACATGCAAAAGCCAGCTATTTATTTACATTAATTAATCTTGGTTGTCACTTCATGGAAACTGGGAATACATCATTATTAATGACGGCTTGACAACAACACAGCTGAGGTTTACTGTTGTAATGTTTACAACTACACAGAGGTGCGTATGAGTCACGTAAACACCGTGTTTTCACAGCACCCTCCTACTGCGTGTAAAAACACTGCAGGTCGTGACGACCTATTTCTGTCCTAACCACTCAAGGTCACCAACCGGTCCTAAGAACCAACTCGTGGCAAGTTCATGTTACTAACTTCAAGGTACAGCATTTGCTACTAATAGCCACACGCAACTGGGACACATTTTGGCCATCTATGTGAACAGAACTTTTGTGAAAGTAAATTATATTTACTATAATTCATGAATTTTTAATACCATAAATATGAAACCAATTGAAATTCATCAAGCACATAAGTCAGATATTTAAAAAAAAATAAACAAGTGTAGTGAATAATTTGTACACCTTTGGGCAGTCGGGTACATCATAATCTGACTTATGCTGTTGACCGTCAAGACGACAGACTCACAGTGAATCCTTTTCAACTAAAACATGACGCTTTTGTGTGGCAATTGTCTCTCTGTGTCATATACATAACTGATTAAGTGTCCTCTGTGTTCATGTAACAGACAGTGCTGTCACATCTAGTCACCTACACAACGCCCACACACCTCCACAGCACACAGAGGGCCAACTGCAGTAGGTAAGTGGCAGCAGTGTGTGTCAGTCAACTCCAGCCTAGCTGACACAAATAGACACTTCTGTAGACAGTGAGGGTGCTGCCATCTGGTGAATGCACAGGCACCTAGTTTAGCTAATGCAATACACACAACTGCTGCCACCTGGTGAGTGAAGAGCATACAGCAGGGTTCTATTGGGGGTTGCGTTTTGACGTCATGAATAAATTAAATGCACGTGGCGGTTTGTTTGTAGGGCAGAAAGCGGCTGCTGCAGCAGGCGCTCACACGTAAACAGGGCGGTGTGTCGTTGTCCACAAGTTCATACCCGGTGGCCATGCCCATGGAAATGCAATTTTTCATTTGTTATACTTTATCAGAAAATGTAGATGGCCTGTCAGTGTGGATACTTCCCATATGCCGGAATATTGGGGCAGATAAGCCTAAGGGTCATTGCGTGAAGTAGTTTGTGTCAACTATAGGCAGCTATCCATCGTATGCATTGCATGGATGCCCAAAGTCAAAGAGCACACCAGGATTTGTTGCATCGGTTCTGCACATGTTTTTAAATTGGTGTTGTTATGTACAGTATATTTACACCACAACACATACACACAGTGATTTTTTATTATTTTTTTGCTATGATAATGCAGTCATAATAGTGTTTTGATAATGTAATTATAGGCTTTCTGATAAATATTCCCTTTGCAAAACAAAACTATTGATTTTTTATACAATATTTTATAGGATGTTTGCATTTAGTTTTCCATAGAATTATATGGAATAGTCTATAGGATTTTTACTATAAAAAACCATAGGATATTGTCTATAGAAAATAATATTCTATAGAAAACCATAGGATATTTCGTAGTTTTCTATGGAATACTTCCTACAGGGAATATCCTACAGAACATTTCCTACAGAATTGTTAAAAAGTCTTTAACAAAAACTATAGAAAATATTATATTGACTGTCTATTGACGTTTAATCCTTCACATTGTCATGAACCAGAATACGTATCGGACATGTTGATTCATATAAACCACGCATGATTAAAATCACAGAATGATCTAACACTTATCATGACTTTGTGACTTTCCCTCTCAGTACAAAAACAGGGCTCTGTGATAATAATAATAATAACATTTATTATTTATAAAGCACAATAGCCAGCATATTCAAAGTGGTGTATATAACCTATCAAATTACTCATTGTGTTATAAAATAATAATAATAATAATAATAAATCTAACCGTCAAAATTATGTTCAGATAAATAAGTATACACATTAAATTAATCATATTAAAACTGTTAATAATTTATTAAATAAGTAAAGTCGATGACTAAAAAAAACTAAAACTAATTATTACACTATTTACATGTGAAACACATACTAAACATTCGCACAAATAAATAAATACCGACAAAAACAATACATAATTTTTATGTATAAAATAGGGCAAGATAAAATATTTAGATCGATGTCTAGAAATGTTATGGGAATGTGGGATATTTAAAATGTCAGCAGTAACATGTACAATACACCACATGCATACATGATACACCACAGTCTGCACATGTGCTGCGAGATACAGTGCGTACGAATCGTGACTTCTGAATGACTTCAAGGCTTCTGCAGTGTACATACCCGGAGTGTTTATGAACTATGTGTAAATGCAGCCATAATCTACAGAGGGCCACTTTGACACATCATCTACCCATTCCGTCCTGTCAGTGTCAAGCCTCAGGCTCAGGGCTGTACGGGTCTGGGACATCGTATCACAATAATTACAGTTTCTGCTCTATAGCGATTCAACAACACACTGTCAAGATGGTTTATTTGGTCAGCCAAGTGTGCCATTACTGACATATGTCCATGCACAAAAAGAACAAATTAATAACAGTTATAACAGCCACAAAACGAATGACTAACCAACATAACACAGCACTCCCCGGCTTAGCGCCGCTGCTGTTTACGGCTTTCTGCCCTACGTGACCGTGCGCATGCGCGACCTACTTCGCTTTGTTGCCAATCACAGCAACCCCGAATTAACTGACCAGTCTGTATATATTGTGGTTGCAATGTTGTGATCTTATGAGGTCTCATTGAACTAGTCAGAACAACGTGGTTATATTAAACACGCAGCATTTAGCAATATCATAGGTGATATAAACTACATGACCCCCATGATAACACAGGTCACACCAACCACATGACCCAGTAGTAACACAGGTCACACAAACTACATGACCCAGTAGTAACACAGGTCACACAAACTACATGACCTAGTGATAACACAGGTCACACAAACTACATGACCTAGTGATAACACAGGTCACACAAACTACATGACCTAGTGATAACACAGGTCACACAAACTACATGACCTAGTGACAACACAGGTCACACAAACTACATGACCTAGTGACAACACAGGTCACACAAACTACATGACCTAGTGACAACACAGGTCACACAAACTACATGATCCAGTGATAACACAGGTCACACAAACTACATGACCTAGTGACAACACAGGTCACACAAACTACATGATCCAGTGACAACACAGGTCACACAAACTACATGACCCAGTGGCAACACAGGTCACACAAACTACATGACCTAGTGACAACACAGGTCACACAAACTACATGATCCAGTGACAACACAGGTCACACAAAATACATGATCCAGTGGCAACACAGGTCACACAAACTACATGATCCAGTGACAACACAGGTCACACAAACTACATGATCCAGTGACAACACAGGTCACACAAACTACATGACCTAGTGACAACACAGGTCACACAAACTACATGATCCAGTGACAACACAGGTCACACAAACTACATGACCTAGTGACAACACAGGTCACACAAACTACATGATCCAGTGACAACACAGGTCACACAAACTACATGATCCAGTGACAACACAGGTCACACAAACTACATGACCTAGTGACAACACAGGTCACACAAACTACATGATCCAGTGACAACACAGGTCACACAAACTACATGACCTAGTGACAACACAGGTCACACAAACTACATGACCCAGTGGCAACACAGGTCACACAAACTACATGACCTAGTGACAACACAGGTCACACAAACTACATGACCCAGTGGCAACACAGGTCACACAAACTACATGATCCAGTGACAACACAGGTCACACAAACTACATGATCCAGTGGCAACACAGGTCACACAAACTACATGACTCAGTGGCAACACAGGTCACACAAACTACATGATCCAGTGACAACACAGGTCACACAAACTACATGACCTAGTGACAACACAGGTCACACAAACTACATGATCCAGTGGCAACACAGGTCACACAAACTACATGACCTAGTGACAACACAGGTCACACAAACTACATGACCTAGTGACAACACAGGTCACACAAACTACATGACCTAGTGGCAACACAGGTCACACAAACTACATGACCCAGTGGCAACACAGGTCACACAAACTACATGACCTAGTGACAACACAGGTCACACAAACTACATGATCCAGTGACAACACAGGTCACACAAACTACATGATCCAGTGGCAACACAGGTCACACAAACTACATGATCCAGTGACAACACAGGTCACACAAACTACATGATCCAGTGACAACACAGGTCACACAAACTACATGACCTAGTGACAACACAGGTCACACAAACTACATGATCCAGTGACAACACAGGTCACACAAACTACATGATCCAGTGACAACACAGGTCACACAAACTACATGACCTAGTGACAACACAGGTCACACAAACTACATGATCCAGTGACAACACAGGTCACACAAACTACATGACCTAGTGACAACAC
Source organism: Oasisia sp. SBJ-2009 (assembly GCA_964017155.1). Lineage (NCBI taxonomy): Eukaryota > Metazoa > Annelida > Polychaeta > Sabellida > Siboglinidae > Oasisia > Oasisia sp. SBJ-2009. Next base: position 3,871,524 of record OZ024854.1, read on the forward strand.
AGGTCACACAAACTACATGACCCAGTGGCAACACAGGTCACACAAACTACATGACCTAGTGACAACACAGGTCACACAAACTACATGACCCAGTGGCAACACAGGTCACACAAACTACATGATCCAGTGACAACACAGGTCACACAAACTACATGATCCAGTGGCAACACAGGTCACACAAACTACATGACTCAGTGGCAACACAGGTCACACAAACTACATGATCCAGTGACAACACAGGTCACACAAACTACATGATCCAGTGACAACACAGGTCACACAAACTACATGACCCAGTGGCAACACAGGTCACACAAACTACATGACCCAGTGACAACACAGGTCACACAAACTACATGACCCAGTGACAACACAGGTCACACAAACTACATGATCCAGTGACAACACAGGTCACACAAGCTATACCACACTACTACATGGACTTTACTGTACAACATTACAACACTTTTTCTCCATCGTAAAAGTTATCTGACTCACATAACAATTGTAATTCAGGATATACACCTTGCATAGTCTATCACTTGTTTTCCAGTTGGCAAAGTGCCACATCAGGTCAGAACATGATGATGTCATCTGCATCTATTTGACCCCAAAGCCCACAATCACACTTATGGTGTGCCTCGTAACAACTGTTTTGTAGGGCTCTTTGACAACTGTTTTACCTTGTCCTAAATGCTGCATTGAAATTATGTGATATATGTTTATTTTGCATCTGTCAAAACGTGTACACGTGCACTCCCATTTCCAAATTACCCAAAGTGCAGTATATGCTAGTAGTTGTTTTAATTCCATGGATTTATCTGCAACTGTCACAGTTAGTATTCTGTGTGTGGAGTAACCACAAACACTTCATGCTAAAAAAATTCTATCACACAATTAAAGAAAAAAAACTGTCTAGAAATACAGACATATAAGTTATGTCAGTGTTGTTGTGTGGGGAGTCTTGGATTTCTGAGTTACATTGTTGTAATTATTTAATTTACCACATTGAAATATTCTTGAGGGCCAGGTTAATGTGACGTGCTTTGATTGACATTTAATTACTTAAAAAGTTCTATGTTAATAAACGGAATTATTATTATTATTCAAGACATAGATGCTGATAAATAAATTATGTAACAACCTGAAATTCCACCTCTTGAGGTGACAGGCCTGAGGTGTGATAAATGGGGTCCAGTTGACAGCTTGTTTACGCAAGGCCTGGCGTTTACAGTCAAGTCAGGGAAAAACAAACTCAAAGGAACAAGCCTATCAGTGACCAAGGTCTCTATTCGCAGCAGTATCAACAACAGATGACCAACCACCAATGAATCACCACGCGGGAAAAACAATAGCGTCATCGCCGGAGCCCATTGTTTGTTGCAATCACCAGCTGTGTAGATGTTAACTGATCTAAAATAAGAACATGTGGGACCTGCAGTAACACCTATACTACTGGTACTGTTCCGTTGACCTCACCTGTAGAACTATCAGCTGTGTCTATTCTCAGCCTGCCAAGAGGACACAATATGTCAGTTGTGGTCACCAGATGTGATTCACACCCTGCCCAGTTTATGCTATACTTGTGCCATGGTTTATAAGTGAGAAAGATTACCAAGGATTAACTACGGATGTGCCATATAGTAACAATGATGTAATCCTTCTAAGTGACCAGATGATTAGGATGATCTCTACAGTGTGGTGTATATATAAATATATGACATCAATATGATCACAAAATAGCACCGCATTGAACTGACGAACTCATAAAGTTGCGGTTGAGTTCACGGTTGAGCGCTCAACCATGACTTAATTTAAGTTCTGTAGTTGCACCGCCAGACTGACACAGTAATCACATGTGTCTGCTGAATATAGACCAGCAGATTATGACTGATTAATGCACCTAACTGTGCTTTACCATTGAACTAGGACACAGTTCATGGGCACTAAATGATCTGTATGTGTTGTCAGTTAGACCGCAGTGGCTCAGGGGTAGAACATCAGACTCTCGTTGAAGAGAACCCGGGTTCGAATCCTATGCTGCGGTGTTAAAACCTTGGGCAAGTTGTTTCACTCTACATTGCTCCAGTTCACTCAGCTGTATACATAAGTACCTGGCTATAGACAAGTGGTGGATATATGTACGAGCAGCCTTTGCGCATTAATTGTAGCATATGGCTGGATGCTTTCCAGATAAGCCGAGATGGTGTCTGAGTGAACAGGTCTGTCAGGGAAGTAAAGTGTAAAGTGCTTTGAGCAGTCCTGAGGACCGGATTCTGCACTATATAAGAACAGAACCTAACTTTTTTTAGTAATTATCAGGCTGCTGGTGATTTCTAAACATCTGAATATCGAAAAATGATTTCTTAATAGATCAATTCTCAACAGAATGGTCCCAGATCCCAATGAGTCCCAGATCTATAGTATGCAATTTAAATTTAATGAAACATTCATTAAATTATGTAAGTATGTAAATTAAATATGTAAATAGTAACACTTATTTAGTGCCTATGTTGCCTATATCCTTGAAAATTCAAGCCCAGAAGCACACCGAAGTAATTATGACATTGATTAATCATAAACGGGGACAGGCAAATGTTGTCGTGTCATGGACCCCAAAATTGATGGTGGAAAAGCAATTTCAAACAAACATGTTTTGGGAAACAATTTAAAAGCATGTCGGGTGGTTTCTTCAAAATGAAATAAAAATCACACAATGAAGTGTATGATAGTGCATTCTGGGTAAACCTTTGGGCCAAAGTGTTTCTTTCCTGTATGTACCACAGCTCAACCTCGACTACAATACATTCTGTACACCCCTAGCATGGTGAGTGCATCACCACTGACCTGCTGTGGTCTTACTCCTACTCCATGTCACCTCTCTACCAGGACCTGTTGTTTAAGGTGCAAATGTAACTCTTCCATGTTTCTGAGAAGTTCCAATTACTCACTGAAGACCGAAATACAGACGCTAGAGTTCAAGTACGCCTGCTGTCAGTGATTGACCTGACCCCATCAACTCTGGCACAGATGTTGAAAGCAACGGCCAAGTGTGACAAAAACACACATCGTAGGATGCCAAATAAACAACTATCCAAATGTCTTGCAGCATGTGCCAAAGTACATTGATAATAATTTGTCACAGATGTTAAACTACTGTTTGTCTCTGCAAGAATGCCACAGTTTTAAGCGGTTGGCATAACTTCAACATTCCAGATTAGCATAACTTAACCGGATAGTCCACAATAGTAGCTAATGCCCGCTATTAATGTGATATTATTAAATCACAACGATGTAGTGATGTTACCTACCATGTAGGTGCAAAACACACTTACAACCATTGGAAAAAATTTGCAAAAACGTTTTTATTATCAATTGTATTTCTGCCCTAAAACATCCATGGCCCCCACCGATGACCTCTGTGAACTCGAGATATGATAATCCCTGATCACTGTGCACAGCTACAACTTAACAAACCTCATTCTATGCAGAATATTTAGTATTATTATTATCAATGTACTTTTTAATCAACTTTCTGAGTGACAAAATTAGAACCGATGGTGACATGTGTCATGCTGTGTCACTGTAAGTCCGGTCCAGTTGGTCCAGCAATGGTGTCCAGCGTGTAACGTCAGCCTCAGAGTCCTGCTGGTCACTTATTCACAACAGTCTCATAACAGGAAATTGTCGAAAACATGTTTTGGTGACCACAATTCACAGGACAATAACAACTTGTGCACCAGATGCACTTTCCAGGCCACAGTCCATAGAAACACTAATCTGGCAAATATCAATGCTCAAGCTGTATTGATACCTGTCGCCTGCAGCCAATTATGTGGTTGAATGGCCTGGATCTGTGAACGCAAGCTGAATGGATTCAAGACCAGTCAACGTTTTGCCAGAACAATCACGTTTGTTGGGGGTAAATATACCTGAACTCATGGGGCACAATCACAAAGATAGCTGTACTTTCTAAATACAATTGTCAAGATACAATTTAAGGTGATTTCTACACATGCTGACACCAATAGTTTGGTTCACAAACACATGCTGTTACTTTGATATTTTTATTCCGTGGAATACTTTTTATTTGCATCACCCAGATGCCCGCTGGAACAAAATGTGCAGCAACGGAAGTGGTGGTTACAGCCATGACAATGGAGCCAATAGAGAGGTTGGAATTCTATTTAATGCTACACATTTGCAAAAACCACTTTCATGCCCAGTGTATTGAGACATGGCGGCCACGTACAGGCCTGTAGTGGTTAAAGTAATAGTCACTCTCAGAGATGTCGGTTTATAGTCGGCTGAATGAATCGACCATTAGTGAAAGGTTGCCTTAAAACACTGTCATTAGACGTGAGGGAGGGTCTCAATGTAGTCTCAGTGCAGCTGTCCGTGGACACAGCAACTGACATCATTTGTTTATAAATGATATAAACTTGTGGAAACCCATGACAATCTCTTCTGACCTCGCTGTTTTGGAATCATTAATACAGCATGCACTTGCACTATGCACTGGCACTAATGAGTTGTGATTTAGCAGTGTATCACTAATTAATGTAAATTTTGCAATCAGTCGAAAGAGCTTAAGAATCCTGCCACAAAACACCCAAGATAATCACATAATAGTTGCATCATTCAAACTGCTTGTCTGCCTCTCTGGGGGCCTTTCAATGGTCAACTTGCCATGATGACCTGAGGACTTAGAGCACCTGTCATTCTTATCAACGTCATCTTGCATGAGGTATAAAACACTAAACAAAATATACAGTATAACACATAAGTACAAAACAAGAGTACAAATACAAAACACAAAGTACAATGCACACAGAACAAAACAGAGTACAAAACAGAATACAAAACACAGAGTACAAAACAGAATACAAAACACAGAGTACAAAACAGAATACAAAACACAGAGTACAAAACAGAATACAAAACAGAGTACAAAACAGAATACAAAACACAGAGTACAAAACAGAATACAAAACACAGAGTACAAAACAGAATACAAAACAGAGTACAAAACAGAATACAAAACACAGAGTACAAAACAGAATACAAAACACAGAGTACAAAACAGAATACAAAACACAGAGTACAAAACAGAATACAAAACACAGAGTACAAAACATACCATAAAAATATACTACACAATATATATGTAGTCAAATAATTTTTCTAGATTTTTAAGGTGTCTAAAATTGTGTCAGAATACTGAAGACTGTCGCTAGTCGTCATGGATGCCAACTGTCTCCACCCACCAGTGTGACAGTGCGAGTGTGTCAGCGTGACAGACCAACCAACACACACCTTGACCTGTTCCTTGAGACCCTGAGAAGCCAGGTCAAGGTCCTGCTGCACTAGTCAGGACGTCTCTGATACGTCACACGGCTTGACATAGACACAGACACAGACACGTGAATCCGAGGTCAATCAATACTTTAATACAACCAGCCACTGCCACTGGACCGAAGTGACCAGTGTGAGTGACCAGTGACCACTGCCCACTTACCCAACCCCAGCTCCACCCCCATTTACTACATGTCGATAATAATCAATATAATCCACTTAAAATTTAATATTTAAGTCACCACTGTCAAACTTTCCAATCCACAATTAAATCAAAATTATCATAGATTTTGTTAATTTAAAAAACCACTATTGATTGATTTGTGAATTTGATCAGAACCAATGTTTACAGCCAAGACTATTCAGGTATGTATGGTATGTTAATTTCTGTCATAGACTGCACTGGTCCAAGCCAGTAATATCAGGTGGTCTTTCACAAGGACATGTCCTTCAATATATCACACCAAAGTGGATTTGACAACTGCATTAGGAGTCAGCTGGCCAAATACAAGACACTACGAATAACATTTCCTAAGCACGTTCTGATGCCTACGCAGGAATAATCTCCCCTGCAAATGTGTCCATGGAAGTGGACACTGCCTCTGATCAGCCAATATGTAATCATTATGACCAGCCCATCTCTGGCAATCTTTATCAGCCTCCAGAAGCCAGCACTAAGTAGGAGTAGAGGAGAGAGCATCTGTCTTGGAGGTGACTAACCTGAGTCTGAGCCAACTGCATTTCTGGTTAACATATTCTGGATATCTACATCTGAATAAATGTGCTCACTTCACTTCAAAATCAGATCAAAAATTTAGTGACATGATATCTTGTGAAAGCTTTAAAACCTAGAACTGATCAGATATGTATTCTCGATTCAATTCTATAATGCATAAATAACTTGATCTTGTTGTTTCACATAATTAAATGGGACTTTATAGGGTCATTCCATGTCAAATCAATCACTCAAAACATCACCCGATTCCAATTTTGATGAACTTTAGTACAGTTGTTGGCTCATGCGAGAATATCAAAATAAAAAATAAAATAAAAATCTAGGTCAAGTATCATGGAAGATATAGGTCATTGAACTTTGACCTAAATCGCATACTGACCGCTACATTAATGCCTGTAACTCTGCTATTAATTAAGCTAGAGAAACAATCAATATATCATTGGAAAGCCAATAAACATGCACACATAACTATTATAAAATTAAAACATTAGTGTAAATAAGAATGTTGTAATTTTTGAAATTTGACCTTTGACCTCAGATACCCAAAAAATGTATCCTCTGATTTTGCAAATATTTTTTACACAATATCCTATACTATTATAGAAGGGTCCCTGAAAATATTAGAGTGGGCAAATAATAATGTTCAGAGATACATTAAATTAAGTACACTCGTGGATGAAAAACTGCACCAAGATAGCACTGTATAACCCAATACGAACATACAGCAGTCTCTGATGTGTATATCATATATGTATATGTGCTCACTAATTATAAATTTCATTACTTCATCTTTTTCAGATCATTTCACATATTATCTCTCAGTCTAATGAAACTGCAATCATAACACATGAAGCTGATCAACTGTCAATACAATTTAATCTGTAATGCTTACCATATGTATTATGCAATACAAGTTGGTCATTTGTATGCTTTAACATTGTGTGCCACAAATCACTTAACATTACAGACAAAATTTACATGTGCATGATCTTGTGCCCCTGATGGATAATTGGATAACAATAACCCCTGGTATATTGAATAGCAATTATATAATTAGTGAACATATATACATATATGGATGTATACATCAAAGATGGTGCTGTATGTTTGTATTGCACAGGTTATACAGTGCTATCCTGGTGCAATTTTTCATCCACAAGTATACTTAATTTAATGTATCTCTGAACATTATTATTTGCCCACTCCAATATTTTTAGGGACTTTTCTGCAATAGTCTAGGATGCTCTATTCAAAATATTAGCAAATTCAGAGATTGTGCGGTACGTTTGTATTGGGTTAAACAATGCTATCCTGGTTAATTTTTTCATCCACAGGTGTACTTAATTTAATGTATCTCTGAAACTTCTTATTTGCCCACTCTAATATTTTCAGGGACTCTTAGAACTGCAATAGTATTGGATCCTGTGTATACAATATTAACAAAATCAAAGATTGTGCTGTATGGTTGTATTGGATTAAACTGCTATCCTGGTGCAATTTTCCATCCACGGGTGACGTCGGGTGTACTTAATTTAATGTATCTCTGAACATTATTATTTGCCCACACTAATATTTTCAGGGACTCTTCTGCAATAGTATAGGATACTGCCTACAAAATATTAGCAAACTCAGAGGATACATTTAATGAGCATATTACATATATGGATTTATACATCAGAGATTATGCTGAATGTTTGTATTTCACATGTTATACAGTGCTATCCTGATGCAATTTTTCATCCACTGGTGTACTTAATTTAATGTATCTCTGAACATTATTATTTGTCCACACCAATATTTTCAGAGACTTTTCTGCAATAGATGCTCTATTCAAAATATTAGCAAATTCAGAGATTGTGCTGTACGTTTATATTGGGTTAAACAGTGCTGTCCTGTTGATATTTTTCATTCACAGGTGTACTTAATTTAATGTATCTCTGAAACTTATTATTTCCCCACTCTAATAGTTTCAAGGACTCTTCTGCTATAGTATTGGATCCTGTGTACACAATGCTAGCAAAATCAGAGATTGTGCTGTATGTTTGTATTGGTTTAAACAGTGCTATCCTGGTACAATTTTCCATCCACGGGTGGCGTTGGGTGTACTTAATTTAATGTATCTCTGAACATTATTGTTTGCCCACTCTAATATTTTCAGGGACTCTTCTGCAATATTATAATATACTGTATACAAAATATTAGCAAAATCAGGATACATTTTTTGGGTATCTGAGGTCAAAGGTCAAATTTCAAAAATTACAACATTCTTATTTACACTAATGTTTTAATTTTATAATAGTTATGTGTGCATGTTTATTGGCTTTCCAATGATATATTGATTGTTTCTCTAGCTTCATTCATAGCAGAGTTACAGGCATTAATGTAGCGGTCAGTATGCGATTTAGGTCAAAGTTCAGTGACCTATATCTTCCATGATACTTGACCTAGATTTTTATTTTATTTTTTATTTTGATGTTCTTGCATGAGCCAACAACTGTACTAAATTGTATCAAAATTGGAGTCGGGTGATGCAAAAATGGCCAAAAAGTGATTGATTTGACATGGAATGACCCTATACTTTTATACTTACTCACAGTCAACTCAAGTGTGTTTCAAAATCTCTGCAGTCTGAGATTTGGACATTACACTGATTACAGTGCATAAAATTCTTGCAAGAAAGTTTTATGGTGCTGAATTCAAAGAATTCTATCGCTCACACTTGCATCCTGTGGAACAAAGCCAAATTTCCCGGTGTGGTATGCCATAAATGTATTATCTTTGAGCTGCATCCTGGCACTTGGCTCAGATTACCTCAGAAACGATGTTACGTAAGAGTAGATTGTAGATTGTAGTAGTGGTTATTGTTATTCACGAACAACTGAAACTGTACCAGTCACACAATGACAGTGATTAGACTTGTGACACGCTGACACATGTCACATTTAGGTCAAGGGTAGTATGGTTCACATGGCCACGTCTCACACAATCAAAATTCAATCAATTGTAAGACTTGCATTGACTACAATGTCATGTCACACAGAGGTCATTGTTCATTTGAAGGGCAACTACCCTACTACCCTATGTCTCTGTAAACTCAGACCTAGCGTCTACTACATTTGGTAGATCAATACCAATCCCATTTCAATTACAGGATAACAATTCCAACTAAAAGGTATCAATACCATTACATAAAATGCCAATTAAATTTGCTGAGAAATACATTAAATGTGAACACTTTATTAATTATTATTATTAACTTAAGAAAGCTGGATTTAACATGTGTAATTTCAAACATACTAAATTATTACATGTTTAAGTATATTATTATAATAATACTGTTGAAAGTTATATTTATGTTACGTTATGCAACTGTACTGTAAAGGCTTACCAAATTATTTCCAACCATTTCTAAATACATTTTCAGCAATTTCAAATGTTGTAAAAATATATTCTGACCAAGATTCTACAATAGCAGGTATAACTAACCCTACATCCATTCAGGAGAGACAGATAGCTGACATGACCAGGAGAGACAGATAGCTGACATGACCAGGAGATACAGATAGCTGACATGACCAGGAGAGACAGATAGCTGACATGACCAGGAGAGGCTAAAACATGATTTGCCAACAATTCAGTATTGGGTGATTGCTTAGGTAGAGAATGCAGTCTAAAGCACCTATATACATGTTATGACCACAATAACTCTCTATATAATAAGCCAATATATTATAAAGCATATCTTAAATATATTTTCCACCACATCATAGAAGGTCAGGCAAGCCAGATATATTCACCCAGATGTACAGGTAATGATGTCCCAGCTCTCACTAGTAGCCTCACCTATGAGGTAAGATGAAGTATCTGTATCCTCCAGGGCTCTGTCTACAGCCCACACTGTCCTGACCGTGGCTGTCATCCACTCATCAAATAACACCTTAATCACGCCATATCAACCATCATTCCAGGAAGTTGGTCTTCCTAAATATGGATCATGCCAGAGGCACATTATCAAGTCTACAGAGCTGATACCTAACCCAAGAACACCCAGAGCCAGTCTGTTCGTACACTTGGCTCTCCCTGTAGACCCATGAATCAGGACTTCATTTATTGTGCAATTTGTTGTATCAGCTGGGACAGGAAATCCTAGTCGATGTGTTCTACCAGCCCCAAAGACTTACAGTAACAGTCTTTTGCATGAAAGGGCAAAACAAACACTGACTTTGCTGAAATGTCATCATCCAAACATCTTGTCAACTAATTAATGACTACATATGGAGTTACAGAGCAATTTGCTTGTGGAAATGTTTTTGTTTTGTAAATGCATCTATCAATAACAGGTTCAACATTATTTATGATGGTTGCTACTTTATTGCACTACTGCAATATTTTAGTTACCATTTTTAATCACCCCAACTGTGTTTTGTTAGTAATACTTAAAGTACATTTTTTTCGCAATCATAAAAAGGTTAATTATACAGAACCCGATGTTACTCAAATGTTGTACGAATAGATTTATTTCATGTAAAAAAACATACAGTTGGTATATACTATATACACATAAATAACCTTTAAAAGGTAAATATGCTAAACAATGAGTAGATAAAAATTAAATAAAGTTATAAGTAAGATACGTGTAAAAGTGTAGTATAACAGATAAAATAATGAGCAATATATCTGATCGTATAATAAATATGCAATTTATATATGTTGAGAAACACAATTTGAAAATAAAAAAGTTAAAAAATGAATGGATAAGAATAGATAAATTGACAAGCTGTATAAAGAAAAAATTAACAACTTAAAATAATAATAATAAATATATATGCAAGACGTGATATCTATCTTACTAGCTTACAATGTAGAGTGACTGTGAATGTGCCAAACTGTTTGTTAAGACCCACCCCACTACTCCAACAATGACAACCCTGCCCCAGACAGTGAGTGAGAAACGTGATCAATTATCAGCACTAATATCACTGCATTGGTTCTACTGCAGTGACAGGCTAAACCTGCACTGAACAATACCCAACACTGCATTGTACATTCCACAGCAGTCAGTGTCTGTGATTGTCAGCTCAGCATCCACATCCTACATCTCAATGGATGAATCCATTTACAGCAGACAGCAGTAATGGAAACTGAACCATCAGAAACACGGACCTGCAGATTGTGTCTGTACGAGCACAGCGTGGATGGGAACAATTCATTTTACAGAACAAAGTAAATCTTCTCATATAGAGTTTGCACCTGTCTTGAATAATGCAAACTACGAAAACAGAAATTCACCTGCTTTATTATATAAATCAGAGCTAGGGAACTGCACGTATGCTGTGTGACATGTTCTTGTTATAACATCAAGTAATAATTATTACACGCATGTTACCAAAAATCCAGACCCAATACTTTCAAATAAATGTGACGTGTTCTAACGAAATGAGTCGTTTGTCCAAAATAAAAAATTGAGTTAGTCACACCATTGGAAAGAATATGTATTAATCTTTCCAACGGTGTAAAACATTATGGACATATCTCACACACAGCCAAAGTTATTGGATGTTGAACATGCCTAGGGTAGAAAGTTTCAAATGGAGAAAAACGGCCGATCTAAAATCGGCCGTTTTGCTTCTATTACTCCATTTCATGCATTCGAAATAAACTCCAAAGGCATGTTCACTGTCGAGGATATACATGCTAGCTGTGTACTGAAATTATTACAACATAATCCGAGTATTTAGCAATGTTTTGTAGCAGCGACCCGTTCGGATTCCACGTTGTTTATGCTAGCGAGAGCGCACTGCGCCTGCGCGAACTGCTCTAAGCCAATCAGGGGCCGACTGTCAGCTCCCCACGGCATCTAGTGACAGACAGGCCTCTCGCATTAAGCGCTGCTATTGGCTTACACTGACGTCAGTGGGGAGTTCCACTACAAGAATCCGAAAGAGGGCATCATGGGCTTTCTTGAAGTACCAAATAAGTCCGCCATGCATTAAGGGAAACCCCAAAGAATATGACATGAACTAGTGCGATTTATCGGTTCTGTTTTACGAAATTCGTGCGTGAAATGTTACGCAGTGTGTCTAAAAAGGCTATGAAATGTACTAAATAATAATATAAACGAGAAATAAGCATTGCTAATTGACAAAAAAGATACCAAAGTATACTTTGGTGACAAAAAGTCAAAATCATCGAAAATCATCGCTGCATGTTTATGCGGTGTTTTCTCGAAATCAAGTTCGCTGACATACGACTCATTTCATTAGAACACGTCACAAATAATGATTTCTGAATCTCGTGGCTTTTGAAATGCAACATGCCACATGTTACGTGTTCTGCTGATTTTAAAATGTTCAGTTATATAATGAATTATTTTAAATTCTGACCTTTGTGTCTTATGAAATCCAATATTGCACATGTTTAGTGTTCTGCTCAAATGACCGCATTAGTATCAGTCAGTGACCAGGTTTACATCATTACATCTGCTCTGTTTTCACTGACCATATCTGCCCACAAACCACCAACACTAATATTTAAAAACAAGGAAACCTGCACTATTGATCAATTTTCAGTTATATAAATATTTGCACAGTTTACCTGTTACCAATAATATCATTGACATTTCCTCTAGAATACAGATATTTAAACCAGATGATTGAACAGATACAAGCAGATGAATGCAAGTGTGTACACCAAATATTATGTACATACAATATTTGTACATAAAATACACGGGGATAGTAGCTGAGTTAGACTGACTGGAGCCTTCGCAAGGTATATATCTAAGTCATACTTTATTATCCTCATATCTTTATCCAGTCAAGTAACGATCGCACAGCTCCACAGTTCTGTTAGCACAAACATTCCATGCTACATGTATTCATCCCTGTCTCTCACAACAAGTGTCTAGGATTCACACAGTACCAACACGTCCTGTAATCAGTTCTTGGGACACAACACATTTAACAGCACGCAGACCTGCTCATGAATTCAAATAACTTGATTTCTATGGGAAGTATTCAGGCTCACATAAATCAATACAATCACGCATTCAGTTGCAAGTCAATAGTTCCATAATTTTCATAATTACAAACGAGTGAACTAGGTCAATGGTGTGGTGACCAAATGTTCCGCAAAGAACACACCAGGGCCTTTGCTGTGAGAGTTGTCATCCAGCTTGGGCAGCAATGACAACTTGTTATACTAATATACAACAACCAAACAACTAAAGCCAAATACTCTCACAAGATATAGATATACAACTGTACGTTCATCAAATGAAGGAATATCTGACCAAAGTACAAATGCTGTGTTTCATGGTATCACAAATATTTATATTTTGGATATATCATTATTTTGAACATAAAATTATTATTATTACCATCAGAGGGACGTAGACAGCGAAAACTGTGGTTGTAAATATTATTGGCCACTGCCAGGAATTTACACAGCCACATCAGGAATGTAAACAAAGTGAAGAAAGATGCCTCGCAAGGAAAGTAACATACAGAAGGAGAGATACTAACACCTGTTTAGAGGGGCTACGTGAAACAGAGAATTCACGGCTACAGGAAACAGGATTCAGACCTATGGTACAGCAGAGAATATCGCTAAAAATACCATTACTGTAAAGCCAGGGTCTCAACACAGCTTACTGGGTCCGTCCGACCAGGCAGCACGCATGTTAAACAAGTCTGCTCTCTGTAACTGGGGCCATAAACACAGGAGCTGAGATTATGTGATTTGGACAACTCTGAACAGTCCTGTCACTGCTGTGAGACAGTCCTTGAGACCTCGTGACAATGATAAGTAAATTGGCCACACAGACAACATGTCCTGAGTTGCTGACAGAACATGACAATTACCAGAGAACATCAAGGTCAAGGTGACCGTACAAACACACACACCTACCTCATGGCTGTGTCTGGCCTGTGCTTGCTGTCAAACTGTAATCCAGCCTTGTCCACCAACTAACACCCCAGTAACACCCCACCCACCTGCCAGGTAGCCCAGGCTGACACCACCAGGTAACTGTGAATATCCACCAACACTAGACAACCCTCTTTCAGGGTTACACAGCTGTGCAGTGGTGACAGCTACGCTGACAACCTGAAACGGCTGAACCGATATGACACAATGCCCTCAGTCACGGTCACATGACTCCCTCCGTGCCTGGCCAGACCCATTCAGCCAGAAACACTGACATGCGCGAGTCAACGAAAAACTCTTTCAAGCAAAGCAGTCGCATGTCCTTAAAACGCTAGACCGCAGGAGCGTTACGTAAAGACAGTCCAGTGCGTGCCAGCCATGTGCTCTCAGTCTCAGTGGCAGAGTGAGTATTATCAGCCACTCTCACAGTGCCTAGTACGTCACACACAGCCACACAGCCTCACAGATACCACACCCTGGCGAATACACTGTTCAAGACTGGTTCGTGATGACCATATCCCTCCCAGAGGATCATGGGGGAAATTAATTACGACACATTCAATCAGTGCAAGTGGGCGGGGACGTGGTTATCATATGCTGAATAAATAGTAGACGGCTGACTTTATGTGAACGGAATATAAAGCAACCACAAATGAACATGCGTGTGTGTGTGTGTGTGTGTGTGCTTTCATTAATGCGTGTATGTCTTCATGCGCAGGCATTTCTAAGCTTCTGTCGAGTAGGTCAAGAACCAGACCTAATCTTCTTGAAAGTATAATTTAAAAAAATTAAAATAAATAAACATACACTCATCAACTCACAGAAATATGTGGACCAGTCTATTTTTGGTAAGGACATTGCCCTGTCTTATCTCACCCGCTTGTGTTAGCAAGATCTAGATTAAGCCACATAACAATGTCTTAGTGTACACCCACTTAGCTCTGAGCAAATGATATGGGCAGGTTTTAATTAGTTTACATTAGGCACTTATTCCAGACGTAAGAATAGAACGCAATGTTGCACAAGAGCTATTTTAATGACGCAACTATGTCACCTTGAGTGAGACACACCAGGCACGTGGCGCGTGTCACAGTATGACTAATCTATGTAAGTAATAAACAGTAGTGACATGGACCCCGTCACCTGAATACCAGCTCAACCATCACCTGAGGCCGTGGTACATTCATGCATGGACCACTCAACATGATTGCATTCTAACTCGACACTCAACCGGACGCTAACACACAAAACATTTGCTGGAAAGTTGTGTTTGGAATTACTTTTTTTTAATGTCTGTACTTGAGTGTTGTTTACACATAGTAAGGACCGGTGGACCATGACAGAGGACCCAGGTGGACCATGACAGAGAGGACACAGGTGGACCATGACAGAGAGGACCCAGGTGGACCATGACAGAGAGGACACAGGTGGACCATGACAGAGAGGACCCAGGTGGACCATGACAGAGAGGACACAGGTGGACCATGACAGAGAGGACCCAGGTGGACCATGACAGAGAGGACACAGGTGGACCATGACAGAGAGGACACAGGTGGACACAGGCTCTAGGTGACTTTCTCCTACTTCATACCAAACAATGACAACATTGTACGAGAGAATAATGGGTGGCCAGTGACAGTGGCTGAATACTTCCCACAAAGGTTGAGTTAGATGTCAGATACACATTATACAGTCGGTGCCAAGCTGCGTGTTCTGTATGGTTCTAGGGCGTGCCAAATGATTGTCCTTGTCTGACCCGCCATTTGTGGACTCGGGTTGTGTCACGGTCTGAAATATTGCCACCTGTCAATTTGTATTACATGATTGTCAATGCTTGAGAAAAACTCAATTTCTGGTGACTGGTTTTCTATTGATTCTACCAACTGTGTGACTACTACCTTCATTTGAAATAAATTGGTTGGTTGATTTGTCTGTGTTATTTGGCACTGCCATTTATTGATTTAATATAAATACCAAAAAAATGTAAATACATTCAACGTACTTTAACTGTTGTCCTTAGACTGCCATCTCATGTCCAAATCCAACTGTGTGATGTTAAATAACACACAGCTAATTAATTTAATTCACACACAGTGACCTGTGTTATTTTATGTGTAATATCAATAACACAAACACAGATACATTCTATCAATGAATCAGAACTGTTCTCCACTACTTTTCTCCGATCTAATGTTTAATCTGTAGGTCAGTCATTTTAACACTGCAGAGGGCAGCAATGTACATAACTATCTGCATTTTAAAATAAATAAAATAATAAAAGACACAGGTCCACCAACAACACCTACCGACAGTTTCTTTATGAGGAGGGTCAGAATTAGAACATTCAATTCATGTAATATCAACCAATGGCAACACCACAAGCATTTACTGCGGACAGAGTTCTGCTAAACTCGCCACAAATACCTTCATCTGAAGGTGTGTTGTTTTTCAATTTCAAATAATGCACAATATCTTGGAAAAGTCACTAAATGGAAATGGACTAAACTAATTTTCTTACTTGAAAGCTATTATCTAAAGTAAACAGACCAATAACAAATAAAGACACCTACTACGTGTGTTCACCTGAATAAATAGTACTGAATGGGCACGGCTTGTTATTTTGTAACTGCGCTCACATTCATCTCTTGAGATGTTGGGTGCTGTAGTCACCTGCCAGGGTCCACCTGTGGTGTGTGGACAGGACTGAGTGTGTTCTACTGGGAACATGTGTCAGACCTCCTTGCTAACACAGCAACTAAAATATTTTGTTCACGGTCAAGGAAGAGAGAAGGACTAGAGGACATGGAGTTACATTAGCAAAGAACCAGTGTAGACTAGATATTAATTTTTTTTAATTTTCACAAAGAACAGTAAACGAATGGAACAGATTATCGGTTGATTGTGTAGGTGCTAGTAGTGTTAATATATTTTAAAATAAAATCGACATCTACCTAAGACAGGTGGGGTATACTTAGATAGATAGGTTGGACTCTCGATAAGCCAAGGGCTTCCTAGTCCACCTGCCATCTAGAGTTGAATCTCTAGGTGGCAATCTTGTTAAATCTTGTTATTAAACTAAATAACTGTGACAATTTTATTGTCCAACAAAAATAAGTATTCCAAGTGGTACAATGGGACCACACAGAATGGCCCATGAGTCCTACTCTTGTGCCAGTAAATACAACAAGTTCTACAAATGGTTTTGTGAAAACTAACTAAACATATGACACATCTTTGCAACTACAAATATTAAAGAAATTTGACTGATTCTTGCTAAACAGCTCTGCTATTTAAACTAAACAAGAGTGATGGCTAGACCAGGCTGACATGTGAATGTGTGTAGAGTATTGTGGACACACGGCCTATGGCATACATTATCTGGTACAATCAGGTTTGCCCTTTTCTTGTCATTAAATGTCAGTTTGTTTTAATAATTTAACCAGCCGTGGTATTACGCATAGAGCAGAAGACATTAACAAATTCACACTGACCAACTGCCCCAGTCCAGGCACACACTGAGTGGACTCACAGGTGTGGTCAGCAGCCACATGGTCTCTTGTCACTGGTCTGTGTTCACCAGTCTGTGTTCACCAGTCTGTGTTCACCGGTCTGTGTTCACCGGTCTCTGGTCACCGGTCTCTGGTCACCAGTCTCTGTTCACCAGTCTCTGGTCACCAGTCTCTGTTCACCAGTCTCTGTTCACCAGTCTCTGGTCACCAGTCTCTGTTCACCAGTCTCTGTTCACCAGTCTCTGGTCACCAGTCTCTGTTCACCAGTCTCTGTTCACCAGTCTCTGTTCACCAGTCTCTGTTCACCAGTCTCTGTTCACCAGTCTCTGGTCACCAAGTCTCTGGTCACCAAGTCTCTGGTCACCAGTCTCTGGTCACCAGTCTCTGTTCACCAGTCTCTGTTCAACAGTCTCTGGTCACCAGTCTCTGTTCACCAGTCTCTGTTCACCAGTCTCTGGTCACCAGTCTCTGTTCACCAGTCTCTGTTCACCAGTCTCTGTTCACCAGTCTCTGGTCACCAAGTCTCTGGTCACCGGTCTCTGTTCACCGGTCTCTGTTCACCGGTCTCTGTTCAACAGTCTCTGTTCACCAGTCTCTGTTCACCAGTCTCTGTTCACCAGTCTCTGTTCACCAGTCTGTGTTCACCAGTCTCTGTTCAACAGTCTCTGTTCAACAGTCTCTGTTCACCAGTCTCTGTTCACCAGTCTCTGTTCACCAGTCTGTGTTCACCAGTCTGTGTTCACCAGTCTCTGTTCAACAGTCTCTGTTCACCAGTCTCTGTTCACCAGTCTCTGTTCACCAGTCTCTGTTCACCAGTCTCTGTTCACCAGTCTGTGTTCAACAGTCTCTGTTCACCAGTCTGTGTTCACCAGTCTCTGTTCACCAGTCTCTGTTCACCAGTCTCTGTTCACCAGTCTCTGTTCACCAGTCTCTGGTCACCAGTCTCTGTTCACCAGTCTCTGTTCAACAGTCTCTGTTCACCAGTCTGTGTTCACCAGTCTCTGTTCACCAGTCTCTGTTCACCAGTCTCTGTTCACCAGTCTCTGTTCACCAGTCTCTGTTCACCAGTCTCTGGTCACCAGTCTCTGTTCACCAGTCTCTGTTCACCAGTCTCTGTTCACCAGTCTCTGGTCACCAGTCTCTGGTCACCAAGTCTCTGGTCACCGGTCTCTGTTCACCAGTCTCTGTTCACCAGTCTCTGGTCACCAGTCTCTGTTCACCAGTCTCTGGTCACCAAGTCTCTGGTCACCAAGTCTCTAGTCACCGGTCTCTGTTCACCAGTCTCTGTTCACCAGTCTCTGTTCACCAGTCTCTGTTCACCAAGTCTCTGGTCACCAAGTCTCTGTTCACCAGTCTCTGGTCACCAAGTCTCTGGTCACCAAGTCTCTGGTCACCAAGTCTCTAGTCACCAGTCTGTGTTCACCAGTCTCTGTTCACCAGTCTCTGTTCACCAGTCTCTGTTCACCAGTCTCTGGTCACCAAGTCTCTGGTCACCAAGTCTCTGGTCACCAAGTCTCTAGTCACCAGTCTCTGTTCACCAGTCTCTGTTCACCAGTCTCTGGTCACCAAGTCTCTAGTCACCGGTCTCTGTTCACCAGTCTCTGTTCACCAGTCTCTGTTCACCAGTCTCTGTTCACCAGTCTCTGGTCACCAGTCTCTGTTCACCAGTCTCTGTTCACCAGTCTCTGTTCACCAGTCTCTGTTCACCAGTCTCTGGTTACCAGTCTCTGGTCACCAGTCTCTGGTCACCAGTCTCTGCTCACCAGTCTCTGGTCTTCAGCTGGGCAGAGACCTTACTGCACTTAACAGGGTGTGAGTCTCGTGTCATCACTTGAATATCAACCCAGGGTGCCCCAGACAATGTCAACTCACAGACCCGAGGAGATCATATCAACAGTCGTGTGAATTGTTCAGCTAGTTGTGCCACTAGTTGTGCCACTAGTTGTGCCACTGAACAGGTTGTATAGTAAGTGCTGCCACCCAGTGTGTATTTTATTCACCCCTCTGCCCACTGAGCAGCCACCTTGAGGGTGCCACACACTGCTGTTTCCCTAGAGCAGACCCTTGTACGTGATTTGTTCACACAAAGGATATCATTTCGTCAGCATAACCTTTGACCCAGACCAACAACGGAAAGTGTCACATTTCATGGTGAATCAACTCCTTGCTGCTACACACCTACAGAAATACATGAATGTGTTTTGATGTGACTAGCATTTAACCTGCCCCTCATATATACGCCCATACATACATTGCTGTCTCTATACATGTTGCTATCAACCACTGGTAGTTGGGAAGGTTCCTCTGGGGTGCTTCTCCGATTGTCAGCCTTGATTAACAGAATGTGCCACATCCCCTCCTGACCTTTGCGTGAGCTGGAGGCAAGATGCCAATCTGATGGTTCTTTTCAGTCTCAGACACCCAATCAAATTCTGGAGATGTCTTCATCTATCCGCATCACGCAAATTAGGCTACTGCCAAGAACATCGCGGGAATGTGTTCACCTCATGTCTACTGGTGCACACGGTAGAACAGAATCTATTTCAATTTCAAATCCCAACATGTCCTGACCTAATTTTGGTTAGAGTATCAAATCACCATGTACTGACACCACCAAGGAGCGATGACATCATCAACTGAACAAGTTTCAGAACCTTACCTGACGTTGATCTTGTTCTGTTTGTCTTGCAGCGTCGTCATGACGATCCTGCCTGCTGGGAATGCCATAGCAACAGCTAATGAGGTCGAACCCACGAAGCTTTCCTTTCCTCCGCCGATGACCCACTTTCACTTTCTGATTACCTCTCCCCTTCTGACTAGTTCTGCCAGTCTGCAGATTAGCGTCAGGCTTGTTACTATGGTGATGTGTGCCAGAGACCACCTTCTGACTATTCGGGAGCTTTGCCGACTTGTTCGACTTCTTTGACTTAGCATCACTCAAGACTGACTTCTTTCCGCGTTTCTTTCGTGACACTTTTGTGTTTTCGTCACCGCTGCCGACCTCACTGGACACAGAGCCATTCTGTGTGACCGTGGAGACAGTGCGTGGAAGTCTGGCCATGGTCACTTGGCCTGCTGTCTGGTACTCAGGATGCTGACTGGTGAATGCCACGTCGGAGGGACCTATCCACAAGTCACTGTGACGTCTCGGTGGCCCACTCACCCTGTGCACCTGGTCTGATGGTGGCTGGGGCAACTGATCATCCAGACTCTCCCTTTGGCCTCTCTGGCCATACTCGGGCTTCTGCAGGCGATTCACCTGGTTTGGTAAACCGTACTTCTGGTTATCAGCACCACGTTCCTGGAGACAGTGTGAGACACCGTGTGACCTGTCACCTATGTTGACAGTGTCACCAGCCACCTGTGGTTGTGTCAAGGAGCAGTGCTGTTGGAAGGAGCAGTGTATCTCCTGGTAGGAGTACTGGTTGTCCCACAACCTGCCCCGGGGGCGCTGGAAGCTGTTCCTCCTCCATGGCGGCCCTGATACAGGGTTCTGGGGTCCAGGGAAACTGTCCTTAAGTTCTGGAGGATGGCACCTATGATCCAGCGACATACACTTGGCCTTTCTGGGGGCGGGTCTGGGGGGAAGAGCGGTGAAGGCTGACTTCACGGGCCTCTTCTCATAGTCACTGTACGCACCTCCTGGGTTCCTTAGGGCGCTTCCAAGTTCTGTGCCCCTGTGTTTTGGGGAATGAGGACCGATTCCTGGCATACCATGTACAGAACGCAGTAAACCATCATTCCTACCCAGAGATCTGTCGTGTGTCTGGCCAACAGCTCCTCTCCCTTGACTGTGTGTCAGGTCCGGTGACCAGGACTTGTACTCAAATGGATCACGTCCCTGACTGCTGGATGTCTGTCTGGCTGTAGGGTGACACTCGGGGGAGTTGTGAGTGAGTCCTGAGTCAGTGTGAGTGGACTTGTAGGAGCCAGGGCTGTCCTGTCTCTGGTCACGGGACACTTGCTCCACGGAGGCATATCTGGCTCTGTGTAGAGGACACCGAGGTGACCCGGCAGTGGTCACACCATACGCAGCTGTGTTCACGGTGTAATCAGAGGTGGACAAGTGCCTGGTCTGACCCACAGACTGGGGCTGAGGGTGAACAGAGCCCCTCGCCCCGTGAACACTGACGGCTCTGTCTACACCCCAACGTCTCTCCTTACTGGGAGCAGGCTTACCGCCTTGAAGACCTGGATTCAGTTCTGTTGATTTGTTCACGCAGTCAATCGAACTGGACCTCGCCTGCCTACAGAGGTACGTGGGCTCAGACAGCCTCTTTCCTGCAGCTCTGAAAGGGTGTGTGTGGTCTTGGACCTCAGGCTTGCCTCCAGGTCTGGCTTCATGTGAGCTCTTCTGGGAATCCTGTCGAATTTCGGTGTGTTCCAGAAAAGTTGAGTTCTGATCAAGAGACTTGGTCTTCTGGTGTTGTCGTTTCTTCTCCTGCTGAGGTGGAGCTTGGATGGGCAGGAACCGAGATCCATGCAGGGTTCGCTCCCTGGGTGGGGTCTTCGTAGGAGCAGGTGCCTTTGTAGCACGTGGATTACCAGCAGGACAGAAGTCTGGATCCAGACTGTGGCCACGATCCAGAGACATCGACTTCACTGCTGTAGCAGTTCTTCTGGCTCCATGAAAACGGTAATCCGGCTCATGCGCATGGCTCTGACTATCCCGAAATGTATATTTTCGTTCAGCCGGCATGTATTTGCAATTGTAATGTCCAGACTCAATGACCATTGTCTTTGACGGTGCTGATGTCTCCTGCCGTAACTCACACTCTCGCCGAAAGAACTCAATCGCTTTCTTCCTACTGAATGAAAATATCTGGTTGTCCTGATTAACAGCTCCATAGCTGTTCCTGCGAGGTTTCTCAGGCCTCGACATTGTTGGCACTCGACACCCACAGAGGTGGAACTCCTGCCACGTGCAATGTGACTGTCAGTTATGAATGGAATCTCAAGTCATGAACTCGGGTTCCAAACGAGTCTTGCATATCAAGTCTAGTAAGACAACTTGTCTTATAAAATGTATGAATTTCTATCTGTCTTCCGTCTGTGACTTAGTTCTTGTGCTTCAGAAGATTTCCCTGTTATTGGGACATTTTGTCCACACTTCAGGTTGTCCTGCAGACAGTGTCCACAAGAACCATAGTTAACACATATCCAGTTGGCCAACCTCGATTCACGTCTTGTTCGTTCAGTTGTGCAGTGGATATACCAGTGACAGACTGTGTGGACATTTGGTGTTACTCCTGGAGGCAATGGACGCTAACCACTTTAGTTGAAGAACACTAGCCAAAGGTCGCATCTGACAGCATTATACACATCAACTTAATCGCGCGAGACTACTCGTAGCTTCAGCAACGTATACTGGTAACCATGTCAGTGTCACTGTCAGTGTCACAATGTATGGTCACAGCAAGATGTGATCACACATCTTCGCTGGCCCAGCCGTCAACTTAACTGGCAGAAATATAGGGAAAACCTCCCTTGTATCTTGCTCCTAGAAACAGGCGTGTCTTCCTAACTCAACTCAGAGAACATCACATCACCGTCCTTCCACAGAATGTTTCTATTAATCCCCGCATGCCAAAAGAACATGCCAATGACATATCCTGCCAATTATCCGCTGTCTGTCCAGACAGAGCCCGAGTACAACTTGACTCAGACCCAAGTTAAAAGGCAACTACATCGACGTCCCTCTCGACAACACAAATGTGCGTGATCATGCCGCATGACTGGCCATAGACTGTGTGGCTGGCACACGAGGGCCCTCAAACAGACCCTTCAAATGTTGACGAAATACACATTTAGACAGAGCTGCATATGCAAACATATGGATGGAGTGTAACAGATACAGAAGCTTGTTTGCATACATTTAATCTTGGACATCAGACAAACAGCAATACGTTAGATGTCAGACTCGCACTGCCACCAAACCTGTCTTACAGACAGGCACTAAACATGGCTAGACACAAAACAAATAACTTAAAAAAATTAATCATGAATTTAAAACTGAATTAGTATAATTTATTATTATTATTATTATTATTATTTATTAACATAAGGTATTCATTTGGAAAATTGGAAACTAAATTAACATTAGAGTTTCCATGGGTCAAATATGAAACATACAAATACAGTTAAATGGATAATTTGCCTAGTTCAATGACAAAACAAAAGCCCAGTGACAAACTATAACAGCTTAGTGACAAAACAACAGCCCTGTGACAGACAAACCAACAGCCCAGTGACAGACAAACCAACAGCCCAGTGACAGACAAACCAACAGCCTAGTGGCAATGACAAAACAACAGTCCACTGACACACAAAACCAACAGTTTAGTGGCAAACCAACAGCTGAGTGACAGACAAAAACAACCCACCAGGAAAATTAGATTCACAATCAGGTGAGACTTCATCAGCGAGAGAGAAAATAGATCTCTCCTAATCAAAGCAAATGCACACGACTCGACCAATCGACTGAGAGTGACTGTAGCCTGCGAGCTGACCTGGCCGTGTACAATCATCACTTTGTTTTTTCCTCACAACTTCAATTCACAGAGAACCTTGACAAGTGAAGTTAGTCTTGTTGCAGTTGGACATGTCCTGTGACTGTGAGACACTACATGGACAGGACTAAGTAAGTCTGGCACTGGTCAACTACACAGACCACACGTCAACAAGACAACAAGTAATGTCACATTCTCAAGTGTCACATCATGACGCATTATTTATGTCTCATTCATTTAGTCACATTCAACTGATCAATGTGCATATAATGCATTATAAACTTCTTGGTTTCAACCAAATTGTAAAAAAATAAAAGCTCACAAAATATCTTCTGAAATGTGTAGTTATCCTTCAGTGTGACTGCTCATCTTCACAGACAACTTTGCAGCATCGCTTACTTTTACCATTGCTTAAAAAGCACGCGATAAATGAACATTGACGCTTTCGACCGAAAAGATAACCATTTATTATAAAGTGAAAGTTATCATTTATTTCTTATTTTTTAATAGATACATTATAATCTGACTACATCAGAAACATTTGCATAAACTTGCTACCATCTGTGGAGACAGCTCGTTGAACTGTCATTACACTTTATTGTTTACAAGAGCAGTGACACTATCAGTATTACCTCTGTGAACAGACTTTTGAAGAACACCAAACTCTTATTTCCAGTGCATCCAAAACAATAAAGATTAATGGGTTTCACAAATATCACTCTTACGATTTAATCATTACTGGAAAATCGCAAGTCTTCTGCGATGTAGGTGGCAACAGTCTCGGAGGTCATTAACTCTGTCCTCGGCTACAGTGACCCTGGTCAACCGTCTGAGCAGGCAAAACCCATGCAACGACACAATGTTGGTGAAAAACATGTTCCTCATTAGCAGACATAAATGTGTCTACACTCTACGGAACAGACTGAAATAACACATGAACACTGCGGAGTGGGTAGTTTCTTGGCTTACGTAAATAAGAGGTTTGTTTGAATGCTCGGGTCAAGTTGTTGTTAAACTCCTATGTGCCATTAACCACATGAGGCACAGTGTACATCACTTCAGACTTCTACAAGTACAACATGTATCTAGCCTGTGTACATCACTTCAGACTTCTATAAGTACAACATGTATCTAGCCTGTAACAGTAGTATCAAGTATACAGTGTATCTAGCTTCATCAACCACACAGTGACGAGGCTGGACACAGGGAACTACAGTGTATAAATGCCCGATCCCAAAATCTTCTTCTTTTCACTGAACAATACAGGCTGTAGTTATTTGCCACTTGGTGCTCACTGTTCATGTAGATGTGTTTTTGACAAGTAACTTATAATATGTCACTATACAAAACATAATAAATTAAAATAATTATATGGATGGTGTTTACTACATAATAATACCGGCTTTATACCACGAAATATCTAACTAATATGTGCACACAGTACAGAAACATATAATAATATATTATAAATTTGTTATAAATTAATTTACATAATAAAAAAAACAAATATATTACAAAGTCACTAAAACACACAGTAAATAAATTGCTACTGGCCACCCCATAAGCTTGTTTAAATAAATAATTTGCTATATTCTTCAGATGATGTTTAAATAAATCACAGTATTGTAAACTCGGCTGCATGTTATTCCGTTTGGCAGAACCAGCTTTTGTCCCTAAGGATCAATGTCATTTTTTCTTATTACTTAGACTTTGTGCACAATGATAAAAAAACATACAGATGACAGATCAGACTACCTCAATCCATGCCTTACATTAGCGAGACACAACTGAGTGAAGTAGCTTTGACACTCTCCTGGCAGGGCAGGTAGACAGTGCATGTATACACAGATATAAATACACCTGCCACACTGACACTGGCCTGTCAGAACTGAGCAGGTTTTATACAGGCAGTGCACCATAAACCACCAGTAGAACAGACCTCTACTTCTCCATGTGTCATAACTGCCCCTACAGTACTCCCCCTGTAGCACTGCCCCTGTAGCACTGCCCCTTGTTGCACTGCCCCTTGTTGCACTGCCCCCTGTAGCACTGCCCCCTGTAGCACTGCCCCCTGTAGCACTGTCCCTTGTTGCACTGCCCCCTGTAGCACTGCCCCCTGTAGCACTGCCCCCTCTAGCACTGCCCCTTGTTGCACTGCCCCCTGTATACTGTCCCCTATAGCAGTGCCCCCTGTTGCACTGCCCCCTGTATACTGCCCCCTGTACACTGCCGCCTATGAAACTGCCCCGACCACTTTCAGAACATGACTCAGTTTCCACTGGGTGCATCACCAGTAACATATTTCATAAGCAATATTGTTTTTTAATTAAGTTATCTGATCGTTACTTGAGATGTTAGATGATTTTACAATAATTTTAAACATCTGTATCTTCATTTCTCCATATGAATTTATTAAATAAATTTATTTATAGAAAATTTAAATATATTCATACAGTTCAAACTTGTAAACTCATTGCCAGTGCAACAACTGCAGCTGTTAACAAGCCAAGGCTCCTGGACCTTTACATTGCAAACAGTGAAGACCTACACATTACAACAGTCATTTGTACCACTTCTGGAATGGCTTCACTGTAATGTGGAAATGTCTGATGCTTCAATATCACATTTCAGGCACCCCAAACAACAGGCAAGCGGTCAAGTTCACTGGTCAGTTTTCAACATTTATGTAACATGACCAGCTCACTCAAAATGCCAGCCTTTGAAGTGACTGATACTGGACATATTTGACACTGTTCAGGTATGTGGTCATGGAGAAGAGTCCAGTGAGACACAGGCTGTGACGGAGAGTCAAGGACAGGTCCAGTCTACTGTCACACAGGACCCTGACCAGGAGGGTCAAGGACAGGTCCAACCTACTGCCACCCAGGACCTTGACCAGCTGCAAACTTACATAGTATCACATTAATCCAGAAGCTCCACTCTCACCTAGATCCTGCCACAGCTGCCAGATTCAATTTTTGTGATTAAATATAATTTCAGAGATGCAACTCGTACTCATTAAGACGATATTTTTGACATTTTTATGACTGAAAATATTGTGATAACTGACAACTTCAGTTGTGGCAATGAATTGTTATGCAAGTCACCCTATATTTATGTACAAGTGTGTAGTGATGTGTGTACACAACACACTACACACCACTGTCCACTCTGAGGTCACTAGTGGACAGGGCAGACACTCAACTGACCTGCACTGCATTGTGGGTGATAATTTATGCAACAACACAAAGCCCTGTACTCACCATGGCTTGTCCCTTCTCCAGCTGAGAGATAGGATCCTGAAACAGAAAGCAAGACCAATAACCCACTAGCAACATGAAACATCAATTAGTAATTACTTTGCCACTAGGAGCAGCACCAGCATGGCTGAGTTCACCAGGTTTCTACCAGATGTCAGCACTGGTACAAGCCTGCTGAAAATGTGAACAGCTTTAGATTGAGAGCAGACTTGTGTTGATGGATTGTCTGTTATTGTAATAAACTGCAATGTTATATCAAAGGTTATCCATCTGATAAGTGCAGTTTGTTATTATTGCAATGTTATCCAGCAAACCAGTGCAGCTAGTTATTTATGAAAGGCATCATAAATAACAGTGAATGTATCAGTTTATACAATGACAAGAAAACAAAGCAAAACTTCTTAGTTTATGTTGTCATCAACATTTGCAATCATGTATAGACGGTAATTAAAGATGATGTATGACGGGCCAACTGTAACGTGGCAGGGACTACTTGATGGGCCAACTGTAACATGGTAGGGACTACTTGATGGGCCAACTGTAACGTGGCAGGGACTACTTGATGGGCCAACTGTAACGTGGTAGGGACTACTTGATGGGCCAACTGTAACGTGGTAGGGACTACTTGATGGGCCAACTGTAACGTGGTAGGGACTACTTGATGGGCCAACTGTAACGTGGTAGGGACTACTTGATGGGCCAACTGTAACGTGGTAGGGACTACTTGATGGGCCAACTGTAACGTGGTAGGGACTACTTGATGGGCCAACTGTAACGTGGTAGGGACTACTTGATGGGCCAACTGTAACGTGGCAGGGACTACTTGATGGGCCAACTGTAACGTGGTAGGGACTACTTGATGGGCCAACTGTAACGTGGTAGGGACTACTTGATGGGCCAACTGTAACGTGGCAGGGACTACTTGATGGGCCAACTGTAACGTGGTAGGGACTACTTGATGGGCCAACTGTAACGTGGTAGGGACTACTTGATGGGCTACGCATACAGGGTGTCACATGACATGTTGTCATCCAATCAACAATCTCCATCCAGAAAGCAGCAACTTAATTCATGCAAAAATTAATACCTATATTAATTGAAACTGAAAACAAGACTTCAAATCAGATATTTATGGGATGATCTAAAACTGGAAAATACCAATGCACCTACTAACCTAAGCTTTGCAAATCAAATAATTAAGTAACATAATAGCCGTTTTATGTCTGTGGCTGAATAATAAAATATACAATCAAGTCATAAAATCTGCATTATTCAACTGTCCGAGAACTGGGCCATAAAGTCACGGGACATGTGAAGCTGCTAGACTGCCTCAACAATCAGAACACGTTTCTAAAGACAATTACATTTACAGTCATAAACGTTCCTGTGAACAATAAAATAGGATTACACACGTAGCAACTCGCAGTCAGTGAAATAAAACATCCCAGAAGAGCCAGACAGTGTCCGGTTCCCTGAGACACGCCTACCTGATTTTATGGTTGGTGTGTTTATCGCTGGTTTATTTTCAGACACATGTGCAACTGTTGCAATCCCAGCTGTTTTGTCAGTGGCAAGACTATGGGTGCATTAATGTCATATGTTATGGTTTTGGT
Organism: Oasisia sp. SBJ-2009; assembly: GCA_964017155.1. Taxonomy (NCBI): domain Eukaryota; kingdom Metazoa; phylum Annelida; class Polychaeta; order Sabellida; family Siboglinidae; genus Oasisia; species Oasisia sp. SBJ-2009. The sequence goes on from OZ024854.1 coordinate 3,900,432, forward strand.
TATTTTCACAGTATAATTTAGCAAATATGTATTATAGATGGCAATAAGATTACACAATGTTTACTTGATGTTTGTGTACACTGCGTGAAGTTGCTCACATTCACAGTACCCTAGACCTATCCTCTACTAGTATACTTTCCTAGGTATGCAAATAGGTGAAACAAAAATTAATATGGTTTACATACATTCGGGAAAATTTGAAAACAAGCCACTAGATAAACATGTTTTACTGACATACGCAACACAGGCATGCACACAAGTGTGTATGTCAGTATATATGTGCATAAGTGATATCAGTATGATACACTACAATCAGTGTACAATGTGCCTCTGTCCAAGTTAGCTAGCATAACGGACACAGATCACAGAACACATTACCTATAAAACACGCCGCCTGTTAACTGCCTGTGAAGTGAGTGCTGTGTTCTCAGTGTACACTTAACACGCCAGCACTAACCTGCAGCCACCCAACAGACAGCTCCAGCACAGGCCACAGGTGACAGACAGGATTCACACCAGTGCCCTGGCGACACAACGGTCACCCAATGGACAAATGACCCTGCTATGCCCAGACTAGGTCAAGCTGACCTGAGAGTGATCAACAGAGATACCTTATATTCAGATGCATAACAAAATGGGTGGTTCCTAGGCTGTGGCTAGACTATGGGGTGAGGGTGTGAAAGAGACAAAACCATATGTTCAGCTGAATGATGATCATATTTCTCCTAACTCCTCTTGACCGTGCATGTTAGAAATGAATCAACATTGTCATGTCAGTCAGACCGCGCTGGTTCAATGTGTCACCCCCAGGCTCAGGTACTCTGATGAGACTGTCAAACCTTCTCCATGACATCTGCCTGACTACTCTCACCTGCTGTGCAGCAGGTGGGTGGAGGTGAGAAGAGGGGTAGGCCCACCCCTGGTAGCTGCCCATTAGTTCCACACCTTTAGTGTTTGTGGATAACAAGTTATATCAAAACATTAACTACCAAAGGCGCCACTTATTAGTGCCAGGTGCTCAGTGCCCATGAACTAAAATATTATTATATTATCAAACTTATAATTTCCTGCTGATCAGTGATAATAATAATAAATTATTATTATAGTATTTATAATTAATTAAACATTCACATGCACAAACGTGTGACGTAACGCTATTTTGTGTAAAACTAGCTTATATAGCAATGATACGGTAACCGATGAGCCGCTGAAGAAGTTGCCATCAATTCTTCATTAGAGGAATGCAAGTTAAAGTTTTGTAACATAGTGTGTGTATAATAGGTAGTCGTTTTCATGGTGAGGTAAAACCAACCTAGTCGTCTGGCATTCGTAACGTGTCTGTGAATGTCACTTCCAACGAACCCATTGTTATTGTTTCAGTTCAGGTTGATTCAAAGGGTAACAAGCCCAGCCAGCCAGCCAGCCAGCCAGCCAGCCAGCCAGCCAGCCAGCCAGCCAGCCAGCCAGCCAGCCAGCCAGCCAGCCAGTACACTGTAGTTAGTTTATTTCACAGTGGTCCTTCAACTTGTTGGCAACACTCCCACTATACAACTGTCTCCCAAGACATTGTGACAGGGACGCCCAGAAGTATTGATTAGTGTCTATAATCAAAGTGTGTTTACTTTGTGATCACATGTCTCTCTGCCTGGCTGCTGTAGACACCAGACACCCACATATCACATGACACTGTTACTTGGAGTTGTAATTATTACTCAGATGGGGAACAATTAATATTTATGCAATATCAGACTCACTGATGTTACTTTCACCAGCAACTTACGGGGACTTGTAACTGAGAAATGCCCGTGATGGTGGTATTGATTTCTTGTGGCAAAGATCATTCAAGTTGCCTGCCCAATTAGATATTAATTACCTGAGGTGACCAGTGCCCTCTTCCATTGTCACACCTGCTATTGTTGACTTGTGACTACAGCATCTGCAGATGTCACAGAAGTACAGTCATCTGTGATTACAGCATCTGCAGATGTCACAGAAGTACAGTCATCTGTGACTACAGCATCTGCAGATGTCACAGAAGTACAGTCATCTGTGACTACAGCATCTGCAGATGTCACAGAAGTACAGTCATCTGTGATTACAGCATCTGCAGATGTCACAGAAGTACAGTCATCTGTGACTACAGCAACTGCAGATGTCACAGAGTACAGTCATCTGTGTGATCAGATTCTGGGACCTCTGAGTGAGACTGGGCATCTACTGATTAACAGTGGCCGATTTTGTAATCTACACTTATTACGACATATCAAGTGGTGTAATCAAATAACATGTTATTGTGGCATAGTGGCATAATGTAAAATCCACTTGATTGTTGCTATAAGGAGAAACCAAAGTGACATAAGGAGACACAGCTAACTGTGCCAGAGCACACAGAAATAGAGCCATTTCAAATATTGAATAAAAGCATGGAGACCATTACTATAAAGACACAGACCACCCAGAGAGGGAACAACAAAGTACAACTTATCTGATTCCTGAACACAGAACTCACAGCTGTCAATACCACTGCTATTACAACATAGGTTCACATCACTGAGACAAGTAGAAACAGACATATTAAAAAAACTAGATTCTAAAGATACTGACAGAAATATTTTCTACCTTAACAATGTGCTCTGAGAACACATTACAATGTGCTCTGAGAGCACTTTACATGTCACTAGCAAAGGTTCAGTGTACAGAGTCTATAAGTTAGACACAAGAAAGTTCTTAGTCTCACACAGAACTCGGACAATAGACGATTGGAAATAAAATTCAAAAATAAACTGACTGTTCTTTGTTCTCTCATGGGAAGTCAAAGGCAGCCTGGCATACATACCACAAGGAGCTTGTAGTGTGACTCTTTCTAGTTTTTCACAGAATGATTTTATGAAACATGTAGCCAACTTATTTGAATGTAACTGCTCTTACAAAAGGTAAGTTCTTAGCGCAATATCCAATCCTCAGGATTGCTCAAAGTGCTTTACACTTTGCTTCCCTGACAGACCTGTTCACACAGACACCAGCTCAACTTCTCTGGGAAACATCCAGCCATGTGCTACAATTAATGCGCGAAGGCTGCTCATACACATATCCACCACTGTCTATAGCCAGATACTCATTTATACAGCTGAATGAACTCCAGCTGAGTCCGAAGCTCTACCCCTGAGCCACTGCACTCTACAACTGTCACATGTGTATACTGAGGGACACTTGCTTGGATACAGGAGTGTCCATTGAAGTCTTTGAAGAGGGGGACTACTGTACATACAAGCAATGTGCTTTATAATGTGAAATAAACTACCCACACACGGGACACCATTTTTTTCAAGGCATAATTGACAATAGCAAAAATTTTGGAAGCCCGTTTTTTGCTCCTATCCACCGAGACATCTGCCCATCCAAATGACAGGTGGACGGGTGTCTGCCTGACACTATGAAACCACCACATTCATAGTTCGACCTGAGAAACTGGCCATGGTTGAAAGAAGTCCATCTATTGTCATACTGAGTGGAATACACACACAACCGAGAGCCAGAATCTATCATGATGAAGGTCAGGCAGTGGCCTGCAGCTGGTCAATTTATTGACCACTTGGAACAGTGACATAACATCTGGGTCAAGTGCTTCACAGTCACTGATTACTACCCACAGGTACACATGCAAACAGGCAGGCACACACACAGTTGCCATTTCTGTACATAACCCTTCTGACCCCCCACCCCTCAACCCACTCGGCTCCCAACTTTGCCACCCTCATCCTAGAGACAGAAACAACTGAAGACCCTAAATGTAAAGTGTACCCACCATACAGTGTCACTGCAGACCCAATAGCATCTCTTGGAAGTAAGACAGCAGACAACGGCAGGCACAGAGGAAGTAATTATCAAAGGAGGGAGAGCACTTCTGCACAATAACAGAACTTGGGCCCACAAGTGCCCTGATCTGGGTCAGTATCACAGCCATCCCCTGCCGTATTGATCTGATTCATTACCGGTCCGGTATAAGAGCTGCGCTTACGTAATATGTAGGTCACGCAGTGCTAATTCATTACTTCCCAATAAATACTGTCATAACTAATGAATACACTGACTTGTTATGTTGCTCTGAGTCGCGGCAGACACATCTTTGCATTAAAAAATCAAACAGTAAAACGCACAATTATGTACATTTAAATTAGGGAATAAACATTGTTCATAACTCCAGCATTTGGTTATGTTGTAAGGAATCTACAGCCAAATTATCCCGCCAAAACCTGAGCCATATCACATTACCCCAGTGTGTGAGCAAGACCAAAATCCCTAGATGATGGGTCGAAATGTTGTACATTTCAAATACTATGCTAATTAGTTAAATTCTTAGAAACCTTTTTACTCGTTTATCTTGTTTAGAACACACAAAACCACAATGAGACCACTATTACACATTACAAATTCCAAGAACGTTTCTTGAAATTTTCAACATCCCAGAGATCAACTAAATGTTGAAGATATCAAAACGAGAACATTTTTATAGAAACACACTCAAAAACAGGAAGATACCCAGCTTCATTTTAACTGTGACTTTGAACTGTTGGTGTGTTCAGCTCAATGGTTGTGTTGATACTTGAAAATGATAATGTGTACACATGTGACAAAATCACAAATCACTGTCACTGTGTGACAGGCTCAGACCCCAGCATACTGACCAGTGACCACACTGACCAGTGACCACACTGACCAGTGACCACACTGACCAGTGACCACACTGACCAGTGACCACACTGACCAGTGACCACACTGACCAGTGACCACACTGACCAGTGACCACACTGACCAGTGACCACACTGACCAGTGACCACACTGACCAGTGACCACACTGACCAGTGACCACACTGTTCAAAGAACCGTTTGCTATGACAACATCAGTTACTTATCACTGACAATCATTAATTTCCACCAAGTCTACACTGCAAATGTACTTTTACAAAACATCACATCCAATAAAAACATGTACTAATGAATTCTGTGATATGTTGAATTCTGTGATATGTTTTCATTTACTAGTGACCAGTGTCCAGTGGGTCAAGGTGCACATACCAAGTGGTTGTACTGCCCAGGATATGTTAATTGCAACACCACAGTCAGGTCAGTCTGACCACAAACACTTGACCACATGAATAATGACCAGGAACTGCCTTCAACTGCCCCAAGTGGATCTGGTTCAGTAGGCCACCGTGTCAGGCCACTGGTGTGGTCAGTTTAGCAGTGGACAGTGGCTAGTACTGGCTAATGTGGCTATAACTGCCATGTCTGTGATTTGAAGGCTGCACTCTCATGATGAAGGGACTGTGGCCATCAAAGCTGATGTCCTCAGCTGAGGTCAAGCACTGCATGGTCAAGCACTATGGCTAAGCACTGTGGCCAAGCACATTGGTCAAGCACCATGGTCAATTAAGTACCATGGTCAAGCAGTGATCAAGCTCTGTGGTCAGACACTGATAACACTTTTTTAGGCGGAGGCAAATTTTTTCCAGCAATTCTGTGCAGCTCAAACACAATTATGTAGACATTTGGTGATGGTGTTTTTTTACAAACTATTCTCTTTCTGTAAAACATAATTATTTTAACTAAAAATCAATATTTTGATATTGATCATGTCTGTGTTCATTGTACAAGCACTAAACCCAGACATGCAACTGTTACCCAAATGGCGACTTCCATGCAAATTACAGCCTATTTAATCAGGCTGAAACTCGCATGCAATAAACACTGTGAGATATCACTTAATGCAGGGATGTGCTCTGATACTGACTAGTTATAGCTCTGCCCTTTTACACATGGTTAGAGAAGTGCTCTTAAATTGCCTGTATCAGAGGAACCCAGCAGAAGAGAGGTATTCTCAGTGGAGCCGTAATTACATGTCTCATGTGGAGTGTGGGGCTTACAGCTCTTGTCAAGTACTTTCAGTGTAGGAGGTTTTAACTACACCATCCACCACATGTCTACAGGCTTGTCAGACACAAGACTGCACAGTGAGAGCACATTCTCAAATTGACAAGGCACCTCAGATACATTATTATTAAATATAATACCCAGGATTAATAACACAATTTAGTGAATTTAATACCTTTAATTACTGTAACCGTTGTTGTGAATATGATGCCCCACATTCTTGAAAATGTACATCAGTTCATTTTCTGAAGGCAAATAACAGTTAAGTTAATCTGTTTGTGTTTAGAAAATGTGACATAGTAACAACAATAATACTTACATTAATGATATTTAAAAACAAACAGAACAAATTGTTAACTTGATATGATGAAAACATTTGTGAATCAAAGTGACTGAGTTGGCTCCACTGGGATATAGAATGTGCAATAAATTCTTTCTACAGACAGGTACAATGAACAAACTGAAAGCACACAATCAACCAAAGCAGCAAACCAAAAGTGCAACTAGGTGTAATTGCACAAACTACTAGAACAAACCAAAAGTGCAACTAGATGTAATTGCACAAACTACTAGAACAAACCAAAAGTGCAACTAGATGTAATTGCACAAACTACTAGAACAAACCGAAAGTGCAACTACAGAGTACTGCACAAACTGCTAGAACAAACCGAAAGTGCAACTACAGGGCACTGCACAAACTGCTAAAAAAATGCAACTAGAGACTGTTACAATTCACGGAGCATGCCACTGTGCCTACAACACACACTACAGACTACCGCTTACCGAAGCCAAACTAGCCGTGCTATGATCTTTGCGCTTCCTAGATGTGTTAAGAGAGCTGCTAGGGAGGTCTACCCCCCGCGTCACGCCCCGTGTCACGCCCTGTGTCGTCTCCGCCTGACAACAACCACGCAATAGTGACACAGTCGGCAGATTGAATTGAACCGAACCGAATTTCATGGCAAGAAACATTCAAAATGGGCACATCGGACCAATCTTAGACATATTAATGGAGGCCAAAATGTACAAATGATGAATGAAAATACATGACTTTACATGACAAAAGTCAAAACAGACACATTTCAAGGGATAAATGTAAAATATGTACAAAGAATGGCAACCAGGTAGTACTCCAGTCTTTTGAGCATGAGCACAAGTACATGGAACAGTGGAATATGACGACAAGTATGTTGTGTGATGGGTATGTCTAAATGTTACTTTCCTGAAGACATTCAGTGAGTGGTTGCTATGGTAACAGTGAGAAACCAATCAAACATGCAGTGAAAAGTATCTAGCCACTGTAGAATAGCGTTTAACTCTGTCGCATTCAATGCACAATCATATGGTGACAACTTTCAACAGACGATCTGTGCTCGTGACACCATGTATATTATGCATTGGTTTAACTACATTAAGTATCACAATTATTTCCCGTGCAGATGACACTGTGTGAGCCTGTATAATGTGGACATAGATTTGTACACATGACTGTGTATATGACTGCAGGGGTCGAAACAGTGGTAGTCTGGTAGTCCGAGGACTACCAGAAACTTGGTAGGACTACCAAAGATGATGACAGCAGTCGTCTGATGGACTACCACAAAATTTGGGAATATTTTTCAGATTTTATGTTTGTCCTGATATTTGGCTTAAATCTGGACCATATGACTACCAGATATATCTGAGGACTACCAGATTTCCCAACTAAGTAGTCCTACTGACTACCAGAAATTTTGGAGTTATTTCTACCCCTGGACTGTGTATCTAAACCTTTTTGACATCAACGTTGACACGCAGAGATTGTTGCCTTGGTGTTTTGCACTGCAAAATGTTGAGCCTTAATTGCTGGATGGCTACCAGAATTGTGGAAATCAATGTTTACTCCTCTCTGGAAAAACCAATAAGCCTGTTATCCATGGGAGACTGGGTTAGTTTCCCTTCAATTTGCCCTGAAAGAGTTACATGACAACAACAGGCAGCTTAACAGTCTTTATATGAATTACCTTGCAGTGGTACAATTTTTTAGTTTTTAAAAAGGTATTTTAATGTGCAATTCTAAACATTATTTTGATGTGTTTGAAAATTCTACAAATTAGCAGCACGACATGTGTGGCTGGGTATGTAAATTGCAACAGTAATGAGTGTGGCTGCAATTGGCTGGCTTCAAGCAACGTATTTTATGTGGGAAAACAATCATAAATATAATAGTTCTCAACGGATTTGTTTCATTTTTCTTTTATTTAGCAGCAAATATATGATGCTACATTTGTCTAAATGGCAAAGTATATCCATATCATTGTTATCTGGCAGCAGGATGAAATGTTTATTTTTGAATTTTGTTACTTCTATTTCAGATACAAATATCCCCATGATTTTCATTTTCTACAATATTGTCACACATCATTCATTTTTATGACTAATATTAGCAAAGTTATTATTTTATAGGAACAGTATGCTATGTACAGAGGATTTTTATTTATTACCTCTAGGGTTAAGGTAATTTTAGCACATTACATTTACAGAAAACAGTCTTCAAAAATATATCATCATGGTGTGCATCCATTTGTAAAACAGATTTTGTTAGAATTTAAACTTTATGACCACTGTAAATGACTGCTAGTTAATTATGAATTTAATGCAAGTTTCAAAAAACTGGAAAAGATATTACGTAATGTAATAATAAATGCTAAGTGGGTGTCTGTCACACATCTTCCGATATGGAACAGTAGATCATTTGAGCTCCTAGGCTCTTGCATTCAACACAGTAACAGACATCTAGCCTGTGGCCACAGTAATTGCCTGTGGCATAGCAGGTGTGACACTCCACTGTGAATCTTGAAAGACGATCTGTGTTTTAATCTACGCACAGCTGTTTGAAACTTGGGCAATTTGAGTCACCATGCGTTGCCTCGGTTACACATGAGAACCTGCTCAGGTAAATTACGTTCTGCACAGTAACTGCTGCTTCGTTGAATTTGAAGAAGAAAAAACTGAGGTGCTGGAAAAACACCTGTCAAGGTAGGAAGTGCAAAATTGCCTGGAGTGGCCCAAGTCACAAGATATATTACAATAAAGATATACTAATTTAAGTTTGTGTGTACTGTGTTAAAGTAATGGGCATAGGCCTTAAAACTTCATCATTATTAACATCATTAGCTATTCTACATACAAACTGAATGACTTAATCCATTATACATCTGCATCCATTCCATAATGATTTCTCACACAGTTGAGGTGGCTTTGTGCCGGGATATGACAGTCCACCCATAACATCCATCATCTCACGACCTTCACCTTAGACAGAGCTGTTAGCCTTCACGTTGCCATGGCAACTGCAGCAGTGGATATTTGCTTGACCCAAGCCCACCCCTGTGTGTGTTGACCCTCCAGTCCAGCAGGACAAAGGCAGTTACTGGTCAAACATCTAAACCAGACCAACTCTCAGTCTGAGGTCAAGCTGCCTAGAACAGGGAGTTCTTCTGCAGGGACAGGGAGCTCCCCACAGGGACAAGGACCTCCTACATAGACAGGGCCACTCCATAGCAATAGGGAGCTTTTCTTCTACAGAGAAAGGAGCTCCCTGGAGGCACAGAACCTCCCTACATCCATAGGGAGTGTCCAACAGGGAGCTCTTGTACAGGACCTGGGTGCATTCCAGCAGAGATAGGGAGCTCTCCTACATGACAGGGAGCTCTCCTACACATGACAGGGAGGTCAGCCAAGACAGATATTGTCTTTCCACAGGGAGCTTCCCTGCCCCTGACGTAACCAGCAAATTATGTGAGAACCTCATAGAAACTGACATGTAAATAATTTTAAATGGTGTAACCTTTTGAGAAATACTTTATAATCTTTCCATGTTGTGACTGGGCAAAGAACTGGTGACCTTATTTTTATTGCGGATTGTACTAATCTGTCTTGACCTCAGACATGACACATGATGTGGTGGTGTGACCTCGTGTCGGGTGACTGGCGAGTACACCACACCTTACAGTGTCCCATTAATCAAGTGAGTCTACACTGACACCTGACCCAGGTATTCCTAATGACAGTTAATGACTTAATGTCACTGGCTCACTGCATGCAGGAAAACACAAGCGCTGCAAGAGTAATATAAAACTGCTGCTCATCCTCAGGTTAAAGAAATTATATCAATCTTTTAACAAAGCTCCACGTATACAAAAAGTATACATTATTTTAAGATAAATAATTTTTTTTTTAAAGTGTATTTGTCTGTGTAAAACCTGCTCTATTTCTCTTTTCCACAAGGACATTTAAGTACACGGTGCAGCAACCATTCACGATGCTACAGTGGCCCCCTCTGGAGGGTGACTCACCACACTACTTATCCACTAGCTCTGTAGGTGGGCAACAAACATGTACCTGACTCAAAATAATTACATGTGTTTTACTGCATTGCCTGTGGTTCTCCAGGTAAAAGGCGAGAGGACAATGCCGTAGACATCGGTGGAACCAACATCTGAGAGATAATGCTGAGTCATTGAGAAAATATATATAACATTCATATAATATATAAAATTCATTCTCACCAACTGACAAATAGGTTTCCAATTAAAAATAGCTACACAATAATAATTTTCTGCAGAAGAGACGAAAAAAATTGACACATCAAACAATCATTAACAGTTTGTTAGATGCATCACAATTCAGTGTTAGATTTATGACTTGCTGTGTGAAATTATAATTGAAACACCAGACTGTCAAACGCTGTTATGATATCAATATGAAGATCTGAATGTTTACATTGTAAGGAGCTTTAAACAGTTTTTGTATTTTTGCATGCACCATCAACAGGGTGAGGGACAGACTGAACACAAACTGTCACCTGTGTCAACCGGCCAGTGTCACCTACAGTGGACAATGGACAACCAGCACTTGTTGACCAAACACACCAGTATATTTGTCTTGGCAGCAGCCATTACATACACAGAGACACACACACAGACAGACAGGTCACACCAGCCTGAAGGCAATGCCACATATCGATTCAGCACTTCACAAAATCATGAAGGCATTAAAAAACTGACAGAAAACACCGATCAGACGTTAAATCAACTCGAAACTGCCATGAAACAACATCAATCAAACCGCCACATGTTGTGCGAAGTCGAAGTCCACTTAGATGAATGCAATTCAACCACCGGTTCCAAATAACTCTCAGCACTCATTAATCCATCTTCACAAATCAAACGATGCCAAAAGTGTGTGTATCTTTATTATTATTATTATAGCCTACATCACCTGACTCAATTAGTTAGCCTAGATGTATAAGCCACGTTTCTGTTTTTTTAATAAATAAAATGTTGATAATTAATTAAGGTAATTTGACCTTCCCAATCTAAGTTATAATGTGTCTGAGAGATCTGGTAATCTCTGATTACAACTCTCACACCACAAACAACTGTTGACCTTCACATGCAACCACTCCTGTAACCTGAGTCAGTCAGTGCCTGCCTGTGTCAACAACACCACTGGTTTTTACACAGAAGCCGGAAACAAAAAACTACACATTGATTTTCCCTTTCACTGATCCAGTTTAGCATTTTTACCACATCATAGATTTTTTTCTTTAAATCAGTGCTCAAACAACTGGGTTCTGTATTAATATGGGAGACTACATAGCTAGTGTTTCCCCTACTATATGATGAGCGAGGTAGGCCACCTCACTGATTTTCTAAGCCACCTCACCCAAAATATGCCAAAGTTGCCACCTCGTAGATATTTCTTGCTACCTTGTAGTTATGCATTTAATGTCTACTTCCCAGAGAATAGGTTAAAACACCCTTCAGAATGCAACATTTTGAAGGTAGTTTAAAAAAAAAATTCTGGGTGGCCACACCCCCGGAATCCACATAGCCTCACATCACACCTTTAGTGCTCATTCCTACCACCTCGTCCATCATTTCACTCAGGGGAACACTGCTTATACACACATAGCCTTCTGTACTGGCGCATTTAAATGGAATGCACAATACTATTACCCGCTTCCCGTTCACAACTGGATATGTCAAGAGTCCTAGACATCCTTGATAGAGGAGCATCATTTAAAAATCAATGTCTCCTTATCTACATGCTAGGAACCAGGAAGACAAGCCATGCCCAGCTCCTGAATGTGACACTAGACACACAGTAGAGCCTCCAGAACCTCACCTAATCTGTCTCCACAGCACAGACACAGTGACAGCTGAGACACTGATCAAAAACACATCAGAGTGCTATAAATGCAGGTGACACCCACTCTCACCCTTCCAGTGATTAACTCTGATTATCCAACAAACCACAGCTTACAGCTTGACCTGAGAGAACTGACCCTAGATTAGACTGTCACCTATCTAAATGGGATGAAATAACACAGTTTAACCGTTCTACCACCACTGTACATGCATATAGTGACATTAGGCAGTGCTGTAGACTAACAGGGCCCTCCCTACACAGTGGTACTGGTGAATCACCGATGTTGAATCACTCACTGGTCAATCCCCTGACCTCGTGGCACGTTTCTGTCTGATTCCAACATCTGCGGAATAATTGAATCTCTGCGAGATTTATCACTTCAGTGGCAGTGCCAATATCAGCCTGAGAAAATGCAAATAATGTCATGCGAAGTAGGTAACTCTAGGCACAAGACAGCTACAGACTTGTGAGAACACAACTACGTGTGGAGAGAGAGATTTCTTCCAATAACTTACTACCCGGTAACTTACAGAGTGCATTTGATTTTCTGAAAATCTGAATGACAAGAGATATGCATGCTGCACTGATAACACTGGTGGTAATAACTGCAAGGTGATAGCTGATGCACCATAGAGGCTGGCTGGGACAGAAGTCACAGAACCCAGTGTGTGACACAGGGAGCCAGGGACAGAAGTCGCAGAACCCAGTGTGTGACATAGGGAGCCAGGGACAGAAGTCACAGAAGTGACAGAACCCAGTGTGTGACATGGGGAGCCAGGGACAGAAGTCACAGAAACCAGTGTGTGACATGGGGAGCCAGGGACAGAAGTGACAGAACCCAGTGTGTGACATGGGGAGCCAGGGACAGAAGTGACAGAACCCAGTGTGTGACATAGGGAGCCAGGGACAGAAGTCACAGAAGTGACAGAACCCAGTGTGTGACATGGGGAGCCAGGGACAGAAGTGACAGAACCCAGTGTGTGACATGGGGAGCCAGGGACAGAAGTGACAGAACCCAGTGTGTGACATAGGGAGCCAGGGACAGAAGTCACAGAAGTGACAGAACCCAGTGTGTGACACAGGGAGCCAGGGACAGAAGTCACAGAACCCAGTGTGTGACATGGGGAGCCAGGGACAGAAGTCACAGAACCCAACGTGTGACATAGGGAGCCAGAGACAGAAGTCACAGAACCCAACGTGTGACATAGGGAGCCAGGGACAGAAGTCACAGAATCCAGCGTGTGACATGGGGAGCCAGGGACAGAAGTCACAGAACCCAGTGTGTGACATGGGGAGCCAGGGACAGAAGTCACAGAACCCAGTGTGTGACATGGGGAGCCAGGGACAGAAGTCACAGAACCCAGTGTGTGACATAGGGAGCCAGGGACAGAAGTCACAGAAGTGACAGAACCCAGTGTGTGACATGGGGAGCCAGGGACAGAAGTCACAGAACCCAGTGTGTGACATGGGGAGCCAGAGACAGAAGTCACAGAACCCAACGTGTGACATAGGGAGCCAGGGACAGAAGTCACATAATCCAGCGTGTGACATAGGGAGCCAGGGACAGAAGTCACAGAACCCAGCGTGTGACATAGGGAGCCAGGGACAGAAGTCACAGAACCCAGTGTGTGACATAGGGAGCCAGGGACAGAAGTCACAGAACCCAACGTGTGACATAGGGAGCCAGGGACAGAAGTCACAGAACCCAACGTGTGACATAGGGAGCCAGGGACAGAAGTCACAGAACCCAGTGTGTGACACAGGGAGCCAGGGACAGAAGTCACAGAACCCAGTGTGTGACTCGGGGAGCCAGGGACAGAAGTCACAAAACCCAGTGTGTGACACAGGGAGCCAGGGACAGAAGTCACAGAACCCAGTGTGTGACATGGGGAGCCAGGGACAGAAGTCACAGAACCCAGTGTGTGACACAGGGAGTCTGTGAAATTCCAGATTCGTCCCATCCTTACTGCATGTGTTATGTGTAACATAAATACATTTCATTGTGTTGCATGTGTGTACTGTGAACTGTACACGTGTGTACATGTACACAAGTGGATACACGTGTGACTGTATGTGTCCTGACAGACCCACTGTCCACAGTCATGGTGACACAAGTGACAACTAAGCTGTGACACACAATGCAACATAACAAGGACATAGCAATGACTCACAGTCATTACCTATGATCATATTTCATCAACTCACATAATGATCTCATCACTGTCACTGAAGGCGTGTCTATCAGGTAATGCTAGGTGGACTGGATGAGACAGTGCTTGCCTGAATCTGCATGAGCATCTGCATGAGCATCTGTCTGTTTATTACTGCACATATACAGGGTTTTATGCAGGATAACATATTTGCCAGTCACACTTTTGGTGAACACATGGATGTTAAGTCATGTTTACAAGGCAGTCGAGATATGATACTAAAGTTAGGAATATCTTCACAATGAAAATGTTTTACCCATGCAAGTACTGATGCACCCACGGGTATAAACATGTTGATTGTTGAATGCACTAACCAGTAACCACAGTCATTGGAGGTTCTAGAGACTGAGTCAACGCTGTCACTTATGAGTGAGTTGTCCCAGTGCATTACCCAAACTAAGTCAACAGAATCAGGCACACAGCCCTTCTTGTTCTGGCCAAGATATTCATGAATGGGTACGCAGTGTGGAAAGGGTTAAAGCCTGCATTTACATTGGCTGATATAATTATTGACTTTCCTACACAGGAATCCCTTTGGACATGAGACAACTTCTGTTACAACTGGAACAAACTACCAATTAAAGTAGACAGGATGTGTTTATGATACTTGTGACATTATATATTAATTGCTACGACAAGATTAATTGCTTCTTAATTGTTTAAATTTTGTTTTCTGGATAATGAACATTGTACTTCTAAAACAAAGGCACTCATTACAGTGTTTAGTGGCCCTGCACAGTGGAGGCCAGTACTTAGAAAATACAAATTGTAATATCAGTTATTTTTATAACACAAAGCCCACAGGTGAGTTCGAGCAAGTTTACACTACTAGTTAATGTAATGTGGGAAGACAATAGTTAATGCACATTGCACTGTTGATATTAATTCCAATAAATAAGACTATCCATTAGTCACATTAATTAATCATGAGAAAATGTTGTCAGGTTACATGCAGTGATGGTGTTGTCTGGTCACATGGTGTTACAGTGTTGCATTAGTTTACATCTGCATCATCTATGTGTATATGTTGCAGTTTGCAGAGGTGCCTTGGACTCAGGAATTTTTTTCTTACATTTTGTGCGTGTATCATTCTGTGTATGTCGTTGTTACAAATGACAAATTCTGACCAAGTAAATCGACAAAGCAGTGAAAGCACCACAGCAACACACAGCACCACTACCACAAGGCACCACTATCACATGGCACCAGTACCACAAGGCACCAGTACCACAAGGCACCACTACCACAAGGCACCACTACCACATGGCCTCACAACGGTGTTCCACAAGGTACTCAAACAAACAATATCCTACCTTATCCATGTCGAAGGTCGCCATGCCGTTGAAGCGTGGGTGAGATAAACAGATAGCTGCTAAGTCTCTACAATGTCACTGGTCACTGTAACAGTGCTGACAAGTCTCTACTGTGTCAGTAGTTGCGTCTCTCATACCATGACAGTGGTCTCTGAAGCCAGAGAGACACTCGTAACTCCACAAGGTGAAACCTGTCAACAAAGAACACACAATCAGAGAACTAGACATCTCTATCAAGGCTCTAGCAGCTGTTCCTTGCATAAAACCTTCCAAGTTCTTATCACATTCGAACCTATATTTAGACACACAATAAATCAAAGAGCAGATTAAGACTTTATCAAAGAAAGGAAGCAGTTTGTATATTTTATTACACCTAGGAAATCTTGTCACACATTCACCGCTATGTGTATGTTTATTTTCCTACAAGTCAAATTTAACATTCTCAGTTTAAAAACTCATTCCTAAAGTTCTAAACAAAAGATAAAAGATTGAGGGAGAAAGTGATGCACTGACTGTTACACTGCACTCACTCACTAGAACACTTGTACACATTCGAACACTAGAACTAGAACACTTGTACACATTCATCAGCGATGAAAAAGGCCCTATTATTAGCACCTAGCAGCTGATGGAAGCCAGATGTTATGAGGCAGACACCAAAACATGAGTGAATGAATGCCATGGTGCCCTACTACCTCTAACCACATCCAGGCACTGTACACAGCAGTGAGGCTAAAAATAGACAAAGAAAGAAGCTCCCCAAGCAGTGGCTGTCCTAATCCTCACATTTTCACCCACACACGGAGTATAAGCACATATTTCTTTGCCATTTTTCAATGCAGATGCGTATTTACTTCACATAAAGTGTGCATCGAGCGAGTGCCATTTGGTTACATGACAATGTCTGGTCAACACATTCTAAACGGTTTTTAAAAGAAGAAACAAGATGAATCAGTCTCTACTTCAGTCGCCATCTGCTGCCAGTTCACTGATTAGTAAAGCTTTTATCAAGTCTCCATAGGCATAGAGACTGCTATGACTAAACCACTGTGTTGATGACCAGCACCAAACAGAGACAATAAATCAGCCATAAAGTGCCAAATAAGCTGCCCCATTGAGGGGGGTTCACCCTTCACCGATTACACACGTCAACAATCCGCAGGTGACAAAGACGTGCTTTGTGTCTGGTTACTATGGAAAAAAGGCTTCCTAGTCATCCAGATGAAACCACTTTGCGAAGACCTTCTCTCCACAGCAGCTCACTAGACACCCACACTGACAAGAACATTTTAATTATGTTTGCTGAATTTCTAATTTGTGGCAACAAACCAGTAATGTTTAGCAAAACATTGTGATTACTCATTTCAAGTTGTTTGGCCATACAGCCAAAAGCCTAAAAGAAGCTAACTAAAACAGTGGTAAACAATGAAGCCCGTCAAAATTGGTGTAAAATTCATGTTATTAATCTTCTGTTATGTAACTATACTTGTAACTGTTGAGTGTTGAATCATAAATTAATGACAAAACTACAAGGCATGAGCAGAAAAGATATAGCCACCAGGTTAATACGTCCATGTTTACTTTACTTGTATATATTTATGTTTATAGTAGTAACTGTACTAGGTCATACATATTTCCATTAATACATAGTAGATCCAAAATTCTGAAACACCTAGTTTGGAGTAATCACAGATAGGGCTTTATTCAGGATAACATAAATTAATGTTGAGCCAGTCACACATTTTTTGGTAGACATGTGGATGTTAACTGATACATATCAGCTATTTGACCTATGTTCAACAATATACATGATTCTAAAGTCTTTTTTGTTGTTACTTCATTGTTTTACACATCTACACCCATCCAATGATATTCCTACCCATCCACAGCGGGTTTTACCTGTCCAAATGATGGGTGGGCATGTCTACATAAAGCTATCATAACACACAGAATTAACATGTTTCAACATTTAACAATTGGTTTAGATGAGCTGTTAAGACAGGTTTCTCACAATCAGTTATTCTCCACTCAAGTGCGTAAATAGTCCTAGTTTTAATCTGCGTGTAGCCTGTTTAATAAAATAATGCGTAATTGGGCAATTCCGTATCGGAGAACTCAGACTGCTAAAATATAAATCTTGTTGAAACAGTGTAAAAGTTGAACCAATGATGTAAAACATGTAAAATTCTGGTCCAAGTAAAAAATGTGTGCCGCCAGGTCACTTTTTTGATTGCATTTCTAATGGAGTTAATTTTTAGCAATCAAACTAATGAAAAAACAAGGGCCAACAGAAACCCCTCTCATCTTGCCACTAACTCTTAACAAATTTACCTTTGTTTTATAGATTTTTCAAAGTTCATATTGTACCTACTACAAATTCAGAAAGCAACTAGTAGGAAAGGTTTATAATTAAGACATGTGTAGTGGAAACTAGCTGCCAAGTATGGTTTTCATGTTCACCACAATTTTAGTAAGAATTCAACGTTTTTATTTCCTATCGGTAGAGGACATTGCCAAAGTATATGACCGCATCAATAAACCTTTCTGAGTAAAACTGTAAATATTCATGTTCATTTTACCTGTTACATATTTCCAATAATGAAAAGAGTTCCTTTCTCTGATTCCCATGACTTACCTTTCTAGGGGCATAGATATGTTGGGAAATAATGGCGTGTGGGGAAATCATGGAAAAATTATTATAATTGACCATTTTCAAGTTCATATTTTTGCAAGTAGTTACTAACCCACCAATTTGCAAAATATTTGCTTTAAGTAAATAGTATATACTTAATTTCTATAGGAGAAATTGCTGTTAACTGATGATATAAATATATTTATTCAGGATGGCTCAGCTAAATAAAGTGTACATTAAAATATACACTATATTTCTTTTCAGTGAGGGCCTCATCAATCAATACTGGTTTTTGTCTGTGACCTGCCTCAAAATGCAATTTCATCAATTTAAGTCGAGGATGGAAAAAGCCAGAAAATAGTTAATGTTTAAAAAATCAAAACATTTCTAATCAAGCCAGTCATAAATAAAATTTACATCACTGTAATTAGGTACATCAGAAAAAAAAATCAAAAACGTCCATTCTCATTCAAATTAAACCACAAGATAGAGTTTATTATGTAGTTTATAGCACTTTTTTTTAATTTTCTTGATATCTTTATTATTTCTGAAGTAATTCCACTTTTTGTGCTCAGAAAAAGGGCGATTTTTGGTATTGAATTATGTCCATTTCTTGCGACCAGGAAGCTGGAGCACTGTGTTTGAGTATATAGGAAAATGGTAATATATATTTGCTCCTACTGAAGATATTGAGGTGAAATAAAAAGTTATGTGATCCAAAAAAACATGTGAATATGATTTGACCTTGACCTAATTAGTTGACCTTCACTGCATATTTGACCTTTTTCAGAGTAACGACATAAATTGAGTATAATTAATAAACAAATGACTTCTATGCCACATTATTACATAAGTAATTTTGACGGCATAACTAGTTGACCTATGATTAACATTTGACCTAATTACTAGGATTAAGTACATAAAATGGGGAAATAATTAGTAAATAGATTAAAATTATACATGGGGTTGACTACTTTAATTTATAATTATAATTTTATAATTATGAATGAAAGTACAATGATTCTCATCTTGTAAAATATGAAGTTTGTTGATGACCCAATTAGTTGACCTATATTTAGCATTTGATCTATTTATTAGGATTAATTTCATAAAACGAGTGAAAATAATTAGTAGAAAGGTCAATTAATAAACTGTACATGGGATTGAATAGTTTAAATATTTATAATTATTTTCACCCGTTTTGTGTATTTTATGTTTTCTGCTTGGACTACACTTTTGAACATCCAACACTGTATCATTTGTTAGATAAAAAAAAATACACAAAATGCAAAAAAAACAATAATTTTTGTATTATAAAATAATGTTCAATCAAGATATGCTTAAAATATATAAATATTATATGGGCAAATAAATTTGTTTTTAAAGTTTAAGATGCTTACTGATTGTAACAACGCTCCTATGAAACGCGACTGTCAATGCAAACGTGAAGACGGAAGTTTATAAACATTTTCCTTCAAATATTTTAGAATGACGTTCTAACATAAGCCCAAAACGGCTAAACTGTAATTATATGTATACATATATAATTACACAAGTGAACAATAACAGCAACAATACACGATGATTGTGATGAAAGTGGATTTAATTCATGCTGGAAAGCGCCTACCGACGCCGTCGCTGATGGCTGTGCAGCCGCGGGCAGCCGGCGTGCTACGGCCTAGGCTGTTGTAAATAAATGCACAGAACGGCGAAGGGTGTCAAAGTTGCCCACCTCGGTGTGTCGCCGGCCAGGCACGCACAATAATGCTACATATACCATTTTAAAGCTAATATACCATACTAGACTGCCTACCAGGTTTCATAGATTGCCTAGTTAGATTTATGTGTCTATTTCACGAGTAAAGAAAACATCAAACTTCACTTCAATGCACAGAAAAGTGATCGATGTCAAAGTAAACAAACAATCGCTCTCAAGATGTAAAACAATTATCCATTGGTCGATTCCACGGTCAAAAGACACTGTTTTCCTAATCAGTATGCAGCGCCAAAGCAAATTGCGCGACCATGTGATTTCTGACGACGGCTGACGCGGGAAGACATCTTGGTCGCAACTTTTGGAACGGAAATGACCGCGAGATTTCAATACGCCACCTAGAGGATTCTGATCTACCTACTGTAATGAGAATAAAAGGTTCTATACGATTATTATAGAATCCAGCACGAAGGTCACATTTTAAAAATCAGTTTGGAGTACCTACTTAAAGTTTAACAACATTTGTTGTGTCTAGCTGATGGGGGGGTTCCCTAGCTCAGCTGATGTCATCTGTAAACAATACACCGTTTGTGTGGGCTTTGGCATTTCCAATTGAACAAACCACATTGTTACCTGCCCAATTACATCCGGTCTCTATTAACAACACTAATGACAATGACATAGCATGACTATGATCAGGACAGGTGACAACCGTGAACTAATAAACATGAATAAACATACTATGCTAAGTCAAGTTAAGAATATAATTGACTCAACTCTCGAATCGACTCGGCCTCAGGTTCACGTTCTTATTTCAGCAAAAATCGATGATTGTAAAGCCAAAATTACATGATTACTGGGAAAATTCAACAAATGATTTTAGAAAAGTTGATTATCATTTTACTTAGTTTTGTTTCTGACGCAAAATTTGGACAGGAAAACATTGGGACGCTGAGCAAAATGTTGATAAAGTTTTGTAATGTCCTGGCGCCGTATGGCCGGACCGTTGGCGTTGTCATCATGATCATCGTGGCAACTTCACTTTTTGACATCTGTCAAGGAAAGTTGGCGCCAACGAAAACGTAAATATATTCATACAACCTACAAGTCTGTTTGATACAGTTAGTTTGTCATTGTATGTGCATGTAATTGCATGACATCATGCAAGCATACGTGCACGTATTTTCCAGAAAGGAGTTAAATTTGGCACGTAAACAACAAAACACCTCAGTACTTACCGCGCGGCTCACACGAGGTCTCGGCCAATTCTTAGGGGTGAAAGTTCAAGAGGCCGCATACGACCACGCCGATATGCCTGGTTCAATTTATGCTACCATGTGGCGCCACTTTCCGTTTGCCGTAGATTATCCAAGCTCCGTGGTGTGAAATTGGGTACAGTTTGGACCAAACCGGGACATTTGAGTTAAAAAGCTAGTTTTTATTAGGATGATGGCTAGTAGCGTTTTCTTGACTTTCTGAACCACATATAGACCTATCCAATGAACTGTCATTTTATGCAAATACATGAAGCCAATACAATACAAATATTTTGAAGGTTTATAATTTTTTCTTGAAAACAATGAAGCTTCCATGGAGCAGCTTTTGGTTGTTGTTTGACGTTTTGTCAGACAGTGACTCATCGCCGGTTGATTCAAGGCAGAAATGAAAGGTATGACGTGTCAGATTAGATATTGGATTGTGGGAGAATGAGATATGAGAATTTCACGAATTTGATAGGCCTATACAACACACATATGAGTGGGCCCCGGGCTAACATGCACACGTACACAATCCGCATACGCAACGCACACGCAAATCCACACACACGAACAAATACAATAGGGCATGCAAGTATCGTTTGTATGATATAGTTTGCTATTTTCAGTCATGATCTGGTGCTCGATCGACGACTCTAACGAGCTACGTCTTCACAAACCTTCGTTGTAAGTTCTGGTTTGATAGGAATTTAACGGTTAAGCATTAAACGCTAACTACGGCAAGGGTCTGTACGTGGTTATCCAAACACTAAACACGGTGTGGGTCTGTACGTGGTCATCCAAACACTAACCACGGCACGGGGTCTGTACGTGATCATCCAAACACAAACCACTGTACAGGTCTGTACGTGGTCATCCAAACACTATAACCACGGTACGGGTATGTACGTGGTCATCCAAACACTATAACCACGGTACGGGTCTGTACGTGGTCATCCAAACACTAATCACGGCAAGGGGTCTGTACGTGGTCATCCAAACACTAATCACGGTACGGGTTCTGTACGTGATCTTCCAAACACGTACTAATCACGGTACGGGCCTGTACGCGATCATACAAACACTAACCACGGTACAGGTATGTATGTTGGTTTAGTTATCCAAGCACTAATCACGGTGTGGGCCTATACGTGGTCATCTAAGCATTTTAATCGTATCAATTTGACTTACAACTAATTAACAATGCAAATAAATTTATAATTTACCTTACAGCTAGTAAGATTATATGACATGGCCTAGCGATTAGGACTACAACCACAAATTCTCCTCACGTACAATCTCAATACAATGTGCCTGATAGCCGACCTGTCAACTTCCTGATTGCCCGCCTCATAACGCCCTTTAAATGTATGAGATGACCCATTATATACCTACCTAGCAGTGGCGTACCCAGGAGTTTGCATTGGAGGTGGCCACCGGACAAAGAAGCAAACTCCATCTCTCTCTCTCTCTCTCTCTCTCTCTCTCTCTCTCTCTCTCTGTCTCTCTCTCTCTCTCTCTGTCTCTCTCTCTCTCTCTGTCTCTCTCTGTCTCTCTCTGTCTCTCTCTGTCTCTCTCTGTCTCTGTCTCTGTCTCTGTCTCTGTCTCTGTCTCTGTCTCTGTCTCTGTCTCTGTCTCTGTCTCTGTCTCTGTCTCTGTCTCTGTCTCTGTCTCTGTCTCTGTCTCTGTCTCTGTCTCTGTCTCTGTCTCTGTCTCTGTCTCTGTCTCTGTCTCTGTCTCTGTCTCTGTCTCTGTCTCTGTCTCTGTCTCTGTCTCTGTCTCTGTCTCTGTCTCTGTCTCTGTCTCTGTCTCTGTCTCTGTCTCTGTCTCTGTCTCTGTCTCTGTCTCTGTCTCTGTCTCTGTCTCTGTCTCTGTCTCTGTCTCTGTCTCTGTCTCTGTCTCTGTCTCTGTCTGTCTGTCTGTCTGTCTGTATGTATGTCTGTCTCTCTCTCTCTCTCTCTCTCTCTCTCTCTCTCTCTCTCTCTCTCTCTCTCTCTCTCTCTCTCTCTCTCTCTCTCTCTCTCTGTCTCTCTCTCTCTCTCTCTCCCTCTCCCTCTCCCTCTCCCTCCCTCCCTCTGTCTCCTCTCTCTCATTCCTCACGCTACTCTCCCAAACCTACTAACAAAGACCATGACACATACCAACATGTAGTCACTTACTCTGATGAAACAATCATTTTTATAGTCTAATTAAAATGTCTACCTTAACATATAATAGAGGAGACATTGGCTTTCAACCAGTAATTTCTCAACATATAACGTTGCACTGCTTATTATAATTTATAAATTCAGTATAGGACATTTCAATTACACAGTGCAAAATCGACTACCGGTAGATAATTTATTGCTTTGGCTATAATGAGGATTACAGCAGGGACAAGCGCTTGGAAGGAAGTCGAAGGGGTGATGGAAGATAGACGCATATCACATAAACGTAAAGGAAACCCGCTCAGCTCGTGTATTACCCCGACATACACGAATGCACTAGATACGAGAGCAGTAACAGAGAAACAACAGGAAAAGGTCCAGGTTTGCGAAAAAACAACCTGGTAAGAATAATCATGGGAGTTAAGAGAACTGCATGATAAGAGAAAAAGGATGAAATGAGAGTGGAGGTTGGAGTGAAGAAAAGTTCTAAGAAGAAATTAATGAGAAGTACATGGGGTGGTCATGTGGAAAAATTAGGGGATCAAAAATTGGCAGAGAGCAGATGTCCAGGAAGTGGAGGGGAAATGGAGGTGAGGAATGTGATGGTATGCCAATGTAAATGCATAGAACGACATATGCAGTCCAAGAGATCAGTCTTGGAAGATGACGAGACTCGAGGTCGATCAGTGTTATCCCTCTCTCTGCTTGTAATTGTAATAAAGTGATTTCTTCAGTACTTCTGGTGTCGAATCAGATATGTATGAATGCGAGATGAGTCGGACAATCCGACTACACAGATGTCAGGCCAAGACGACACGTTTCATGGTGGCAGCTACGATTGAATCCGGCGCTTTCGACATTCGTAAATAGGTCAACACGCACGCGGCACCGTCGAGTCGACGCTGGCCAGCTCCGATTTGTTCTCACTGAGTAAGTGATAGACATTGCCATTAATAGGCAGCTATGGGTGATCTGTCAGGTATAGAGCCGCCCCGCATGAACTGGTTAGCCACTGATTTACCCACGGAGTTTCGTTCATTTCGTCAATATTGCGAACTGATTTTCAGTGGGCCCTTTGCTGAAAAAGGGCAGAGTGAACGAGTGATCTACATCCTGCTATGGGTAGGACAGGAGGGTCGGCGAATGTACAATACGTGGGACCTCAGTGAAACTGAGAAGAAAGACGTTGAGGTCACTTGGGCTAAATTCCAGGCTCTGATAGAACCCAAGTCTAATTACAGGCTGAGCCGTTTTCATCTGCAAAAATTCAGGCAGTTGAGCTTTGAGACAGTTGACGAATTCATGACCAGCCGCAAGACGCAGGCGCGTAAATGCAAGTTCCGTGATACTACAGAAACCGAGGAGAGGTTGATCGAACAGTTAGTAGTGGGTGTCCGGCACGGGAAAGTGCAAGAAAAGCTACTGTGCCGTGATGAGACACTAACACTTGACACGGCGATGGACGTTGCTAGAACGCACGAAGCAACACTGGCCAACATGCAGCAGTTCTCAGGAGACGCTAGCAGCATCAGTCACGTCAGCCGGTCGCGGAGAACACATGAGCCAAGCGGACGTCGAGAGGAGGCACCTACGTGCGCAAAATGTGGACGTTATCATGCGCCCACAGATCGATGTCCAGCAGAGGGCAGTATGTGTAACGCATGTGGGAAACTCAATCACTGGCAGCGAGTATGTCGGCAGGCTACAGGTTGGACGTCTGGCGCCGGAGGAAGACGACACTCTTCTGGGCGACCAAGATCCCGAGCTAGGTCAAGACGAAGGACCAACCGAGATGAGCGCCAACGAGGTGGTGTTCACTCCATCAGTCAAGACGCCAGATTCGATCAGCTCAGCGACAACTTCGAGCCGCTTGCTTTTAATACCGTCAACATCAATGCCGTCGAGAGGGACGAGGTATATGCGACTCTCAGGATCACGCTGAAAGACAGGCCTGACATCCCAGCGACACTTCGTGTCAAGGTCGACACAGGTGCGCAGGGTAACGTAATGCCGCTGAGGACGTTCCAGCGCATGTACCCGTCAAACATCGACACAGAAGGAATACCTGTGCGAGGCAGCCTTGAGCATCGAGACACGATCCTAACTGCCTACAACGGACAATTGATCCGGCAGTACGGTACTACGCGACTGAAGTGTGTGCATGAGACAACCACACACGAAGCAGAGTTCTTTGTTGCTGACACGCCAGGTCCAGTGATCTTGGGACTACCTTCCTGCCGCAAGCTCAACTTGGTGACCTTGAACTGTGCAGTCAGCGAACATCCACCGCCGTTGAACTCGAAGGAAGATCTCCAGCGGCTGTATCCAGATTGTTTTAAGGGCATCGGCAAGTTCCGCGAAACGTTCCACATCACACTAGACCCTGCTGTGACCCCTGTCGTACATGCGCCCAGACGATGTCCGATCTACATCAAAGACGACGTGAGGAATGAGATCAACCAGATGGTAGAACTCGGGGTGACCGAGAAGGTCGAGGAGCCTACAGATTGGGTATCTAGCATCGTATACAGCAGGAAGTCGAACGGAAAGTTGCGCATCTGCTTGGATCCCAAAGACTTGAACACAGCTATCAAGCGTCCGCACTACCCAACACCGACCTTGGAGGAAATTACCCACAAGCTTGCTGGGTCAATGATCTTCTCCAAGCTAGACGCACGTCACGGATACTGGTCCGTGCAGTTAGACGACGAGTCTAAGCGTCTGACAACGTTCAACAGTCCCTTCGGCCGGTACTGTTTCAAAAGACTACCGTTTGGCCTGAACCTCAGCCAAGACGTGTTCCAGGAGAGGATGGACTGCATCCTTGACAAGTGCCCAGGAACGATAAGTATTGCTGACGACGTGGGCGTGTTCGGGAAGACAGAAGCCGAACACGACAAACATCTGCACAACTTGATGAGAGTAGCACTGCAGCATGGGCTGGTGTTCAACATTGATAAATGCGACATCAAACAGGCGAACATGAAGTTCTTCGGGTTGGAATTCAGTGCAGGCGGCGTACGTCCAGACCCAGGCAGAGCCGCGGACATCCAGCGAATGAAAGCACCGCAAAACGTCGCACAGCTTCAGGAATTTCTGGGCATAGCCACGTACATGTCGCCATTCATTCCAAACTTGTCGCAGAAAACCGCAACCCTGCGTGATCTAGTGAAGAAGGACGCCGAGTTCATCTGGGCGGAATCTCACAACGCAGCGTTTGAAGCGACGAAGTCTCTCATCTGTCGTGAAGTGACCCTTGCGTACTTCGACCCACAGGCTGAGAGTGTCATCCAGGTCGACGCCTCCAGCCGAGGACTCGGCGCCGTTCTCATTCAACACGGGAAGCCCATCGCGTTTGCCAGCAAGTCCCTTAGTGATTGCGAACAGAGATACGCCAACATTGAACGTGAGATGCTCGCAGTCGTCTTCGGCTGCGAGAGGTTCCACATGTATGTCTACGGAAAATCGTTCGTTATCGAGTCGGACCACAAACCTCTCGAGATGATCAACTTGAAGAACCTTGCAGCAGCACCGCAGAGATTACAGAGAATGTTCCTGCGAGTACAACCGTATGACTTTGTGTTACGCTACAAGCCAGGAAAGCAAATGATGCTGGCCGACGCCATGTCAAGACAACCGAGTAGCGAGTCGACGCAGATCGACTTTGACATACAAGTGTCATTCGTACAGTTTTCAACACAGAAACTACAGTCGATCAGAGAGGCGACACAGGCCGACGATGAACTGTGTGCGCTGAGAGCCGTCATCGTGGATGGATGGCCAGATAGCCAACACCACCTAGCTGCACCGTTGCGACCCTACTGGTCATGCCGAGACGAGTTGGCAGTTGAGGACGGTCTTATCTTGAAAGGCGACCGTGATTCCCCGAAGTCTACAGGCGGAAGTGTTGAGCAAACTGCACGAGGCTCACCAGGGCATAGAGAAGACCCGGCTGCGAGCGAGGTCCTCTGTCTACTGGAAGTCGATCAACAAGGACATCGACGACATCGTGAGGAAGTGCGACGCGTGTCAACGGTTACAGAAACGTCAGGCGCACGAACCGCTGATGCAGCATGAGTTACCGACACGTCCGTGGCAGATCGTCGGCACAGACCTGTTTGCCATACGAGAGGACACGTATGTTCTCATCTGTGACTACTACTCGAAATTCCCTTTTGTCTACCGCATCGAGGGGAAGGTGACGAGTGACCGCCTCATATCGAAGATGAGTGAGGTGTTTGCGGAGAATGGATCGCCAAGCAAGGTTGTGAGCGACAACGGTGGACACTATAGCAGTCAGGCTTTTCGAAACTTCGCCGCCGAGTGGTGCTTCGACCACGTAACGTCCAGCCCACACTTCCCACAAACGAATGGATTCATCGAACGTCAAGTTCAGACGGTGAAGTATACCCTGAAGAAGGCAGCGATGTCCAACCCGCAGAAAGCACTGCTCGCGTTGAGATCCACACCAATCGACAGCCACTTACCGTCACCGGCAGAGATGCTAAATGCCCGCAAGTACAAGTCGAACCTCCCCGTGATCATCAGAAATGAACACTGGTCGAAAGACGAAATCAGACGTCGTCTCGCCGAGAGGCAAGAAATGTTACGTCTCAACCATGATAAGCGAGCTATGCAACCACTTGCACCGCTAATACCCGGACAGGACGTTCGTGTGAGAGACACTCAGACAGACACCTGGCAGCCTGCCAAGGTGATATCAACTGATGTACAGCCGCGGTCGTACAACGTGTTGACTCCGACAGGCGTAACCGTCGTCACCTCCGTGAGACGACTGAACGACATACGTTCCAACAAGACAATGTGGACGATACAGACGACTTGACGCGAAGAGACGACATGCAAGTCGTACCACCTCCGTGTAACTCCGTGTTACCCCAGAAGAAGTCAGTCCGTTTCCAGCTTCCACAACCGGAACAATACACTAGCTCCGGAAGACGAATGAAACGCCCACAACGATTGGACCTGTAATTGTGTTCTAGTTTACACGAACATTATGGCTAATAGTTAGAATAATGATTTGATTTCTCTTACATACGGACATTAGTAAGTTAGTTATTTTGTCTTTATGTTTTGAAGAAAGAGGGATGTGATGGTATGCCAATGTAAATGCATAGAACGACATATGCAGTCCAAGAGATCAGTCTTGGAAGATGACGAGACTCGAGGTCGATCAGTGTTATCCCTCTCTCTGCTTGTAATTGTAATAAAGTGATTTGTTCAGTACTTCTGGTGTCGAATCAGATATGTATGAATGCGAGATGAGTCGGACAATCCGACTACACAGATGTCAGGCCAAGACGACACGTTTCAAGGAAGATCGAAAGTGCGATGGGGGATTGCACTAAACGTGTCAAAGAAAGAGTGGGGGAAGGATGGAAAAATGACAGATAGAAGGAATTCTAGACCGCTGATGTAGTAAAGGTAGTAAGAGAAAAATGAGAGGAAGAAAACAGCCAATGGAAAAGTAAATAGTGGTCAACTCACGCCTGACGACAGTTATGCCAAGAACATAATAACAACAAAATGCAACTATTATTTTGAATCCTTAATAGTCATTAGCCATCATGCACATCGAGTGTAATGACATTTCCATTGCTCTACCAACTCTTATGCTGCAACCAGCAACAGAAGTAGAGAATTCCTAACTTAAGCCTACCTACTTGAATGATGACCATTTTTAGCGAAAGGGTAGGACTGGGAAGGGAAATCTTACACAGGCATCCTGAAACCCACTATACTATGTGTGACTTTGTGAATCAGGCAACCAGTCCTCTGTTCCACACCATCCTAATTTGTTCCGGGACTGGGGGCCATGGCCCCCTTGGCCCCCTCCTCTGGCTTCCTAGTTGCAGTTGCGTCAAGCTCGCCGCTGCGTTCTTTATGCATTGTGATGTCTTGAATATATTCATTTAACTTGTCAGCCCTTTTCAGAACATTATCGCCAAACCGATCGAGATAAGGTGATATGGGCAAGTAACGCTAGGATGCACTCTTCCGCTTACTAATAATTTATCTAATAAAAAAACCTATAGACTAAAGCCAGCCAGTTCACTGACACACATAGTTCAAGTGTGTATGGACGCGCGCCGTTCGTTTTAAACAAATATTTCAACATAGTCGAGTCGTTCGAAATAAGTTGCTTCGGAGCGGTGTGTCTTGTGCCAGTGAGAGGTAAGTGAATAATCGTTGTTCCACAAGTAACCAGATATTTGCGTTTAGTCGCACTTGAATGGAAAGACTTGCTGCTACCTGTAGCGCCAGCCTGCAGGGTCATGGAAGAGGAAGTCAAATACAAACTACGCAGATCTCTAAAGGTGTTAAGAGGATCTGAAATGCCTGCTTGAGAGGTCACTATAATACTTTTAATAGCATATGTTCATTCCTTGTAACATGCCGATGGTGACGTTCACACATAAATACATAAAATGCATAATGCAAACATTTCCATTAGAACGAAATATGAAAGCCAATGTTAGTAACGATACTTGCACAATACACAGTGTGTAACATGTGTGGCTACGAATTTCATATAATTTAAAATATGACGGTTTACTATTTTTTTCATGTACAAGTGTGTCAAATATTGTAAAATTATCCATTTCTGTTCATGAATAAACTAAAATACAATTTAATCGAAGTTTCTATTAATTGTCAACTGAGAGGTCAACTTTGCACCTGATCTTGAGCACGAACTGATCATTTAACAGCAGAAATGGGTTCTACATACCCATCATCATGCTGTCGGTCGCGAAGCGACAAAGACTGCTTCCATCACTTGACTCTTGCTCTCCATTTGTCTCTCTGCTGTGAGAGTGATGTCCAGGAGTCGATCTTTATGTCTCTCAGCTTCAGGTTTATACATTTCATGGAAGCTGCTAGCAAAAACTTTTGAAGTACCGCTGGCTTTTGCAAGTTACTAGCGACACTCTCTCGGGGAACAAATAGAGGTCTCACACCGGCAAGAACATGTCAAGACAGGCGCAAACTATTTGTCCCTGCAGTGGCTGGTCGAGAGATGTTGGGAGTTCCATACACCAACCGCCCTTGATGCTGCCACAGTGACATGGTTTTCTGTTTAGGGTTTGCTCCCTTAGCCTTCGGTTCTGACAAGAACCTATACCACAAGGCAGTGGTTTACAACTCTGCATGGCAGGGGCGTCAAACTCCCTGAGGTATTGCAATACCTGAGGTACTGCAATACCTGCATACCGTAACTATGCCTAAAAGGATTATAACAAATAATTCTAAGACAAGTGGTTCTAAAGTTCTAAGCATTTTTTAATAGATATGACCAGTGACCATCTGGGATTTATGCAAATTACCAGCTCCTCTTGTATTATGAAAATCCAATTTGCAATTATAATAATAGTTTATTTCGCTCTTGGTAATCATAGTTATTGAAACTGCAGTCCCAGTACGTGCATAGCAATGCACCAAGTTGTCATCACGATACATACACTATTTACCGACTTCAGTTAGTCAGTGTTGTACATGTACAACGTCGTGTTCATAGAGTTGCCTCACCAATATGACTGCGTCTGTGACATGATTTAGAACGGTGACATATTAGCAGGCCAATAATTGTTACAGACATGTAGGGTAATGATGATATAGTGACCTAACGCTGTGTCCCAGACAGTCCCACCGCGTTCAACAGAGCGGAACGAAAGCGAGGTGGAAACAGCCCGTGTAAATCACGTTTTGAACTGTGAACTCTGCCAGAATGGAATGGGGGTGATAGTTTCTGCACAGCCTTCGCCAACTTCTTATCTCCACCAATGGAGTCGACAAGGAAGTGCCTCTTGTGTTGCTGTAATTTAATATGAGTTGACTCATATAGATCGTGGACTTTTTTTCTTACGGTGTCGATTTCGCAATTCGATTGATTCGATTATTTTTGATCCTATTTAATTGTAAACGGGGGATGTATCGTTGAAGACAGAACACGTGTAAATGATTGAACCATTTTATGGTGGTGTGTTTGAAATAATACGAAACAAACAAAAAATAATAAACCCCAATTAGGAAATGCAGAAACTACTGCAGCTGAGCACCGGTTCAGTACAAGTACACTGGTCTATCAGTAGCTATGCTACATGTCTTTGCTGTCTTTCATGATTCTTTGCATGCGTTAAGGGAGTGAAGAGAGTGCCCACAAACACAGTCTTATCTTATCCTCCTTAATTCCTCAACCCTTGCTCCCCCTGACCACTGCTTGCTCCCCACTGGTAACAGGATAAGACTCCCATTGCATTGGCCGTCATGATGACACAGGGCACCGCAGGGTAAATAGGGGAAGTGACTCTTAGGCTCTCCCAGCCTATACACACTAATGGGGTTTATTGGAATAGCATAATGTAAAAATGGACAAAAGATTAGAAAAGATTAGTTAAATTTTAATGAGATAATTAATAATTTATTCAGTAACCCTGTCGGTTACATACTCCTCTGTTTAAATAGTTGCTATCCCATGAGTAACTGATCAGTAATAATCAGAATCCAAGCCAAGGGAAACATTTTAGAAAACGACTTATAACATTTAATGTCCTTCCGTTTACTTATGGTTACTTGTGGGAACCTGTGCCTGTAACCAAGCTGACTGAACCATGGGACCTAAGTTCAACATAGCTTTGCGCAGCTCTTCGAATGATGGTGGTATCGTTAACTCAGTCATCCTAAGTGCTGCAGACCTTGGTAGATTGTGCGGGTTTGGATTACGCCCGGCGGTTGCACGCTTAGATCTTCTAAGTGGCTTCTCATCATCGGCTGTCGACCTGGCAGTCGATCTACCAGAGCGTTCATACTGACTCCTAGTCTTGACACAACGGTGTTGTCGAGACTGTCGTTGATCTGACTCTGAGGTACTGTCACCATCTGAATCAACAGAGGGACTGCTACGTGCCGGAGCACGAACAGGTCTACTGTCCATACTCGGCGGACCCTGAGCGTCGTCACGGACAAGTGTAGGTGGCTGTTCTTCTTCCAATAATAATAATAATAATAATAATAATAATAATAATAATAATAATAATAATAATAATAATAATAATAATAATAATAATAATAATAATAATAATAATAATAATAATAACAACAACAACAACAACAACAACAACAACAACAACACCAACAACAACAACAACAATAATAATAATAATACTAATAATACAATACTTATATAGCGCCCGATCAATTAAAATTGCTCTCAGGGGCTTTACAAACATACCTAAAAATAAATGTGTAAAGAATACCTAAAATACCTAAAATACAGTATCTAAAAGCATGAAGATAGCATTTGACAAATAGAAACAGAATTAAAAAAAAAAAATATATATATATATATATATATATATATATAAAATAAAAATACATAAATAAAGTAAAATAAATTTAAATACACTAATTGATTTAAACATGATCAATTAAAACACAAAAAGTTAAATTACAAAAAAGCTTGCCTAAATAAATGAGTTTTTAGAAGTCTCTTAAAACTGTTTACTGTTGAGGCAGTCCTGATCAAAGACGGCAAATTGTTCCATAGAACTGCCGAGCAGACGGCGAAACGGTGGTCACCGTGAGTGACAGTCTGTGAGGCCGGTATGGACAAAAGGGGCGGCTGCGAGGCAGATCGTAGAGTTCTGTTTACGTGTCTGTAGTTGAACAATTCACCCAGGTAGTCGGGCGCTACCCCATTTAGAGCACAATAGGTCAATAGCAGCACTTTGTAGGTTGGTCTCAGATGAACTGGTAGCCAATGTAGTCGCTGTAGCACTGGTGTAATGTGATCGTATTTCTTCGTACGCGTAATTATGCGAGCTGCACAATTCTGCACCCTTTGCAGTCGCTGCATGGTGTTGTTTGGTATACCATAGAGGAGAGAGTTGCAATAGTCTAACCGGGATGTTACTAGTGCATGAACAAGTGTTTTACACGATTCATTTGTCAGGTGTGGGCGAATTCGCCCAATGTTTCTTATCTGATAGTAACACACCTTCACAACGTTAGCGATCTGCTGCTCCATCCTCAGGTTACAGTCAAATGTCACACCCAAATTGCGCACGACGGTTGAATTTGATGGCCGGCTACTGTCATATACAAATCAGCAGGCAGGCTGTCGCGTTTCTTCGCCGAAGAAAACATTATCACCTCGGATTTCTCCATGTTCAATTCCAAAATGTTATCGTCCATGGCATGTTATAGTGACTCACAGGAATTTGGACGTTCCTCTTCCAAAGCTCCATCCTGAATAACTGGTGTCGAGGAAACAGTTTCCGCTCGAACAGTGGGTATCTGTGGCCGATTTATATTACGCAGTATCATCGACCTGTTCACTGGTGTGGAGCTCCTTTCCGAGGCGGACTGAACATGGTTATCCATGACATTGTCATGTGTGCACTGACCCTCTTCTGGTGCAGTTACCATTCGGATAACCTTCACATCCAGTATCGCAGAACGATGTACTATTCTAGGTTGTCCCAGACCATCGATTCGCTGGACGCGATATAGAGGACTCTCAGGACTCATCTTTTCCTCAACTCGATAAGGGATGGCCACCCACCGATCCTGTATTTCGTTTCGTCCTAAGACACCCCTGTTTCTAAGAAAAACTCTATCATCAGGCTTCAGTGGCGCATGATTTCCCTTCCTATCATGTCTATCCTTCCTAATCCCAGCTGCTTTAGCTAATCTCTGACCAGCCAATTCAAAAGCTGCATCCAGTCTGTGTTTATGCTGCTCTACCCAGTCATTGGTCTCTCGGCCTATTGGAGCCGTTGGACCATCTCCATCCAGCAATTCATTCACATGAAGTCTGGGTTCTTGCCCGAACATCAAGAAGTACGGCGAGAAACCTGTGGCAGAGTGTGGCGTCGAATTATACGCGAAGATCAGTTCCTGCAAATGCTGTGGCCACTGTCACTTCTTCTCTGGCGGCAGTGAACGGATCAGGTCATGCATCGTACGATTAATTATCTCACACTGCTCGTTCCCCTCTGGGTGATACGGAGTGGTACGAGACTTCTTTATTCCATAAACCGTACATAATGCCTTTTCTATCTCGCTTTCAAAATGTCTCCCTTGATCACTGTGGATACGGCTGGGTACTCCATAGCGATAGAACCATTCCTGAGTTAATACCTTCGCTACTGTAGTTGCCTTCTGGTCTTTCATTGGTATTGCTACAGTGAATTTGCTAAACACATCTGTCATCACAAGGACATTCTCACGTCCATCAGAAGCCTTTTCTAGCATAGTGAATTCTATAGCTAGTAGTTCGAGTGGTTTGTCTGCCAAAACATGACCCATGCTTGGTTTTACAGTAGGTCTTAATGTTTTTGCAGTGCAGCATCGTGGGCAACTGGCACAATACGAACCTACGTCTTTACTCATTCCAGGCCAGAATACTCTCCTTCTTACGAGAGCTAACGTTGAGGATGGAGTGTTGGAACCGGTGTGGTCCTGCGATGCTGCGTTACCAAACTCACTGGTTAATCTTCTGGACACTGGTGACAGTGAATAGGAAAAAGAGGAGGAAGAGGAAAACGAGGAAGAATGAGTTTGACTTTGACGAGTTCAGTGAAAGCGATGGTGAAAGATGATCTGACACTTATCGCATGAAGCCCATGAGAGGTTGAGGCGCGGCAGCTAAGAAATTATCATTCTGGCTTGCTATTTATCTGGATCAGTAAATGAGTTCGTAAAGGAACTTAGTGGAACCCCCCCCCCCATCAACCTTTGGTCGCAAAAAACAACACGATTTCGTATGTAGATGCCCTCAAAAAACCCTTTCAACTTACTTGCTGTATTGGCTGAGATACAGCGAAAAAGTCACATTTACAGTAATACTGGCACTTTAGAATTTGCATAGGATGCCAGAGACACACGTAGTTAATTCAAGAATGGTGGTCGCTGACCCTCATAACATGGGTCTATACACCTTATTTTGTCAGTTATCTGTAATATTGGCTGAGATATAGTGTTTTATTTTCAATAATGGCGGCACTAATTTGCGTAAAAATGGTACGTGGGACATTTTGCTGCCTTGTTAACATAGCAAACCGTTTTCTACGTAATTTATCCGATCTAGTGATATCAATTAAAAGTATATTTCCGGGGGGTGCACGATACCCCTCCCCCCTTCCGATGGTAGACAATAGGGCCTAGAGAACTACAAACATAAATTCTCCTCGCGTACAACACAACCTTACGAACAATCTCACGTACAACCTCAGTAAACCTTTACGTACAGTCTCACTACAGCGTCACCTACAGAGTATAGTAGGTATCATGGTAGTCTCACGTATAACCTCACGTACATTCTCTTGTATTGATTCATTTACAGCCTCACGTGCAGTTTCATGTATAATCCCACGAACAGTCTCCCGACAACATCACATAGATAATTACATACAACCTTACATACAGTCTCAAACATAGCCCCATGTACATCGTAGTGCATAGCTTCACATTCTGCATCTTGTATACAACCTCACGTATAACTTCCCGTACAGAAACGGCTCTGGGTGTGCGTCTGACAGCCGACCTGTCAACTTCCTGGTTGTCCGGTTCATTACGCCGTTCAAATAACTATACGAGACGACCCATTATGTTCCTAAGTGTTGTTATTTCCAGCACTCGGCTATGTTCCATTCACTGACTAGTCTTTATATATTGTGGCTATTGTTATGAATATGCTATTGTGAGGTGTCGACTGTCGATCATTCAATTAGTCAGCCCTTTTCAGAATATTGTCGCCATACCGATTGAGATCATGACAATGAACCCATGTATTAGCAGGCCCTACGTATGTAGATAATCGGATAATAATAATTATATAGTCTAAGGTCAACATAAACCCGCCACAGCGAAATGTTGTACAACTCGCCTACAGACGTACAAAGATTCTCTCAAGTGTGTGGACGCGCTGTTCGTTTTCCACCTAATGTTTCAACATATAGACGAGTCGTTCGAAAATAAATCCCAGTGGAGCGGTGTGTCTTGTGCCAGTACGTGAGAGGTAAGTGAACTATATTTATTCAATGTGTGAACACAATTTATTATTGACATTCAGTCGGACTTGAATAGAAAAACTCGTTGCTACCTGTAGCACTGGTCTGAAGGACCGTGTAAGAGGAAGTAAAACATAAATTAGGTACAGGTGTCAAGTCAACGCGAACTCTTGGTTACAACAGTCACAACTGAGGAATCTGTCCGTTCTTTCTTACTCGATGTGGCACAATTCTGTTGTGTCACACGAATACTTGCGCGCGAGACTATATTCCGCCTTTACGACGGGCCGGTTTTTTCGTAGAGATCCCATCTCCACAAAACTGAATTTGTCTGGAAAGTGGACAACGATGATAAGTGAACCCAGACATGACAACTGAATTGCCAGCACCAATGAGTGTGCTGCACCTGGTGAAGTATGGATGTCAAACCAAACGTCCAACCGATCGGTGCTCTTGTCGAACAGCAGGTCACAACTGCACAGATATTTGCAGATGGTCAGATGATGTGGAATCATGCATAAAGGTTGAGCAAATTGCCAGAGAGTGTGATGAGAATGTTGCTGAGGACGATGAGGAGGGCGATGAAGATGAGGTGTGAAATGTGCACTTTAAAATAATGTCAATGCCATTTACATTGTTCAATTCTCGACGACCTTCTCCGGGTAACCTTAACAATATTTATACAGTTGAAATAAGCATAACTCTGAAGTGGCTTAGATATAAAAATATCCATTTTATAAAAAAAAACGTACATATATGATGTATAGATTAAGACATAAAAAACCCTCATATTTTTATATTCCATTTCCCCACGCTTATGGTTAAAACACATACATTCAGATAAACAGATTCCCAGAATACCGACATGTTTCGTTATTGTTCATTGGTGTCCCCTTTAGCCTCTTGCACTTGTGATTTGTTTTCACCACTGATTTCCCACGGATTTACACATGTTCCCTAACTAAGATTAATATTATGAATATGATCTTATTATATGATGTCATTAACCTAGTCAGCCCTTTTTAGAACATTTTCGCCAACACGATCGAGATCATGTGAGATATGTAACATGTTGTAATTAGCGCATGTAATTGTAGGTCGTTTGTGAATAATTGTTGTTGCATAAGTAACCATACATTTACGTGTAGTCGGACTTGAATGGAAAGACTCACTGTTACCTGTAGCACCAGCCTGAAAGAGGATGTAAAATGCAGATTACGTACAGGTGTAAAGTCAACTAAATCAACTCAAGTGTCACGAAGAGGAGCCAAACTATCCCTCCTCGTTCCCTGTGATACAGTTGTGAGATAATGTGCACTGGTGTTGGTTTTCTCTTCAGATTTCACCAGCAACTCCATCACAACCTTTCGTCCTCGTCCTGTTTTCTGAAAATCCAGTTTGCAATTATCGCGTTACTTCTACTGTTGTCTTTTATCGTTCCTGTCTTTAATCCTCTACCGATATTCTTATATTACTCCTCAAACAGTGTCCACATTCAGCTGTGGTCTTCATACTTTGGTTCGTCCTGTGATTGTTTCTGTTCTATTTTGCCAATTTGCCGTCCTCCTCCAGCAATGCCCTCACCAATCTTCCAGTTAGGTTGCGTCGCTCATCCTTCGTCTGTCCGCCCTCTTTGTCTTGTTCCTTTGTACCATGTCCATTTAATAAATTGCGGCTTCTGTTTGTCAGTCTCCAGACCACTCAACCAAGACGGCGTGACACGCCCATGGGGCTCTGGATGTCTGTACGATAGTTACAACCTTTTCGCCATTATCTAGCAACGGATGACTAACGACTTGCACAAATACGATTGTATATTATATTTTAACCTACAACATTTATTTTGAGTAAATATACCGTGTTTTTGCTTTTGTTCAGCTATCGTAAGTATTGCAACAATACTATTGACAATAACATGTTAACAATAATAGATGTAGATAGCCATATGTCGTGTCAATGCCTCAGGTAATTGTTGACAGATGCCGGTATAGTCTAATGGGTGTGTGACCACTGTCCACAACGTCATGAATGTAGGTTTGTGATTAGGCACCCGTGAATCGGGCGTTGTGGGACGGGCTCAAACGTTTCTGAAGGGTGTAACACCCCACATTTATATCGGTCTTACGTTGGTCGTCGTTCGAATGTTTACATAATATTTATGTTATTATTATTAGCTAAGTTATATTTTATAATCTATTATTATTATTATTATTATTATTATTATTATTATTATTATTATTATTATTATTATTATTATTATTATTATTATTATTATTATTATTATTATTATTATTATTATTATTATTATTATTATTATTATTATTATTATTATTATTATACGTTACGGGTCACAAATGAAAGAGATTCCTGGCGAATCGGAACTCTATTATATCAGCAGTACAGAAATGATTAATAACGTTTGTACATGGAGGCAAATTGTCCTCCGGAATAATAATAATGCGTAATTTGCAGGTATTATTATATTAACAACAAATACTTGGAAGAGCACGCGCGAACGAGTGGTAGTGGATGTTGCTGAAACATAAAACATAACACTCATTGGCGACGGGACGAAATTTATATTGGAGGATCTGAGCCGGTGCTTCAGCACGACTCAGGCTCGCAGATACAGGGTCAGACGACGTGGATGAAGGTGTTATTGGTGTTTTTTTGCGGCAATGTACGCTCGCTTAGGCTCTTACAAAACCTCGTTTTGGAAAATGCTATGTATAATATACTGTGGGCTTATTCTATCTCCCTGGTGTCTGATTCTTATATTATTTCTTTAACAAACAGTCGTCCAATAACAGTTTTCCTTTCCTCGTTTTCTAGCATTCAGTAATGCCATATTCTGCTTACTAGAATAAAATGCCATTCTGAAAGTATGTCGTCAACCATAATTATCCGAAACAATGTTCGTAATTAGATATTTTGTCACCTAAATATTAAAAAACAAGCAATTATTCCACTGGCAATATGGCGGACACCGGTAGTTTGGTGGCAAAGCTCTTTGGAGCTCACCACGGTCCAGACACAAGACAGTCAAGTAATCTAACGGCCACTTAATACCATGTTATTTGTTAGAACATATTACAACATGGGCTGGCGACA
Organism: Oasisia sp. SBJ-2009; assembly: GCA_964017155.1. NCBI lineage: Eukaryota > Metazoa > Annelida > Polychaeta > Sabellida > Siboglinidae > Oasisia > Oasisia sp. SBJ-2009. The sequence goes on from OZ024854.1 coordinate 3,939,973, forward strand.
GTCATGCTGCTGTGCTGCAGAAAGCCACTACAGTCAAAGCATGTACATAGCACTGCACCAAGTTTTCATCGTACTATAGCATGTTAATCATTTACTGACTTCTGTTAATCAGTGTTGTATGTGTAGAAGACAATGTGTTCATACAGTTGGGTCGACCACTAATATGCCTGTTTCTGAGACATAACACTAGACCCATGATTGGCATAGGCCTATACGGGAAAGCTTCATGATCTAACTCAGCAGAGCGGAACGGTAGCGAAATGGCAATAAACCGTGGCGAGTCACGCTATGACCCGTGAACTCCGACAGATTGGAATAGGTAGATAGTTGTCGCCTATCAATCTCGCTCAGACCTTGCCAACTTTTTATGCCACCAATGGAGCTTACAAGTTCGTACGGTTCTTATAGTGTCACGAATCGATTTCGCAGTTCAATTGGCTTTGATCTCATTTGTATGGTATTAATTATATATATATATATATATATATATATATATATATATATATATATATTCCTGCTTGGACGTTGTTTGCCTAGAATGGTATAGTAGGTGGCCGCTTTATAAGATAGTGAAACATTCCTCTGGTCCTCTCACTTCGGAGATCCCAATTACATCCCATATCAACCTGGTTTCCCTAAGTGCTTCTTCGAGTTCTTGTGTGAACTCGATCCTCTTGTGTGTTCATCTCTTAGTAAAGTCCTAGCTGACGTTGTAGGTCGCTATTTCTAGTCTACTTAACCTCTTTCGGCGGCTCGTTTTTGACCCAGAGAATCTTAGCACCCCCTGCACGTAGTCCTAGTTGATCACAGCCACGTCCTTGGTCATGGACTCTTTCGGTGCCGCTGGGGACTGGGAGCCATGGCTTTGTCGTGCTTTACATGCTGGTGTTGGCCTACCCTTCCACGCTGGCCAGTGCGGGTTGCAAGGGCCAGGCGATATAAGGTGAAAGAAATTGCCCAAGTATCGACACGGTGGCTGTCGGGAGTCCGGCACTCTAACCACTCGGCTACCGCGCCCTCATATGTATGTATGTATGTATGTATGTATGTATGTATGTATGTATGTATGTATGTATGTATGTATATATATATATATATATATATATATATATATATATATATATATATATTATGTGAGAGAGAAATAGAGAAAGAGTGAAAGAGAGAAAGAGAGAAAGAGTGAAAGAGAGAAAGAGAGAAAGAGAGAAAGAGAGAAAGAGAGAAAGAGAGAAAGAGAGAGAGAGAGGCGAACTAGACGACTACTGGAAGGGCACCAACTTGCACAGGATAGCGCAAGATAGGCACATTATGTGGAAGCAGCATGCTGAAGCCTTCCCCCAACCACGGGACACTATGGCTGCACAATGATGATGATGATGGTGATGATGATGATGATGATGATGATGATGATGATGATGATAATGATAATGATCATGATGATGATATATGCATATTGTAGCGTGGGGTACATAAGAGGATCACACATATTGTCGTTCCTAACGTATTCTTCATTTCGGCAAATTCCCAGCAATAGAAGTAAATGTGAATGAGTCTGAGAGTCACTCTGATGCTCTGAGCTAGTCTAAGTGAGTCCCAGCTAGTCTAAGTCCCCACCATAGCTACACCACTGCCTGAGTGTGCGTCATCATCCGATAAGTTGGGACCAGCTTGAAGGGATGGTGTCCTTTTCAGTTCACATCAAAGTTAAAGAAGCAGATATATCATCTCATGTGACCAGTGAACAATACCCCATGCCAGCTGTAGTCACAAAGTAATTCGTTACATTTTTAGAATATATCAATGACACAATGTTACTTATTGAAAATATTATGTCTATAGATACAATAATAGCAAATTAGCATTATGATGACTTAGCTATAATTTTGGTGCTACCAATTTACTTGTGTAGGTCAAATACCATAATATGCTCTGTCACAATGTGTGTGTGTGTGTGTGTGTGTGTGTGTGTGTGTGTGTGTGTGAGTGTGTGTGTGTGTGTGTGTGTGCGTGTGTGCGTGTGTGCGTGTGTGCGTGTGTGCGTGTGTGCGTGTGTGCGTGCGTGCGTGCGTGCGTGCGTGCGTGCGTGCGTGCGTGCGTGCGTGCGTGCGTGCGTGTGTGTGTGTTTACATGTATGTATACGTATGTGTACACATGTGTACACACATGCGTATAGACACCACATTTGTCCTAAACCTAAAGTTGGTACACAACTAAATTCTTATTGAATGGCTGAAGTTCAGATACTTGGCAAAGCCATTACGTTTGCATAAATAAATTAGTGAATAATATTTTTAATGACCAAACACGTACCTTCAACTATAGGTTCTCCAATTAAAACCCTCGAATGTCACCCAGTTCAGGCACTCAAAAGTGCATCCCTGTTCTAAATATTGGGGTCTTAGCCTAAATAATATAATAATTATTATCCTCACAAAATATCGAGGGGCTCAGACGCAGGCCCCCACTCGGTGCCCAAGCATTTACAGATATTAATTTTACAGTCCAACCACTGAGGGACACATCATGTTTGGGAAATTGGGTGTTTATTTTCAAGACAACATTTTCTGCGCATTTCGTAGGAAGAGGAAGTGCTGTTTACTCCTAATGTTGAAAGGTCTGTCTACGCTGGTTCCAATGAGTTGTAATTCGAGTGCTTTGTTCTATGTTCTGCTCCAGGTGGCACCGGCTGCCGTGGACCGATACAATGGCGACAACCCTAATGGCACAGTGCTGCCTCCTGGCGATTGTGCTGATGATTGGTCATGTCAAGACGCAAAGTTAGTTGTGCTCCCCTCATCAACCGTAACAGAATCGTGTTACTGTATGGCAGCGTTCCGAAAACTTGATAATGCGTCGGCCAAGTTTTTTCCATTTTTCTGTCAGCGGTCCAAATCTTTTAAGTTTATAGTTTTTTGGTGGGGGTGAAACGCTTGAACAACCTACCATTTTCAGATTATATTTATAATTATAAAGAATACACTTTACTTTGTAAATGTACAGTTACAATAATTTATACATAGCAAATTATGTACCCTTTTCATCATCTTTGAGAGCAATTCATTACTATTTATTTTCATTCTTATGATTATTATGATTATTTAATCACTATACCCAGACCTATTTTATAACGTATAACTATTTACAATTACCATGCATGTACAAACCCGGCCGTGAACAGGCCGGCCGTCCCGGATATGTACATGTCAAAACAAAGTGTTATTTATTATTATTATTATTATTATTATTATTATTATTATTATTATTATTATTATTATTATTATTATTATTATTATTATTATTATTATTATAATAATAATTATTATTATTATGTGACCATAATTTCATGAGCACACGCGACGGTATGTTTTAAATATTTGTTAAACTTTGACATTCATGGCCCTGGTCGCTCCAATTACTCTCCTCTCGAGTTAGGTTTGGTTTGACTCGCACGTAGGCCTTATAGGTCTATCTGATATAACCAATATGATGTTCGGATTTGTTCCTACTTTCATTAACAGACATTTCTGCCATAAAATAACAACTTAGTGCCAAATTGCATTTTATAGGGAGGGAGGGAGGAAGGGAAGGAGGGAGGGAGGGAGGGAGGGAGGGAGGCAGGGAGGGAGGGAGGGAGGGAGGGAGGAAGGGAGGGAAGGAGGGAGGGAGGGAGGGAGGGAGGGAGGGAGGGAGGGAGGGAGGGAGGGAGGGAGGGAGGGAGGGAGGGAGGGAGGGAGGGAGGGAGGGAGGGAGGGAGGGAGGGAGGGAGGGAGGGAGGGAGGGAGGGAGGGAGGGAGGGAGGGAGGGAGGGAGGGAGATTATACACATATTTATTATCATGTTTTGCTAATTGTTCATTACATTTTTGTACCCACTTTGATATATTCTACAGGAATGTCGACAAATCACAAGTAAGCTACATCAACACATGTTCATGCCTATACAGTGCTTTCGTTGTTGTTGACAGTGGGTCCGTGTAACGGAGGGACAGGACTCTTGATGGGGCCAGTTGGACAGCTCAACAGGAGGAGAACGAGCGTCGGTTTTGACATGACGTGTCAATGGAAGATCGAAGTCGACAAAGGCAAGGTGGGGAAGAAACGTGTCTGTCCTTCTAAATAAATATAGTACTTTTTTGTCCATTGAAATGGCAATTATAGAATTTACAAAACTCAACTGTAGTAGGGTTGCCATCATCATCGTTCAAAAGATTGTCTTATAAAATATTTCTTCCGATAAAACGTGCACATTTGATATTATTATGTTGGACAATGCAGAGGTGGAACAACCAATAAATACAGCAGATACGCGCCAAGGGCTCACGATGGCCAGTTGCTCACGACAATATATGACCATTATTATTTGTGTAATAAATATTCACAAAAGGTAAGATTTTGTCAATGACAGTTATTGCATTTGTTTCATTGTCACACTATTGGTCCATTGAGAGTTTATAAGCCGGGAATAATCACGATGTAGGCCGGGTGTGTTTGTATATACATTATAGATGTGTTATTATATAACTTACAACACTGAAAAATCATCTTCAACTGGTCTTCAGATATTACAACCAACTGGGAAAGATGCTGCAGCTCTGACTCAGCACACCTAATCTTTTGTAAATAATAACAATCCGCGGTCCGTATTTAACACGTAGTGACAGATTGATCGTAGCGCCGCCTGTCGCAATGCAGCTGGTGGTGCCGTTTGGCCAGCCACGCCTAGCCTCGGTTACCCAGACTCCGTGAGGTGGCAGCACTTTTAGGCCCCCTCAACTACGCCTGGGACAGTATATATTCTTAAGTTTCTACATCCGGGCAGCCTTACCCCAGAATAGGGTAGAGACGCTGATTGGCTCTCAGGCCAACTATGAAATAAAAATTTAAATAACGATATAGTTTTACAAGATAATAATATCATTTGAAAAGTATTCACCATTGAACTTATAGTAACACAACAGTAAGTAAAAATTATTATTTATATATATATAAAGCCGGCAAATTATTATTATTAAATTTACCGTTGTTTATAAAATAAGAATTACGGCAGGATTAACCAGTATCCGTGAGGTGGCAGCATTGTCTAGCCCGACACGGATAGCATACAAATTAAATAAGGAAACCGTTTGATTAAATAATGCTGTATTATAAAAACTATTAAAAATTAAACTTATATTAACCCAAAATAAATAGAAATACAAATTTTCAGTTGTTTATAAAAAAAAATATTACGGCAGTGTCCGTGAGGTGGCAGCATTTTATAGATCACGCGGATACCAAACAAAAGCCGGCAAATGTCACCAGACTGTCTTCTCGGCGTAGTTCCGCAGCCGACCGACAGTCGGTTAAGCGAGACTAGCCACACCTGGCTATTAATTGGCGATCACGCCCGATGCTGTCCATGGGGTAACCACGGATTTATATACCGAATGGTTCTTCCCGTTATCCGTGTAGATATATATGTGTCAGGAACCTAACAGTGCGTAAGACCTAGATATCGCATTTATGTGTTATATAAATACTCTGTACAAGTACACCGTCTTAAAATAATGATTTAAACCCTAGTTACATATTTGAACGTGTTTAGGGAAGGTAGAGACCCGGCTTTAGTTGGTACTGTTAGTGTTAATTGGGCCACCCACGTTTCCCAGACTACAGATTGGACCATTGTTCGATTCAACCTAGTGATAGAGTATGTTATTTGAAGATGAGTGATGCATACATTGTGTGGCAAATAGTGCAATAATCCAAGAATTGCAACAAATAATGTTTATGTTTTTAAAGCATTTTCGTGGTTTAAAAAATATCTGTATGCCTGTTGTCATGAAATGGCTGCAACTCGGCAACGCGCGTAACATGCTGATGACGGTAAATATAAAGTTGTCTATTATTGTATCGCTGAAATCATCCCATCAACTGATAATACATGACTACATGTCTACTTCAAAGCATTTCTCCTCAAAATGGACCGAGCAAAGTGAACTGTACTTGGACTGGAGGGATTCCAAACAGTACGCCCGCAAATGTGAATCAATTTCTTCAATACTACCGGTTGTTTCAACTATTATTGCAACCGTATGCCGAACAGTAAGGCATTATTACTAAAGTTTACCATAGATTTAACCACAGATTTAGATACACGTCTATAAGCAGCTGCTAGATGTCACGCCAACTGAACGAACTGTCGAAGACTCGAAGTTGTTGACCCTTAACAACGTCGCAGGTTAAGGGTCAGACATAGAATGCCGCGCGCTGAATGGCCAAGCCAAATTAACCCTTCACTTAATGGCGGCGTCTAGACCATCGTGGATTTCGTTAGAATTTTAGACTTTAAAGTCACATTCTGAGTAAACCGCTGACGTTACTTTTTTTGCCTTTAAAGAGGGTTGGAAGGTTAGTTGAGCATGTTAAATAAAATGAAGAAATTTTGTTGCAATGCCAATAAGTCTTGAATGATATCTTCCTTAAATGTATTGACTTATTAATTATGCATATACCTGTTATGACATTCAATGTGTTATTGCCTTCTTTTCCAGCGTGTGGGTTTGCACTTCTCCAATATTTATATATCTGGACGGAGTCAATGCCGCTATGGAAAATTCAACATCTACGACGGAAGTAACACCTCTGCACCGATGATAGACTATCTTTGTGGCGACTATTCACATGACGATATCACCTCAAGCGAGAATACCGTGTTCCTGTATTATGAGGTTAAGCGTGGCGGGAGTTCCGGGTTTATGATATCATACTCCACTACTGACGGTAAGACATCCACCTGATAGCGTCTCAGTAGTTCATTAGGAGACTATGATAAAATTCAAGTTGTAAACATTTACAGATGCAATATTCTCAGGGATGGACAGAAAGATAGTCCTGCCGACGTGCCCTGCACAGGTCCACTTGCGTCATCTGACTTGTTCAGTCACGTCTGTGACCTTTGTCTTTTCTCTTACTCTGATGTTTGTCCATGTTTCCGCGCCGTATGTCGTTGGTGGAAGTACGCATGAGTTGTAGACTTATCTCTTCAAGCATATACCAATGTTACCCTTGAAGATGTCGCGGTACTTGGTGAATGCCGTCCATCCGGCCGTGATTCTTCTTTGACTCTCCTTGTCTTAGTGTTGTCTCTGGTGCCGCATCTCTGTCCCAAGTAGATGTAGCTTACAGCGTTCTTAACCTGGATGTTGGTTTGCCGTTTTCCATCACCACCTTTGTCTTCGACTTATTCCCCCATAATGTTATCTTTGATACATCTTTTGGGTTAGTGTGGATTATGGCACTCTGTTCAGTGTCGTATTATTCGGTGTATAATTCTTCTAGTTATTCTATGATCTTATCTTGATCATGGATTTATCTACCCTGCTTGTCTAGGAGTATAATCAGTCTGTCTTCTATTGAAAGTTCTACAGAACGTTTTTCTAAAGGAAGTTCTCAAACGTTTCATTGAATTTCTGTTGAAAGTTCTATAGAACGTTTTCCTAAAGCAAATCCTATAGAAGTTCTAGAGAATTTCCTTTGAAAGTTCTACAGAACTGCTTTTTGTAAACATTTTCCATAGAGCTCTATAGAAATTTCTACAGAACGCTTTTTGCAGGGGATACAGAGAACGAGAGAGGTAGATAGATATGTTTATTTTCCCAAATTGTGTTGTGTGAAGATAAACATGTAGTCGCTGGCATGGACCTCAGTTAGGGTTTGATAGTTGTCTACCTTACATCATTGTTTGATCGTATTTCAGTGCATGCAATTTATAATGTGCGCTTCATTAGTGGTTGCTTATTCACGCAAGTAGTAATATGGTGAATGTATAGGTGCAGAAGCGCATGTTTGTGGTTGATGTTTATAGTGTGGGAATTGATTAATTATCTCATTAACTCATTAACTCATTAACAACAACTCACTCATTAATGGTTTTGTATCTATGAATTATACATGGTTCAAGCTGTATATGGCACATTTCTCCCTGGTTTATCTCCGAAAAAGAAATAAGGTGCTGACAGACGTGATGTGATATATACGAGTTGGATGATTCTGGCAGTTTTGATTAATTATGATGTTTCTTCAGTGTTAGCTAATTTTGTATAAGATATATAGATTTTTGGTTTTCAAATAATTTTTAAAGTGTGTGTATGTTAATCATAAGTAATCAATTATTTGAACATTTACCTATGTTTGCTTGTACATGTCCATATATATATCAACAGTGGTTGTTACGACTGTTTCTGCAGCAGCGTGTGGCAATGAGAGCGCGGTACTGACTGGTGCAGGAGGAGAGGTTGTGTCAATATATCATGGCAATGATTACTATGAATGTTCTCCACGAGTCTGGCACAATGGGACGGCAGTATTGAATGAAACAAGAGGATATTTTCTAGTAATATCTTATGCACTGATTGGTATGAATGTTTCTGCAGGAGCGTGTGGCAATGTGACGGCGGTACTGAGTGAGGCACGAGGAGAGTTTGGGTCCAACTATGGTAAAGACGAAAGTTGCCAATGGAGAATTCAAGTCGATGAAGACCAGGTAAACATTGCTGGCTTTTGTCTTCTCTTTTAGCTCGTAGGTGTCTAATGAACATTTGAATTATTAATGGTACCATATATTGATAACACTATTACAATTTATTTTTATATTATTATTATTATTATTATTATTATTATTATTATTATTATTATTATTATTATTATTATTATTATTATTATTATTATTATTATTATTATTATTATTATTATTATTATTATTATTATTATTATTATTATTATTATTATTATTATTATTATTATTATTATTATTACTATTATTATACCATGAGGGTTAATGCACGCACACGCACGCACTCACGCACACACGCATGCACGCACGCACGCATGCACACACCACACACGCACGCACCACACACACACCACCCATACGCACGCACGCACACACGCACGCACGCACGCACGCACGCACACACACACACACACATTCTATATACACACTCACACCTACCATAAACATGCGCATGTGCTTGCACATACACGCATTAGTTGTATTTTTTACTTCTAACTTCTTAAATTACGTTTTCGACTAATGTATTTTAGCCTTCTATATTTTTATTTCTTTTCTTTTTATTTATTTATTTGTTTATTTTTAAGAGTCTGTTTATTTGACACATTAATAATGTAAAGTTAATCATATAAGTCAGTCATATGTCTAAGTAATACCTTTTCAAGTTATATCTACTACATGCACATGTGCCTTGAATAATTTAAACTAGATTTGGTGCTATATAAGTATATTTATTTATGAATATGTACACACACACACACTCAAATATATATATATATATATATATATATATATATATATATATATATATATATTCATTTTATACAACATACGTATATATACATATATGCATACATACATACATAAATTCATGCATATATACATGCACATACGAATGCATGCACGCATATATGTAACCCGCACTGAATTTGTTTGAAAATGACTTTCCAGCGGCAGTCGTTCCCAAATAGTATAATGTAACATATGTAAGTTATCTAAATGTTATGACTATTGTTTAAATGTGTTGATATGGGTGTGTTTTGACACCTATCAAATGTCGTGTAAAGAGTGTGATTGTTTTAGTCACAACACATTACCCACTTTCTCTTCAGCAATAATACAAGTAAATTGTCTCTGGTGGCGCTATGTTTGGTACCACCGGAACGCTGGATTTCTATTCTAAACACTGACACCATTTTCATTTTTTACTTTCCCATAAATTTTCATGTTAATGGGACTTTCGTGAAGGCTAAGCGTCACCTCGTGACATAAATTACCTCTCTGATTGGCCAGGTGTCATTAACGCGCGTAAGATCAACTTCCGGTATTTTGTTTACGCTCGGTTTCCTTGACAATTCACTGTTAAAACGAACTATTTCAGTATTATTATATGAAGTTGAGCAAGGACAATATTGTCACTTATCTTCTAAATGAAACTGCTCGCTGTGGCCTCAGTGATATGTGTCTTAGAGATGTGGCAATCGATTATTTCATGCATGGCAGTCCCGGGATATTTTTTGCACTTTAGTTTTAGCGACCTAGCACTACGCTAAAATCCGGTGGTGGTACCTAATTTCCCTCACCACTAAAGATGCAGTATGTAAAGCAATCTAATATAATTATTAATTTAATAATAATATATTGAGTATGTCATGTATTGACTGGTTTGATTGCTTTATGAAAACGCACTGCTTAAAACTTTTAAATACACCGAATGCTGTCACTTCCAATGTTTGCATCTGACCTGTCACTCTCGTCTCAGACTAGATTTGATGATCTATGCCTGCCTCTAAAGTGTTGTATGGGTTGTAGGCTTCAAGCATAGATATACACTATCATAATTATAATGTATTTAAACTGGCCCATCTGGAGCAAAACATGTGAGAAGTAAAATCTTCACAAATAAAGGAGTGACAATTTAAGGCCGTTTTTCTCAAATTAGTACATTTAGCATTTTCGACATTCAAATAAGTGTATCTCTGGACATAATGTGACTATAAGTAACATTGAAGTATCATTACTTCCGTCTGAATCTACTCTGTCCAAATATGCAATAAAACACAATACCATTATTTTCGAGAAGCGTCTCATTTTGGCATGGTGGGTGACATATATACATACTCACACATACACACAAACACATAAATACACACACACACATACACACACACACACACACACACACACACACACACACACACACACACACACACACACACACACACACACACACACACTCACTCACTTACTCACTCACTCACTCACACTGATATATACACATCGTGTTTGTCTACAGCGCGTGCGTCTGGACTTCGTCAGCTTCACACTCCCCAGCTGCAGCGATTGTAGTTGTGACAAAGTGAACATTTACGACGGAAGAAACGCCACAGCTCCATTGATCCACACACTCTGTGGCAGCGATCTGCCGGGAAACGTCACATCCAGTGGGAATGAGTTGTTCGTTCACTTCGAGTCTGACGGCGCAGACAGAACTCGGGATTTTCGGATCCAGTATTCGGCATTTGGTAAGTATTTGTTCTCCCTTCATCATCACCATCATCATAAACTTGATCATGACCATGATCATCAACATCACCGTCATCTTCATCATAACCTGTCTATATATATATATATATATATATATATATATATATATATATATATATATATATATATATACGTGAAGATTTTCATCAAGTTGGCAGTATATTATTCGAAACAAATTTCATAATTACACAACTAGCAATTCGACTTACTTCTACGTTTCGACCACCATCGGCGGCCTTCTTCATGAACTGAATGTTCAGTGGTCACTGCTTGCTAGAAGAACATTTGGTACCAGACTTGAAGAACATAAAAAAGAAGTGGAAACGGTAACATCTAGACGTTTTTACTCGCGAGGCAAGGAAGTGTTCGACAAACGTCGAACACAAATAAGCCATTACCGACAATGCGGAAAGACGCAACTGAGTGATAGACTGGGAGGGTGCGAAAGTGGTGGATAAGGAGACGAACAGGTGTGCGCGTTGGATAAAAGAAGCCATCTGGATTAGGAAGACGAAACCAACTATGAACAGCGACGAGGGGGGCTACATACTAAGTCACGTGTGGGACAGTCTGCTCGCCACGCCAGCTAACGAGCAGTGACCAGTGAACATTCAGTTCATGAAGAAAGCCGCCGATGGTGGTCGAAACGTAGAAGTAAGTCGAATTGCTAGTTGTGTAATTATGAAATTTGTTTCGAATATATATATATATATATATATAAGGCTAAATGCTGCATAGGGAGACATGTGCATATACGGCCACCTACAGGAGACCGGCCTTATATTTTTATTTAACTGATTTTCAATGATGTCTAATTGGAACATTGTCTGTAATACAAATATACATTATGTACTAAAATGTGGTTATGATATTTTAATGAATAACATGTGTGCAAACAAATCGGTCTCCTCAAAAACGTTATGCATAGATGCCGCGTACGGGAGACCGGTGTGTTAACGGAAATTAGTTATTCTTGTTTGTGGCAGTGTATATAACGCCGGCATATTATATATAAAATCCAATACAACAATAATAACATAATATATATATATATATATATATATATATATATATATATATATATATATATATACATATACATATATATATATATATATATATATATATATATATATATATATATATATATATATATATATATATATATATATATGTATATACAAACATTTACACTTGAGTAGTTTGTTTTCGAGCATGTTGGCTAATTCACAGAATCTTAATAAACTGCAGTCGTAGTCCCAAGCAGTGTATTATTGACGTTGGACTTACAAACACAGTCGCAGTCACTGACGTGAAAGTGTCGATGACGATGCCCCTTTTTGCCGCTTGGCCTTGCTGTGATATTGACGTATAATGTGCATTAAAGGACAAAAAAGGCTACGGCTTCGTGTCATACACCTAATAGAGTTTATACAAAGTAACAATTTCCACATATACTCAACTTTTTAACGTCAGCGGTTTACTCAGAATGTGACTTCAAAATCTAAAATTCTAACGAAATCCACGATGGTCTAGACGCCGCCATAGGTGAAGGGTTAATTTGGCTTGGCCATTCAGCGCGCGGCATTCTATATCTCGGTCAGCTTCCGGCGACGCTGTTAAGGGTCAAGGGGTCAGAGCACAGTTAGACTTCCTGGTCTAACCCATACGAATGTAGTACCTTAATAATTGTGTCCTTTGAGGTTTATAAAAATTCTTTTTATGTGAAATGAGTACAGTAGGACAGGCATACTTGTAGGTTCAGTGCTATGATGTATCTGCAGTGCAATGACGCATGTTAGGCAGAGTGTAGTTGGCGTAGTGATTTTTTAGCCATTTTTTCTTACATGACCCTGCGGATGCAGAAAAACATGCTAAATTTGGTCAATATTGAGGGGCAGAATACATGCATGCATTTTAAGAGAGCCTGAGATATGCTTTTTTGACGAAATTTGAACAGCATATCAGTGACATGACTGCAGTGATTGTGTTAAAATTTAATGGGAAAATCAACAGTGCTCTGTGCCCTAATAAGTAGGTTATGCAAATGAATGCTGGGTGCGTTTTTGCATCATGGACGCCATCGTAGCGGCAGGACTGCTAGAAAAAATCACAGAAAACATGCTTTTATCTGAAAATGGTCAGTGCTACCTATGGACAGCAGGTATGAAGGGAAAAAACAACAGATATGGTGTCATTAGGTGTGAATTTCGGGGTAAAAAAAGGTCAATTAATGTGCATCTTGTGATGTATTGCATAGCAAACCAAGTGACGTTAGAAGACATTGCTGGCATGGACGCAAGTCACCTATGCCACAATAGCCTATGTGTTACTGCTTCACATATAGTGGTAGAGCCACATGGAATAAATAATAGTAGAATATGTTGTAAAAGTCGTTTAGATGGATGCTGTGGACATACACCTTTTCCCGAGTGTTTAGTGTCGCTGGCTTTGCCTACAGAGAAATGAGATGGTTACGGTAGGTGACACTTACTTCGTCTTCGTTCATGTTCGTAGTGATGTCTGAAGAGCTGTCATTGCCACGTTGATGATGATATTGGTGTTGTCGAAGCTTTCCCCGTACGAATCGTAATGTTTGTGCGTCAATCCATAGCTGCGTATGATGTGTTGATCGGGTAGGTAGGTCAGCCATGAGTAATTGTGGTTGCAGGTCTTGTACGTCTCGGCGAGACGTTCACGTGTGAAAAAGGAAAGGGCTGTAGTGTATGGGTTAATGTTTGACAGCAGTATTCACACACAAAAAGTTGCTCATTTCTTCTTTTTTGTCTAGTCACTCTTTGTCCGAGTAATTGTGATTGACTAGCTGTCTCAATGATCGCAATGAGTAAGTGTGCTCACCGTGGGTTTGTTGTGTCTGCCGTTGCCTCCTCCTCCTCTTCAGCACAGGCTTCACTGCTGTCACATTTTTTGACGCCTGTCTCTTCCCCTTTGTCCGGGCTGCTGTCACGTCGAGCTGGCATTTCTTGTAAATGTCCACTTGACGTCGGTTTCGCTTCGCAGCAAAGTAGTTTGACACCCTCCTGAACTTTGCGTACCGAGCATGTAGCTTCACAGATGGTCGTCGACGATATGCCCTCTGGTATTCACCTTCATTCTGTATCTGCTTGGCGGCTTGTGCGACACGTCCTCCTGGTGTGATAGGACAGTGCACACTCTCCAATTTTCGAAGCAATGAGACACCTGCACCGTAATTCATGCGGTCCATCACCGAACACAGGCGTCCCTGTGCATTCCTGGAGAACTTCACGTTTTTTGGAAGTGAGGCAGAGATTGCCCGGTTTGCAGCCTCATTTTTGTTTGTCGTCAGTCGCATTTTTGTCAGTTGGAGGGCTGCAGCACCGAGCCGCATTTCAATTAGCTGCTGTAATGCAGCCCTATCTGCGTCTGTCATGTTGACTCTGTGCAGGCCACATGCTTTCAGGTGTTGTGACCTGTGCCACCAGTTATTTCGTGTTCCACCTTTGCAAATAATTCCATGTCGGCGACAATTTCTGCATGATCCAGCGTAACAGTCGAGTGTAGCTTGTATGATTCGCGGCATCTTGTTGGTGATGACAGCGATGTCTCCTGCATACAGAGTATGCATGTCGGTGTAGACCTGCTGACAGCGATTCTTCACGTCTTCTGCAAACATCTTCTTGTTCTCTGCTCGAATGATCGCAGTGTCTCCGGGAAACATCCTGGGGGAGAATTGTGTCTTCATGATGTGGCGAAACTGTGTTTCGCCAAGATGTGTCGTGTCTGATTGTCGCTTTATGGCTATTGCAGGCATGCCTGCTTGAATGCCACGTGATCCAAGTGCATCCCCATCAGTTGCCACAAATTTCACTCTAACATTATCCTTCGCTAGACTCAATCCCATCTCTCTGCCCATTCTATATTCAGAGATCGGGTCGACAACTGGAATGGTTGCTGTGCAGCCTTCGTGCCCTGGGCAACTCACGTCATAGCCTCTGTTTCGGAGTGTTGAACCGAGTTTGCATAGCTTGTTTTCGAGGTGAAAACCAATGATGTCGTGTCTGTCTGTCTGCCATTCTATGCATGTCGCAATTGCCTGACTACAACTTTGCCCCGCTCCATAACTGTTCTTCAGTGATGAGCTGTTATACCTGACATCTGTGCTGATGTTGATGGCTGCATTGTGTTCGTGACCACGTAGACTGTTTACTTCTCGTATCTTCTCCCTCTTCTGCTTCAAGTCATCCACTGTGTGCTGTGCAGTTATGGTGGCGACCTTGTTGGCAGTTTTTTGCATTCCTCTGCGGCTTGGCGGAGGTACATTTGCTGACGTCAATAGGTAACACATCTTTGTGTTCGAGATGGCCGAATCCTGCAGTCCTATCTGCAAGGCGACATTTGTCGTTGCAGGCTTCTGTCCACGGCCACCAGTCGGAACTTCGTCATATAGTTTGTACATGCCTGACTTGAATTGACAGTTTACGCAATGAAGAGACTGTTGCCACGCTAAGCCTATCTTCCGTTCATTTGCTATGGAGAAACGAGGCGTGCATCCATTGCTCTGCTCGGCATGCAGCTGTATGCAGTCGTTCCACATCATGGCATTTTTCTCGACATTTAGCAGACGCATCTCAGCACATGCAGGAGCGTCATGCCTGTCTGTCTCTAGGTATTTGTCGGTCAGATCTCGGCACCGGTCACGTCGTGGACGGAGTATCTTCGTACTTCCTGGTCGCCCTTCCGAGTCCGGTACTGTCAATAAGCCACCTGCAGTGACTTGCACGACTCGTGCAAAGCTGCCCTGGTCAAGCCTGGGCAGCCAGACACCGGCGGTCGTTTCAGTCTTTTCTGTCTCCGAAGCTGTGTGGCATTGATGACCTTTCCTGAAACCACCGACTTTTGTCTTAATTCCACAGTAAGGAGGAATTCGCTTGCTACGCTTACCTTTAGCATCGTTTGGCATTGTGAAGCAGAATCAATCAATCGCAACTATCGTATCAATATCTTAAAACCGTTGTATGGAAGCACACACGTCTTGTCAATGTGGAATTTCCAATAACAGTGACAAAGACACAGCATTTTTATGGGGGGTGGGGTAATGTTAGCAGTTGTACATTATTTGCTTAGGAGAATCTTTCAAGCCAGGCTAGATAACATTGAAGTCTGACAGGTCAGCTGTCAATTGAGACCACTGGCAGGTTCCTGGGCCTATGTGTCCTCAAAGGGCAGTGCAGGGAGCATCAGAATTTATGACAGGCTTGCAGACAGTGTGACCAGGCGTGCCTTTGATCTCGTATTGGCCAATTGACTCCTTGATGAGACAGTGATCATTGTTCCATTGTTCTGAGGGAGTTTACTGATTGCTTTGTGTAATGGCATTAAATTTGACAAGTTGTGGCATCTCACTTTTATTAAATGCCAATCTTAAAGTGAAACATGTACATTATTATATAGGGTTACAGTGGCATATCTGTTTTTATTTATTTGTTATCCCACCACATGATATCAACAGACTATGTATGATTTTCTTGCAGATTATATGATGAGCTGTCACAGAAAAATGCAGAATGCAAATCTGTTCACGCTGTCAGTTGTAGTGTGGTGAATGACATAATACATATTAGGACAATTGCATACAGTATACAGCCCATATGTGTGTGTGTCAACATAACGGGTGGCCACTTGTAACGTGGGTAAACAATTACTAGATGAAGGGATGGGATTGATTTTTTTCTATTCTGCATGATATATGTGTATGTTTCAAAAGAGCTTGAATTCAGTGTTTTAAAAAAAATCAAAATTTCTATTAGGGGTCAGAGCACAGTTAGACTTCCTGGTCTAACCCATACGAATGTAGTACCTTAATAATTGTGTCCTTTGAGGTTTATAAAAATTCTTTTTATGTGAAATGAGTACAGTAGGACAGGCATACTTGTAGGTTCAGTGCTATGATGTATCTGCAGTGCAATGACGCATGTTAGGCAGAGTGTAGTTGGCGTAGTGATTTTTAGCCATTTTTTCTTACATGACCCTGCGGATGCAGAAAAACATGCTAAATTTGGTCAATATTGAGGGGCAGATTACATGCATGCATTTTAAGAGAGCCTGAGATATGCTTTTTTGACGAAATTTGATCAGCATATCAGTGACATGACTGCAGTGATTGTGTTAAAATTTAATTTTTTGCTCAGGTCCAGTTTCCTTATAATCTGACAAAACGTTAACATGGCCACCAATGGGAAAATCAACAGTGCTCTGTGCCCTCAACAACTTCGAGTCTTCGACAGTTTGTTCAGTTGGCGTGACATCTAGCAGCTGCTTATAGACGTATATCTAAATCTGTGGTTAAGTCTATGGTAAACTTTAGTAATTATGCCTTCGTATTCGGCATACGGTTGCAATGATAGTTGAAACAACCGGTAGTATTGAAGCAATGGATTCACGTTGGTGATTTGCGGGCGTACTGTTTGGCACTTTGCTCGGTCCATTTTGAGGAGAAATGCTTTGATGTAGACATGTATCATCAGTTGATGGGATGATTTCAGCGATAACAATAATAGACAACTTTATATTTACCGTCATCAGCATGTTACGCGCGTTGCCGAGTTGCAGCCATTTCACGACAACAGCCAAACCCTATGCAGGGAATCTACGTGGAGAGCGCCTCGATCACCGTCGTGACGTCATTCTTCGTCTAAGATGGGGTAGCGCATAGAATTTGGATGGCTGGGTGTTAAAAAATATTTTTCTGGTAAACCGCTGGCGTTAAAAAATTGAGTATATGTGGAAATTGTTACTTTATATTAACTCTATTAGGTGTATGCCACGAAACAGTTAACTTTGTTTTGCCTTTAACTCTATTAGGTGTATGCCACGTAAAAGTTAACTTTGTTTGTCCTTTAATAAACTGACGACAGCCTTTGTGTATACCGTATTGTCCCTAATAGACGCGCAGTGCGCGAGTGGGAAGGCTTGGGTGCGCGTCTATTAATTTCTCAAAAGTGAGTCGAATTTGGTTACCCGGTATATAGGCTTTTAAACAGAGTAGATAACTAATCCGCAATGTGGCGCCACTGAAGTACGCATATGCATAGCGCCTCCAAATGAATGACCCGAGAAATACCTCTTTTAAATAAACATTTTACTACGTCTACGTAATGCTTTCGGTACAATCTTCAAATTCCTTTAATAATGTTAAATAAATATAGTAATGTGAACATAGAGTGGATTTACTGCATGTAAAAGCTGCAATCGACCATGTGCATCCGAAACGGCAAATCAGTGTCGACACATGATATCAATGACGATGTCGATAACAATCATTTTACGATGTACGTGGTCCTGACTAGAATTGTATAGAACCATGAGTCAATAACATATGCAAATACTTAAATTGTCAATTTTCTAACTAATCGATAACATATGCAATTACTTAAATTGTCAATTTTCTAACTAATCGATAAAAGGATAGCTTATTAATTGAAATACATATGCCTGCATACGAATTTATATGACAATTACTGTCTCGTATTCTTGTTATCGAAGTTGGCTGATGCCAGTCGCACTCCGCGCCCGCTGGCGATTCATCTGGAATGGAGTTGTGAAACGGGTGACAATCTCAACTGTCACGCTAGGAAGTGGCATTTTCCCAGTGCAAAATCTACTGGATAAATTGATGTGGTAACAATGAGTATTACAGCTGGGGCAAACGCGTAGAGAAAAGTCTAAGGGGTGATGGGAGACAGACACATATGACGTAAACGTAAAGGAAAACTGCTTAGCTCGTGTATTACCGCGGCATACATGAATACACTAGAGACGATGACACTAACAGAGAAACAACAGAATGTCCAGGTTTGCAAACAATTACCTGGTAAGAATAATCGTGGGAGTTAAGAGAGCTGATAAGAGAAAATGGATGAAATGTGAGTGGATGTTGAAGTGAAGGAAAGTTCTAAGACGAAATTGATGAGGAGTACATGGACTGGTCGTGTGGAAAAAGAGAGTTCAAGGCCGAAGACTCTGACTAAAGACGGCTTCCCCGTGTATACTGGTGGTTTCTTTTATTTTTCTTCTGTTCCAGTCATGCTCCATCTTGTGTCACATGATGTGACTCATGTGACACGACCATGGAATTCGGTCCGGTGAAGAAAGCTGTGAGAGAGCCGAAATATATGAAAACAAAAAAAATTCTTGAGAGGTTAATCATTTACTAGTTACAAATGTTTGTAATTAATTTATAAATAATCTTATAAGCGGTGTATTATTAATGTTCATTGTAGGACCATGCAATGGCGGATTGGCGATTTTGACTGGATCAAGTGGAGTGCTTTCTACAAAAGGAACCTACTACAAAAATAATGAGAGGTGCAGCTGGAAGATTGAAGTTGACAAAGGGAAGGTGAGCAGTTAATTGCTAGCACTTTTGTGAAGTACATTTCCTCATTTACACGAATATACCTGATTGTGCTACGATGCTATGAGTACGTAGTTATATAACTACTATATATGAATCTGTAAAATGAATACATACGGTCATTTATGCTTTAATAATTTACTTTATGAATTGTAAGCTTATTAGTGTCAAGAAAGAACAGATGAAACATTAAGTAACGATCCTGAGCTAGATCTCGGGTACTTGTATAAGAGAATACCGAAAGTGAAGACGTAGAAACGAACCCCTTTATTTTAGCAGATATAAATAGTAATTACTATTATGTTAACGTTAATGACAATAATAATAATAATAGTATAGACATTTGTATAACGCCATAAATCCAAGTTACCGTGTTCGAAGGCGCTGCTACAACAAATCATAGAAAGAAACTAAAAGTAAAAAATCATAAAAACACGGCATCAAATATCGAAAAGATTTAATTAAAATACACATATTCATAATAATAAAAATAAAACTACTTATAATAATAATAATAGTACATATTATGAATGTAAAAGTACTAAAAGCAGCTCAGAATAATAAATAAATAAATAAATAAGTAAATCCTAACAACTTAAAACATCAGTCAATGTTCATGAGTAAAAATCTCTTTTGAATATGTGTGTGTGTGTGTGTGTGTGTGTGTGTGTGTGTGTGCGTGTGTGTGTGTGTGTGTGTGTGTGGGTGGGTGTGGGTGGGTGGGTGGGTGGGTGGGTGGTGGGTGGGCGAATGGAGCAATGTAGTTTGACAATTTTCGTTGGGTTTATATTAATATGATATATGTCCATGTTATATTATGTTTTGCTTTACTTACAGCGTGTTCAGTTCGCCTTCACCAGACTCGACCTCCAAAGTTGCAGCGATACGTGCAACTGCGACAAAGTCTATATATACGATGGAAGTGATGCCACAGCGCCAATGACACACTCAATATGCAACCAGAAATTCTTAATTGGTGATATTACATCCAGCGGAAATACGGTTTTCGTTTATTTTGGATCGAATGCTAAATATAGATATCATGGATTTGAGATACGGTATTCTTCTGTTGAAGGTAAGACAGATTGTTCTAAATTCGATTGCTCTACGGTAGGGAAGACAAATATAAAAAAGCAAAATATGGAAACGTGCACACAATACTGATTACAATTTAATATAAAATTTAATGTTATAATATAATGTAAAGTTGTGTGGAAAAGCTGCCCCTCATCTGTTCGGCAGATTGTTCTGTTAGTGGAGCATCATAATAGTTCAACAGTGCAACATACCATGTTTGTTACATTTGATTTTCGTAGAAACACCATGCCAAACAAATTGCACCTGTCGAATGTTTCGCTCATATCAACGCAAAACTCTTCATTTTTATTAGTGGAAGCATACGCATATATTTCAATCTATCCAAGCGTATTTTAAAATTACTCTTGAATATCTCACGGTGTTTGGCGAATATCACATCGGAATATGTTGACGAGTGTTGCAGAAAAGATTTGGTTGATATGGCGTGTCCCTCTTCTGATATTAATCTTTTTGCTTTCTTTTGTAAACTATCGAAATATTGGTATAGGTCCCTTAGTTCTGAAGTACGTCATTTCAGTAATTTTAATTTACACGGTGTTGAAAGTCTTCTCGTAGTGAACGAACGCGATGCAAAGTGAGTGTTATATTCTCGGCACATCTTATTCAATTATGGGGTTACGATGTGTATATGGCCTGTCGTCGAGTATCTGCTTTTGGATCCTGCTTGGTCTCGTGACTGGTTTTCATTGAGTGTCTTCTCTGTCATCTTCGTTAGTATGTTGTATTTTCCATGACTGCTTGAACATTATTGTCATCTTTGCTGTCATCCATTTGTCTTTCTGATAAAACCTTTGTGTACAGCTTAGCTAGTGTGTTCGAGATGGTACTTACGCAAGCTTATTCTATTTCATTGCTGGTATAGGGATTACCTGATGGCTTCTCAATCTTCATATACCTCTTCGTTCAATTGCTATATGTTACTTAAGATATATCTTTCGGGTCAGTTTGGCTTATGGTACTCTGTTCAGTGTTGTATAACTCAGTGTAAAATTATTGTATTCGTTCTATGATCTTATCTTGATTTTGGATTTCTCTATCATGCTACCTGCCAAATATGTATTGGCCTACTTACTTACTTAGTCTGCTGGCCGACTTAGACGCCGGGGTAGTTAAGACGCTGCAGTTGCTATGTTCTGCCATTCCTTTCTGTTAGTGACTGTGTAGAGGAGCTGAGGCAAGGAGAGGAGCATTCATTCCGTGGCATTTTCTATCCAGGTCTTCCTCTGACATATATATATTTATATGTTTGTATATAATATATATATATATTATATATATATATATATATATATATATATATATATATATATATATATATATATATATATATATATATATATATATACATATATGTATGTATATATATGTGTGCGTGTGCGTGTACGCATGTGCGTGCACCCTCTGGATTAAGCAAACATTTGACCAACAGTTATGATTATTCTATGTGTTGCTACTAGAGCGTGAAGTACTGGTGATATATGTAATATTGATTGAAACACGAGGATAGGTTGTATCAATATATCATGGCAATGATTACTATGAATGATTTCCAGGAATCTGGCGCAATGGGACGGCAGTATTGACTGAAGCAAGAGGATATGTTCTAGTAATATATAATAATATAATAATATAATAATAATACACTTTATTTAGACACTGTAATCCAAAGTACAAACTCTGTTCGGTAGTGTTGACAACATTAAAACATCCTAAGAAATAAATAAAATAAAATAAAAGTGCAAGTAAAACATATGGGTACGTTTGTCTAAATCAGTGTTGTACAGAACTACAAGAGAAACTAAAATTAAACAGAGATGGCATTGTTGTAGTCTATATCATATGTCAATGTAGTCAAGAATATATACATACATATATATATATATATATATATATATATATATATATATATATATATATATATATATATATATATATATATATATATAAAGTAGCAGAATAAATAAATATATAATAATATACATAGTACTTAATTATTAACAAATGACTACAGCAATATAATAGTTGTGTAAATTGTAATTATAAAAACTCAAATATATGTTAATTTGTAAACTATTAATTAATAAATAATTAAAATGACATGCTGGTTGAGCTAATTAAGAGTAAATAAGTAAATAAATAAAAATATAAAAGGGTGAAAGGTGTAGAAAAACTAGACATTAAAAGCAATCTTGAAATAATAAGTCTTAACGTGTATTTTAAACGTGTTCATGCACACTGTAGAACGCAAGTCCTCAGGTAGTGCGTTCCAAAGAGTTGGTCCTGCACGAGAGAATGAGCGGCGTCCATAACGTTCGAGGTTGTGCCGAGGAACCACTAGCAACGCGCGGTCTGCAGATCGCAGGGCGCGACGCGGCACGTACGTCGTGATCAGCAAGGCTATGTACGCCGGCGTCCGCTCGTGTAGGGCGCGAAACACAATGACGAGTATCTTGTACTCGATGCGGTACTTCACGGGCAACCAGTGGAGTTGTTGCAATGCGGTCGTCATGCTTCGCCGGTCATAGCGCCTGAGTCGCAGCACAACACTGGCCGCCGAGCGCTGCACCATCTCAAGGCGGTGCAAGAGGCGGTCGGAGATGCCATACAGGACTGCGTTTCCGTAGTCTAGCCGTGATGTGACGAGGGCGTGGACGAGAGTCTTGCATGCTGCAGTTGTCAGACTTGTTCGTATTTTGGCAATACGAAATCAATTTGAGTATGCAGCACGGCAGACGTTCGATACTTGCACTGACATGTCAAGTCGGCTGTCAAGTAAATTGACACATATCATGCAATGATTGGTATACGTTTTTGCAGGAGCGTGTGACAATGAGACGGCGGTACTGACTGAGGCACGAGGAGAGTTTGGATCCAACTATGCTAACGACGAACGTTGCCAATGGAGAATTCAAGTCGACGAAGACCAGGTAAACATTGCTGGTTTTAAAGGCCAATAATTGAGAAGCTATTATGCTAAAATTATGACGTTGTCATATAATATAAACTAATTGTAGATAAATATAAAACAACCGTTGTTAATTAATTGTCATTCAAATGAACACTAACATACATTGTATTATTGCCGTTTAGTAAACATAAAAACAATACTTGAATTAACTGTATATAATAATAGGACAAACAACGGGGCAATTAAGATGGCAGGGATTATTATCTTGTCATTACAATTTTGACAATTGGTAGAAAGAAAGAATTAATTAATGTGTTTAGCATCTATGCACACACCTAGCATCAGTCAAAGCTAATGGCTCTGAAATAGGGGCTTTAAGTGGTATGTAGGTATTGCAGTACCTCAGGTATTGCAATACCTCCTGGAATTTGACGCCCCTGCCATGCAGAGTTGTCTTGACAGAACCGAAGGCTAAGGGAGCAAACCCTAACCAGAAAACCGTGTCACTGTGGCAGCATCAAGGGCAGTTGGTGTATGGAACTCCCAACATTTCTCGACCAGCCACTGCAGGGACAAATAGTTTGCGCCTGTCTTGACATGTTCTTGCCAGTGTGAGACCTCTATTTGTTCCCCGAGAGAGTGTCGCTAGTACCTTGCAAAAGCCAGCGGCACTTCAACACTTTTTGCTAGCAGCTTCCATGAAATGTACAACTGTACAATATAATGAATATGTTTAATTATATTGGTATACCTGTATTAAAAATAGGACTATGGGTATTCTAAATAAATTAAAACTGCTCTTACTTTGAATCTAAATACTATGTACTACCCGCGTTTACTGTCTTGTTTAAACTAAGATGTAATATCCTGGGGATATAGACGTGACAGATTAAAAACTTCAAAACAAAGCGGTTGTTTTCGTTTTTATAATGTATTAGACTGTATAATTCTAATCTACAGTTCAAAAGACTTAAATTATTAATCATAACATATATTCTAAGAATTCATGAACTAATGCTATGCCACAAATGTACACACACTAAGTTACCTACCTAGCTGTAAATTATTATTATTGCATGTACATGAATAAACATTTATAGGCATATAGGTGTGAATACATGTTTGTGTCAAATTTAGATTACTAGTCTCCTTTCATAATTGAATCTCAAGTGGTTGACATTTCTAGTGTTTCATATATAAATTGTGTGATGTTATCACACTGTCCAACGAATATCTCGTCAAATGTTGAATAATGGCATGCACACACGTATATATTGTCATATATATATATATATATATATATATATATATATATATATATATATATACATATATATATATATATATATATATATATATATATATATATATATGGATGTGTATAAATGTAAATATCTGCACACACGCACGCACGCACGCACGCACGCACACACATACACACACATACACATCTCGTGTTTGTCTACAGCGCGTGCGTCTGGACTTCGTCAGCTTCACGCTCCCCAACTGCAGCGACTGTAGTTGTGACAAAGTGAACATTTATGACGGAAGAGACGCCACAGCTCCATTGATCCACACACTCTGTGGCAGCGATCTGCCGGGAAATGTCACATCCAGTGGGAATGAGTTGTTCGTTCACTTCGAGTCTGACAGCGCAGAGAGAATTCGTGGGTTTCGAATCCGGTACTCGACTGTAGGTAAGGAATTGTGGTACCATTTACAAACACTTTATAATCGATACAAATAAAAATGAACATAAACGGATACACAAACACACACGCACGCATGCACGCACGCACGCACGTGCGCCAAAGATAGTAGTTAGACATACACACATACATACAAATGCGCGCGCGCCAAAATAGAAGGCTTTTAACAGAAGGAGACTGTTGACAGAGAACGTAGTGAGAGAAAATAAGGAAAGAAACGACGAAGAAAAAGACGATATTAACCATTGGTATGGCCAACCTCACCCCTGACGTTATAGTCCTGGCTCTGCCCTATAGGCTCGTAACAATTTTAAGGTTATCGGAGTTTTACTTTTGATTTATATTCTACACACCATGTCTTTCAACACTTCTGAAGGGGCTTTTTTGAAAATCCGTCACATGTGTTACCAGGCGCATGGGTAAAACTGAAAGAGCATTGTTTACTTCGACCCTGGCACAGATTAGATGGGAGTATTTGTACACACTGCCTACGTGCGAGGAACAGTTTACGTTTTTCCAAGAAACTGTGGACCATTTATTGGATATATGTTGTCCGTTCAAGACTGTAACACGACACAGCACAGATAAACCATGGGTCACCGATGGCTTTCGCCACGCATGGTGGGTGACGTGGAACGGGCAAAAAGACTCCGTAATCAAGTGCGCCGAAATTACGACGCCAATTCTACCAATCCAAAATTGCATCAATAGAAACAACATCATCACGGGATTGGTGGAAACATATGAAGACACTCTTGGGTAACTCACCTGGCGGTCAAAATGAGATGTTGGGTTTGGCAAATGCATTTACTGGTGGAGACATGGATACTCTTGTTAACCGTATGAATGGCTGCTTCGTGTCGATCAGTGAAGACTTGCCAAAACTACGAGCTACACACCCCATCTTTGACATTAAAGAACCACTGCCAGCTAAATTCACCTGTGACACAGCGTGAGTGACACTATAAGTTGGCACTTGATAACATCAAAGTGAACAAAGCTACGGGTCCGGACAGAATACCCCCATGGGCGTTGAAAGAGTGTTCACACCTTCTTGCGGCGCCGGTAACTGCTATATTTAATAGTTCTCTTAGAGAAGATGTACTGCCAAAACTATGAAAGACGGCAACTGTTATTCCTGTGTCAAAGAAACATCCCCCAGTTACTATTGAAAATTATATCAGACCGATATCACTTACACCACATCAATGATTTGCAAACGCCTTGCCCTATTTATAAATATGTTGACGACAGCACTATATTTGAAATATGCAACCAAGACATGGTATCTGTTATCCAGGATTCTGCTGACCTTGTTGAGCAATGGTCCTGTAACAATGACATGCGTATCAATACGACTAAGACCAAAGAGATGGTTATATGTTCCAGAAGAGACAGAACATTAGTAGATTCTCTGCCATATATTTATATGAATGGAAATTATATTGAAAGCGTGTCTCAAGCAAAGGTTCTCGGTGTAACTATATCATCTGACTTAAGTTGGAATGCACATGTAGATGAAATAATTTCAAAGGCAAGAAAGAGAGTGTACATGATTTATCAATTGAAACGTGCTGGTATCAACCAAAACGAATTGATCAGAATTTATGTATCTGTAATTAGACCTGTAGTCAAATACGCCTGCCCTGTGTGGCATACGAACTTACCTAAATACTTATCGGATAACATAGAAATAATTCAAAAAAGGTGTCTCAAAACTATATTTCCAGGTTATCAATACGAAAATATCCTGCAGATGGTAAACCTGCCGACGTTGCACCGCAGACGCGATGAATTGTGTAGAGTGTATTTCGCTAAAATGAAGAGTAATGATCACAAACTGAATGCGTTTTTACCAAATGGTCGAAGTGTGCCATGTCTTATAGTCCTGGCTCTGTCACATAGGCCCGTAAAAATTTCGAGGTAAACGCAGTTTTTCTTTTGATTTGTATTCTACATACCATGCCTTTCAACAATCCAGGAGGTGCTTTTTGAAAATCCGGGGCATAAGGTCACTGGAGCGTGAAATCCAAAATGGCCGCCGCTGACCAGGTTTTCATCTATAACTTTGGATCTAGAAGGGCTAGATAGCCAAACTTGGTATCAATTCCGCCTAAAATTGACATTCCCGACACGCCTGACCTATCCATTTGACGATTTGGTGCCATATTTGATGATAAATCCAACATGGCCGCTCATCCACGACGACTGTCGACTGCAGAAACACAATAAGCCGTAACTCTCGATCGAAATGAGCTAGAAACTGGATTTTTATGTCCCTCTCGATGATTGTGATTATTCCCAATCAAATACATATTATTTCCTGACCTTTCAGGTAGGTCAAAGGTCAAGTTAATCAACATTTTAAAAGCATATCTGGTCACAAAACGGGATATAACTGGTATATACATGAGCCAGAGGTCGCATCTCAGTTACTATCACCATAGCTCTGCTGAGATAAAGTCAAATTGATGAGATTATATTAACTTTTAAAGGTTGTAAATGCTCTGTCAGGTCAAATGTGCCTAAACATATGCATAAATCGTGTCCTCCTTTTAATATAGAAAACCAAGAATTGAAAGTGATGGTCAATTCATGATATCTGACATCGGTCACACTGTTTATTTTAACATATTATGACAAACAAAAACTATTGTAACCTTTCAAGTAATTTATAACAATAAGCACCTGTAATGTACTATATATCTAGCTAGCATGTATAAACGTACAACAAATATTCCATCCCACATTTAGCTAACAACGATTCTGACAGTTTTGAAATTGTGATTTGTGGCAATAAATGACACACATTTTCTGCACGGGCACAGCACATTACCACATTTGCACATGGATAGCATATTAGTAGACATGTCAACGGTTTTAGGGTGTCTCCGTCACTTTCTCCCCCACTCTTACAACTCTCTAATGCGCGTTCACTGTTTCCGGTAGCTCTGCTCTATCGACAAACTCAGTCAGATATACACTGGGATTGCAATGCATCACTGCATGCTTGGTGCCAATTCTGCTGATGACATATTTTCCAGTGATTGCGTGAACCTTCTCCAGAACAAGGCCGCGATTCTCGCCCTCTCGCGATGTAGGGGAAGGCGCTTTCTCTTCTCACTAGTCCCAAATTCGACCTAGAGGTTTTTCAGATTATCACGGACTAGCGTATGGGTGAAATGCAGTGGGCGCATGGTTGTGTCTGTATCATTTAATATAACGACTAAACGTTAGCCGCCATGTTGGACTGCCCAGATGGCATGAGGCATGATCCTTTCATCTGCATCTTTCAATAATTTTGCAGGCTCTGAAAATCACTATTGGCTGTCGACTCTGTACTGTGGAGGGGAGCTGGAAATTGTTCTTGGTTTACTACCAAGACACTCAACACAACCGATACTACAGAAAGACTGATCAACCACTATTTTCTGAATAAGTTGCATCAACTGATCCTTTTTCTCTCCGGTGACACCCAACATTTCTCGATCTGCGTTGTGGACTCATCCGGAATAGAGCTCTCCTGAGACTATATTGCTAACACCATGACTCATCAATGTTGCTATCACAAATAATTTGGAGGGCTTCACGACCGACAGAACTTTGTTTACAACTCGACCGAAATGGTCGAAGCATGATAGGTTGGCGTACTGCCAAAACATTTGCATAAATTCCGGCAGGGTCACTGTTTCAACCCTTCATGAGATAGGTCTCCAGTAGTTGTATTATTGTGTATCGTCAGACACTACAGAACTACGTTATGATTATATTCAATCCCAACACCAACATCATCGATGAGATATACCTCCAATTGAGCCACGTGTGACAGAGGTGAAATTGTCATCAAACAGGTGGCTGGTGAGGAGGTGGTCGTCATGCGAGAAGACTTCCGCGAGAGTTATTCCACGTACCCGGGCGATCTCAATGTCCCGCTGGGCAGATCCGAGCAGTTTAGGTATGGTGGTGTAGGATGCTCTATTAGATTTGGTGTCAATTACCGACAGTACCACACTTCGGCAGGTTACACCTGTGTATTGTTACTGCATGCTTCTTTGTCTTCAAAACCAGCTCTCTCGTCTGTATCTTTTCTCCATTCTCGAACACATCCATTATTTCATCATTGATTAAATGTTCGGTAGCGAAGTTATGCAATCTGACGCCAGAGGCTTTGATAATAAAGGGATTTGCTACAGCTCGCACAAAGTCAAGAAGACGGGAGACATTGCCATCAAAAATAACGGTCTCGATGCTCCTGAGTTCCTGGTATATGATGGTCTTATGATGCTCCATCATCCGCTCATCTGTTAGCTTATGGCAGTTGTTCTGTATGATCAGGATCTCATGGGAGATCAGCTCAAACTCCGTTACAATTGCGAACATTAGTGTCTGGCTCTTTGATGCCCGCTGGATGGACTGCTCCAACTTTATATCTAATTCGACGTAGTTGAAGCTGTCACACATATAGGGTTCTGAGGTTTCCGCCTCTAACAACTAAGTTTTCCTAACGTAGAACGACCCCTAGCAATTGACTCCATCGAACTCCTGAATAACTACCGCAACATATTTACATGCAGGATACATGTATTGGCCGCCACCATCTCTCCCGATCTGAGATGGTGATATATTCATGAATAGGTTGAACATATTCTTGATGTTTATGTTGAATGCAGCCATATCAAACTTAGCTTGATGCTCAATCGGGAAAGTGTTGTACTTGATAAGCAAAGGCTGTATGAGTGAAAAGACATGTGGAACGTGCTACTTCGGTATTATTACCGCCCATTAGCACCTGCAGGTGTATTAGGTCATCAACGTCTCAATTGAAAATATCAGTCACCTTGAAAATCATCAGTATGATTGGCATTGATCTTTAGTAGTGACTTCCGGTGAGAATTGAAATCAGGACTCGCTTCACGAAGAGCTCTGCTTCGAATATTGCATCGTCCAGGTCACTACCTCTGATGTAGCAACCAATGCATCGTGGTAGAATCTTCGCATAGTTAAACACTCCAAACATGCCATAGATGTCCACCACCAATGTGACTGACTCAGAATATCTGCAACCGTGTGAAACACGCCATCATCTCAGAAAACGGGCATCACCGTCTGAGACAGCTGCATGCGGACATTATAACGTTTCTCGCAATGGTATAATCTGTCACAGGGTTTGGGCGGGCTGGCGGGAACACCCCACACATCAACAGAACATATGCAATGGTGATAAATGCCATCACATGGACGTAAGCCTCCATGGGGCACATAGAGAAGACCAATACAAATCATCATCAAGTAAATCAACTG
Source organism: Oasisia sp. SBJ-2009 (assembly GCA_964017155.1). Classification (NCBI taxonomy): domain Eukaryota; kingdom Metazoa; phylum Annelida; class Polychaeta; order Sabellida; family Siboglinidae; genus Oasisia; species Oasisia sp. SBJ-2009. The sequence goes on from OZ024854.1 coordinate 3,970,481, forward strand.
CGTAGAATAGCGGGCTTCGTGAAGGGAGGGGCGACCTTTTGACCTTGACATAGCCCTTACAACCTTTAAAAGTTAATATAATCTCATCAATTTGACTTTATTTCAGCAGAACTATGATGATAGCAACTGAGATACGACATCTAGCTCATGTATATACCAGTTATATCCCGTTTTGTGACCAGATATGCTTTTAAAATGTTGATTTTAACCCATTAAATTGGCTTTTGACCTATATGGTCAACCTGAAAGGTCATGAAATAATATGTATTTGATTGGGAATAATCACAATAATCGAGAGGGCCGTAAAAATCCAATGTCTAGCTCATTTCGATCGAGAGTTACGGCTTATTGTGTTTCTGCAGTCGACAGTCGTCGTGGATGAGCGGCCATGTTGGATTTATCATCAAATATGGCGCCAAATCGTAAAATGGATAGGTCAGACGTGTCGGGAATGTCAATTTTAGTTATAGATGAAAACCTGGTCAGCGGCGGCCATTTTGGATTTCACGCTCCAGTGACCTTATGCCACGGATTTCCAAAAAGCACCTCCTGGATTGTTGAAAGGCATGGTATGTAGAATACAAATCAAAAGAAAAACTGCGTTTACCTCGAAATTTTTACGGGCCTATATGGCAGAGCCTGGACTATTACGGTTGTGTAACAAGTTACCTATCCCAAGAGCAAAAACTAATTGCTACAAAAATTGCTTAATTCCGTGGTGTTTAGAGCATTTTCAGATCGGCTAGTAATGGCCATGTATTTTAATTTGGTTTAATTAATTAATGTATTTATTTATTTTAGAAATATGTTTGTGTAAAATATATTTTAATGTACAGTGAATATGTTTTGAATTTATTACGTAGGTTTCTAATGATGATTTTATTTTTCACAAGATATGCTAACTTTGTACATTGATATGATATTGTATGGAATTGTTGATTTTAGTATGAATGTACATGTACAATCCAACTGCAAAGTTGCCACATAATAAATTTATCTTATCTTATCTTTAACATAAGGTCCCTAGAGCCGGCCGGCCCGTGAGCAGGTATTCGTCTGTAACTTTAGCTCTAGCAGGGCTAGATACTCAAACTCGGTTTCAATTATACCTGCAATTGACATTCCAGACATGTCTGACCTATGGTTACCAGCTTCCCACATCCTTATTATGAGTCGCTGTTCGAACCCAATGCATTGCATGGATACCATTCCTGTCGTGCTGCGAGGTGATTCAAGATTAACGCACGAAAAGGCAGATTTAAACATCGGACAATGATATGCAACAATGCGTTGGTCTTCCAGATACAGTGAGTTAGTAGATAGGCTGGAGGTGTGCAATGTGCATGATCTCTACGAAGGAAACAGGCTGAGGTTACGATTGCGTGCAGGACCAGCATATTTTTGTAGGGTTAAACCACGAAGGAAGATGTTATCGTTCTACAAGTCGCTTAGTGTTTGTGGATATGCGTCTTTCACATATAGGGCAAAACCGCCCATGTCCGCCACTCCCCATGTGCATGGTGTCAATAAATCGTTCCATAGAAAACTGCTGTCATCTTTCACTTCAATGCTGAGCACAGTATCGTCGTCCAGAGACATCTCTAAATGAATATCACAAACAAGATATATAAATGAACATTGATCTCTGGTATAATTGCATCACATGCGGCGCTGCTTTCCAACAGTCATCCCCTTCCAGTGCAATTCTAGAAACGTCAACTGTCATATGTGTCCTGGTATTACAGTTAGATGTCAGCCAGCTCAGACTAAGAGCCTGGTCCGGTATTAGTACATCATCTAGCTTTGTCATTCCTGTGTCATCATTGGGCATATCCAATAAACATTCAGTCGTTTCTGTTAAAAGCCGGCTCTGACAAAGAGTCTCGCTCTCTACAGTATGGTTTATGTTTGATTGAACGGAATGAGGTGTTGGCGAGATAACTGATCGTGTATCTGTCATTTCTATTTCACATCTTGTTGTGCTGGTTAACCCCACATCATCATTTCGAACCGTGTCGTCGGTCGGTACATGCTAACACATATTTTGCTGGAATTGTGACATGATAATCAGTGAGGTTCATGACACATATGCGAATAATATTACCCCCTGTCACAACTGAATGTGGAACTCATATTTTCCGATGTTTATGGACCGGCTCAGTGACATCATCGCAATTTGTTGCATTATCCATGTGTCATTTCAGCATTCGTCCACTGTATGGTGGGATAGTTGTCTTTCTACATAGCTTTACGCGACAGATTACAACTTCTTCATTTGATAGATTGCGCTTCATGGTTGCTGGTATTACCACATCGCCAATCATGATTATATTGGCATTGATATCTAATATAGCCCCGACTGATTTCAAGAAGTCTAATCCCACTATAAATGGGTATGTGGTATCCATGACTGACACATCTACAGGGTAATGTTTGTTTTCCACTTGTACAGTCAGTGAGAGAGTAATTTCCCCTCTGTCTGAATGTGTCCCACACCTCGTACACCGATACTTGTATTTGGCTGAACTGGAATATTGAGATTTCGAAAGAGCTTCTGGCTAATTATAGTAGCCTGAGCAGCTGTGTCAACTACGGCTAATATAATCTTACCCTTAACGTTAATCGGTAAAGTTGTAGTCCAACCCATGGTTTCAGGGAGTTTAGCATCATATACTGTGAGATTAACGGGTGTATCTATCATAGTTTTTGTGTTGTTTTTACACAATCCATTCCATCCTCTGGTTGACTTAAAGCTGTGCTCAGAGGCGTGGATAACTCAGAGTCACTGTCAAAACAAGGCCTTTCTGATTGACCTTGGCTACCTCTTGCTGGCTGGTAATTTTCCTTTGCGCCTTAGAGAAATAGCTCTGCTGCCCATTTCTCTATAACTTTGTCTCCCGCTCCTTTATACCGCACTGCTACAGCATGTTGTACTCGGTCTGCGAAATCCTCCAGGGATTCAGTAACCACCTGTTTGATAACAGATAAGTTTCGGCGTACCACAAGTGGGTCATCCTTTACTCCGTATCTGTTTTTTAAACATTTCATGAGTCTATCGTAGTCATTCCCGTCTCTGCGGGATCGATTGCGTACATAATCAATGGCTTTGTCTCGCCCGCATCCCGTTAGTCTCTGTAATTTCTTATCACTACCCAGCTGATAATGCTTAGCAGAGCCATTGGACAAGCAAAACAATGCATCCCAATCCGTAGGATTACCTGAAAAAATAGGTACCTTGGTCCCAGGAGGGTTACACGGTCGATGTTGCCGTGTGTCATTCCTCCATCTATCTCTTTCAAATGATTCATCGGATGATTCTGCATCAAAAGAATCTTCTGCCGAATGAGTCTGGTGGTATGGCCTTAACCCTCTGTCATCTGTCTTCCTTCGCTCCTTTTTTGGGAGTGGTCAGGTGTGATAAGATTCTCAACTGTGTCCTTTTTATCGATTGTGTGTCGTTGCATTTCAATTCTAACTTCCCCTGTAGTGGTATCTAGTTCTCCCACTGGTTCATGTTTCACGACCGGAGTGTATATGTGAACCAGTGTGTCGCTGACTGCTTCCTTCATCCGTGCTCCGGGTCTTAACAACCGTGAGTAAGTGTATATGTTTGGGATGTGCGTCAAGAAGGTGTTTGTCATCACGGGATGACTGCTTGGTTTTGTAGGGTTCTTATACGCTGTATTGTTAATGTTCATTGCAGGAGCGTGCAATGGCGGATTGTCAGTTTTGACTGGACCAAGTGGGGTATTCTCTACCAAGGGAACCTACTATGAAAATAACGAGAGGTGCAGCTGGAGGATTGAAGTTGACAAAGGAAAGGTGAGAACATGTCAGTATTCTTTGTTGAAAAAAGATTAAGTACGTTTTCTCGTACACGCGAAGGCTTCGGCAATTCAACTTTATGACCTTGTTTTAAAATACAATTCGAATTTCATTTTAACAGGGAGCGAGGTAACGCTCCAAAAGTAACGACGACACAGTTATCAAAAAGCCACATATACATTCGCGTACTCCCATACGCACACATGGACGCACGTACGCACGCACGCACGCACACACGCACGCACGCATGCACAGACAAATACGATAGGCTAAGCTAATTGCGACGAATGAACGTAATGTCTAAACACAAAGAAAATATTTAGTGATGCATTAATACAGATTAAACGTATGATGAATCCTTTGATTTTATAAACTTTTAAGTCATTACTATGATTATTTCTAGTGACAGACTCAATACTGTGCATGCGTTCATTTTCCTTTGTACATGCTAAGTGATTATCACGTAGTACGATGCAAACATGAAACATTGGTTCAGTAAATGTGCACTTTATTTTGGTTAAAACATGTTTTTTAGACATAGCTTCAATTACATTGTTCGTTTTAGATATGAATCGAAATGATAAACATATGTTATCTCTATTGAAGAACGAGGGAAACGTGATAGCGACGGTACCGACTCTCATCGCGAATCATACTGTCTGTGTTTGTGCTAATGAACTATTCTGTTACTAACTACAAATAGTTGTCATTTTCATGAGAATGAATATGGAACTTCCTAAAATGAATTGCTATTTGAAAGCCTTGTTTACCTCTTTTCCACAACGACCGTTTATCACTGAAAGTATACTTTCACAAGTTTCCCTTTATGAAAACTATTTCCCGTTGTTTTTGAACACCATCACAACACGTGCTATTTTGAGAGGTGGGATATGACAAACTGTGGGAAGGGGGCGAGTGAAAGGGTAGGGTGCAATGTATATTGAAACTTGTCCTTGGGTTTACATTACTATGATGCATGTCCATGTTATATTATGTTTTACTTTACTTACAGCGTGTTCAGTTCGCCTTCACCAGATTCGACATCCAAAGTTGCGGCGATACGTGCAACTGCGACAAATTCTATATATACGATGGAAGTGATGCCACAGCACTAATGACACACTCAATATGCAACCAGAAATTCTTAGTTGGTGATATTACATCCAGCGGAAATACGGTTTTCGTTTATTTTGGATCGAATGCTAACTATAGACGTCGTGGATTTGAGATACGGTATTCTTCTGTTGAAGGTAAGGCTGTAAACATATCTAAAATAATAAAATAAATAAAACCAATGCTTGCAACCTTGCATAGCAATATTAAGTACGCTTGTATAATGAACGTTGTAATAAATTAGATTTGTACACACAATTTACACCAGTTTGAAGTTATGAATATTATTAAAATCTTAAAACATATGCCGCAATGACACCATAAATATTTACATTTTCTAACGACACAATAAATAGGTTAACAAAATAAATAAAATGAAACAGGTTATGGCTAAAACCGGGCGTCTTGTATAGTGTCAATGTCTGGATGACTGGGAGGACAGATGTGTGGACGATAGTTGTAACTAGTGGGTAAATGCTTCAATGATGAAGCAGGACTGGGGTAATATAGGCGAGCGGCAAAAGCACCAAACATACCGATTTAAATGCCCCCCCCCCCTACACACACCTAAATGTTATATAATTAGAAAGCCCTGCATCTCGCCCTCATAATTAGGCCTGTCGTAGAGTTGCCAAATGGTGCAGTTAGCGGTAATTCAAGGTCAAATAAGGTCACCGTCAAACGTTCAATTTTAGAAATTACGCGATTCTGAAAACGTATTGATATTTAATTGGCTGTATAGCTGGTTTGTGTAAAGAGAAAATGGTCAAGCCATACATTTTTAAAAAGCGCATTATCTCTGCTTCACAACAGTATAAAGGATGTTGCTGTATCATGGAAACATAAAACTGACGACACGTTCGAACAAGGTCACCCATAAAATGTCAGATATTACAAAGTTGACAATGCAGCGAACATCGTAAAGTTATACTGATTGCGCATATACTTCGAGATTATGGAGATGCCATATACTGTGTGAAAGAGCAATTTCACCCCGTCATAATGCGGTATGACATAGCGCTGCGAGGTAGAGCAGTGTGTGTGGAGCGGCGTTCAAAAGGAGTCACCGTAAATCTATGATTGTTAGAATTGCGTCATCACGCAAGCTAGTGTATGTCATTGTGTCATTCTGTGACTTTTTCATATAGATTTTAAATAATTGTTTTTTTAATAATTTTGACCCAAAAGGACTGAAAAAAGCTGTTTCAATTTTTATGTCCACTTTTTCGTGGGTAAATTCAAGATGGCCGCCACCGGTCACCAACTGGTCTTATAATCGCTATATCTTTGGCAATAAGCAGTATAAAAACTTGAACTCGGAGTGGTTTTATATGTTTTGAAGTATGAGGAATCCAATGCAACTATTATTTTGCTGAAAGAAATTAAAATAAAGCTATGCCAGCCAAAAATGCGTTAAAATGACCGTAAAATGTATATATTATACCCAGTTATGCAGCAAATATACGTCCAGTGACTTTTCATGTAGATTTGAAATTATTGTAGTTTTTTTCACTTATATTGACCCAAAAGGAATGAAAAAAAATCCATTTTTTTCGTCCACTTTTTCGTGGAAAAATTCAAGATGGCCGCCACGGGTCACCAAAAGTCTTATAAACGCTATATATTTGGTAATAAAAGGTATAGAAATTTGAACTCGGAATCGTTTTATATGTTTTGAAGTATGATGAATCCAATGCAACCATTATTTTGATGAAAATAAAATGACGTTATACCAGCAATATAGGTGTTAAAATAGCCATAAAACGTTAGACTCAAACTTCGTTTGCAAGATGATTCTCCTCTTCACCCTGGCCCTCTGTGCAGAACGTTGGTGCATGTCTATTCAGCTGCTTCACACTTGCACAGGTGTTTGAACATGTGTCATCTTACCTGCATCACCGTCACAGTAGTAGGGCAGAAAACAAGACCTGTTCATAGCCACATAGCGCCAGGTCTGACGGATACATTCCGCCCCCAAAGCCACCAAGGGCCTTTATCACATCGTCGGAAACTTTCAGGAACATCTTGAAGTATTTAGGTATTCGTTTTCCCTGTGTTCTGTGTTCATTGATGTATGCACCAACAAGTGTATGAAACCGTGGTAGAGCTGCTTGTCTTGTCAGGACCCAGGGCATCGTAGATAGGCTTGAGTTTGACAAGGCGTCATTTAGCTCCTGTGCCCATCATCATGGCGCTCTGTGCGCTGAGTTTTGGAACTCTGCATAACGTCAACACAAGTACATCTGTATGATTGAAATATATGTGTACAATGATACTTAGATCGCCCAGTTCACAACGGCATACAGTGTCATCAATGTATATGCACACCTTTGTAGCCTTGCTATTCAGGAATGACTTTAGATCTAGGTGGGTGTGTTATCATCGACCTTGTTGCCCGGGTCAGAAGATCTGCCAGCTCTTCTTAGTTGCCTAGTATGATCTTTAAGCGAATTGGTGCTGTAGTCATCAAAGAGTAAATATGCCTCGCAGTAGCCGAAAGGTTTGCTGTTAATTGCCCGAATAAAGAATGCTGAAAGGCCTTCACAGTTATCAATGTGACCTTCGTGAACACTAAATTCATGCACAACAGCCATACCATCGATAATGATGGGATGTGACTCTCTGGATGCTGTGCCTCGGTGAGGTATGCTCTATCATCCATCGTAGGTTGCTTCTGGTACACTGCCATTGCTGTCGCATGAAACAAATTCTTACCCTCAGGTGTGTCTACCTGACCACCAATGTTAACGCGACGCTTTTTTGCCGATGAGGACCTGAGTGCACATAGTTGCCATCGTCTTCCTCCATGTTCTGCATCACTCCCTCGGCAGTTTGAGCTATGCATTGTTTGACTCTTTGTATGGAATGCCAACTTCAGACTTTGAGAGGACTTCTGGTAGTTTCTGGCTTCTCCACTGGTCGCAGCACTGTGACATGCCAAGCATTAATGGCGCCTGAATCTCACCCAGTTGTACTCATCAACCTATCTACTGGGCTACACAGGATGCACACAATTCGCTCCTGAACATTGTATGTGCTGGAGAGAAAAGGTTGCAGAGATTTGTGCATGGCACACTTGAATCGGGTGAATCATGCAGCTTCTACAGCCCCATCTAAAGGTCAGGGATGAAAACATTTGCTGACATTGCAAAACATACCAAGTTCAAGTGTGGCAAGGGAGGTGTTGTGGCAGCAGCTATTAGTCCGGAGATTGTGTTCAGCAGAGTCCTGTCGTTGGCGAGTATGACGTGTCTATGGCCACCGTTCTCTGCCATTTTTCATGTTGATGGTACAATGCGGAACACTAACAAAGCGGAACTGGGTGATTAACTGGAAACTCAAGTCGAGAGAGTGCCTGAACTTCCGCAAAGCACCCCTTCAACCACGGTGTATATTAGGGACGCCATGGTAGTTATTCAAATGATGGGGGCACCAATACAATTCATTTGACGCATTAGCCTTGTCATACTTCAAACAACTTCTGATAGGATTTCAGAAAACTGACACGGTTGTGGAAGTATTTGATAGATAAGGACAACGACAACGACAACTCTGTGAAAAACTGCTGAACGGGAGCGCCGCGAAGTACCAGGTGATTGGTGGGCGTCTTGTACGCCCATGGAAAAGGTTCCTCGATGTCCCATCGAAAAAGCAATCACTACAGAACTACAGTCATGCATCCCATTGGCTGGAAACACACACAACCTGTACACTCCTGGTTGTTGGGGGCTTCGTCGACGGTGAGGTAGTGAAATCCATCAGTAGTCAAGGTATAGAAGAAGAAAGACGCTTTGCCAGTACACAAGAAGAAGCTGACATCAGGATGCTTCTACATGCAGGTTTTGCTGATGCAGACTTCCCAGCACGTGGTGTTCAAGGAACTGTAGTAATAAGGTCGCCAGAAACAGGTGTATTAGTCCTTGCTGTGAACTACTTTCCCAAAATGGCGAATACAGTCGAAACGTGGCTTGAAACTGGCACCATTACCATTGCAACAGATAAGCGCCGGTTTGTTCCTATGCATTCGATTTGTGCTGCTGTCGGTCCGCAGTTCTGCAACGTACGTCCTGCCATTAATTAACTCACAGGATGTGACTCAGTTTCCTTCTTGTTTGGAATTGGGAAGAAAACAGTTGTCACCGTTGTGACGCAAAAGGGGGTAGACCATTTCAAGGCTCTTACTACCCTCGGAACCAGCAATAAAGAAGCTGCCCTATCAGCAGCGAGAGCATTCACAGCAATGTTATACGATCCAAGGGGCACAAAGAAGAATGCTCACTCCAACCTCATCTGCTCATGCACAAGTAGAAGTCGCTGCACAAACAACTGCTCATGAAGTCAGAACAGTTGTGTTGCACAGAGCTGTGCACACGTCAAGGCAATGAAAACTGTGAAAATCCACTTTCAATTAGCGACCTAGATATTCTACGTGATGATGACGAGGATGATAGTGCATTATAGGCGGGTAGAATGTTTCTAGCCGCCGCACCAAATCGACATACAAATATACAATCATTTGTGATGAATAAATAATTTGCTAAAAAAGAAAGGCAAAAAGCTCACTTTACAGTCACATTATGGTGTTCGTTGAGTACATTGCACTTGTATAATGATTATGGTCTGGTGCAATTTTGAATATTGACAAATCGATGATGACACTGTTTGTCCATCACTACATGTGTATAGTTCTTGTGTGTACCTCCTTGGCATGGGGTTAAAGCAATGCTTTCTATGGTATATGATATGAATTGTGAGTATGTGGGTGACGTAGATACAAGCAACCAATGTGTAACGCTTGCGTGATGGCGCAATTTCCAATAATCATAGATTTACGATGACTCCTTTTGAACGCCGCTCCACACACACTGCTTCAACCCGCATCGCCATGTCATACCGCATTTTGACGGGGTGAAATTGCTCTTTCACACAGTATATAACATGTCCATAATCGTGAAGTAAATGCGCAACCAGTATAACTTTACCATGTTCGCTGCATTGTTAACTTTCTAATATCTGTCACTTTATGGGTGACCTTGTTTGAGCGTGTCGTCAGTTTTACGTTTCCACGATACAGCTCAATTCTTTATACTGTTATGAAGCAGAGATAATGTGCTTTTTAAAAATGTATGGCTTGACCATTTTCTCTTTAAATAAAGTAGCTATACAGCCAATTAAATATCGGGACGTTTTCTGAAGCGCGCAGTTTCTAAAATTAAACGTTTCACGGTGACCTTGTTTGACCTTGAATTACCGCTTACTGCACCACTTGGCAACTCTACTACAGGCCTAATTGTGACGGTGAGATGCAGGGCTTTCCAATGATATAACATTCAGGTGTGTGTGTGGGGGGGGGGGGGGGCATTGAAACTCCTAAAATAACGCACTTTTTGCGGATTTGCCGCTCGCCTAATATGAATGGGAGTGGGACTACTACAGGGTAAATGCTAGCTAAAACACGTTTAAGACACGAGCTAAGGTAAGGAGACAAGCCCCCTCCCCCCACCCCCTATCCCTCCCCCCGCCCACCTCCTTCTGACCGTCCCCAGTCCAGCCGCCGTCCTCTCCCTTCCCCGTTCATTCATATTTCTGGCTGAAATATGCGCATGCTGTCCGTGGCAGGCTTGTCTCCGTGTTCGTCCCACCACCAATCAGAATTTGAGCCCAGGCCGTCACCAGTGGTTGAATGCCCCACCCCAGCTGGCAAAAGTCGCTGTTACCTGTCACTGAGTCGAGGGTTCCCAAGGAATATTCAACATGCGATGTGACCGTCGGTGGTGAGGAACGTTCTGCAGTGGCGCAATTTTAGCCGGAAATATGAATGAACGGGGAAGGGAGAGGACGGCGGCTGGACTGGGGACGGTCGGAAGGAGGTGGGCGGCAAAAGTCGAAAAAACATCGAAAACTCGAGTTGAGGGACGAAAATAAAAAATCAAGGATTTTGCATATTCGAGGCTTGCTCTGGGCTTTCCAAAATGGTATAGCACATGTCTGTAGCTATTCCCAATCGCTGGATCAATTCACCTTAGTGTTTAGAAAACTCAATTCCATTCATATTAGGAAGGGTACTGCCGTACTCTTCCTGATTGCTTCATACGTGAGTGAGTTCTAATCGGCAGGCAGTATTACTATGTTGGGGATTGTGTTGGCACCTTGTGAGGGTGTGATGATAGGGGAAACTGAAGCGCACACGTTCGGTGTATACTATGAAAAAAAGCATAGTGACATCTCTTATCCGACGTTTTGTGATAGAGTTTCTCATCACGTTTTCTCATGCACATCAAAAGGTAGCTGAGAAACGTCGCACGATTTTCTGATTACTGGTATTGGTATCGTGTGCTCAGGCTCAAATAAGCGTAATCGATCGAATCTTTCATATGCCATTTTCCTGATTTGAGGGGATGCCGCACGCAGTATTAATATGGGATTGGTGGTTTGTTCGTGACTGTTTCCAATAGAATACCATATTTTCATATACTGATATACAGCTGCTGTTTGTTCACTGGAGAAGTTTCTTCCGGTCAGATTCATATACAACATTGTCAGCTGGAGCGTGCATTTGACAATAAATGCTGTCATATGCAAGCATGCGTAATTGCGAGTCCGAACCTTGAGTGCTATTGTTAATGGACTTATGAGACTACAGTGAGGATACCAGGTGACCGCGATGTCTCTTGTTGACGACAACTTGTTGATGGAGAAAACCGAGAAAAGCATTAAACCAGGAATTTTAATTGTCCACTGATCATTATAGAGAGGTTTATTGAAGTACATTTTGTATAAAGTCCAGACAAACCATATCGGTGTCCTTTTCGTAGTTATTTAATTACGCTAACTCATGTATGGTTCTCTCATGTTATGTCTCACAAGACATACCTCACCGGAATCCTTATTAGTTTATTATTCTTACGAGCACTTCCGCGATGCTGACGCGATGCTAATTCACGACGGCTTCACTTGGGCCATTCCACAGATGCCGCATCGATGTACAGTTTGGTAAAAGTAGGTTTAATATTTACATATATAAATAACTGTATGATATGACTAAACTGTCCATGTGATACAACAAGATATATATAAATGCCTGTTAAAATTCAGTACTAATTGTTCTAAATGTAATAAATATTTAGACAAATAAATAATTCGACGTCCAACGGTATGGGGAGTCGGCTGAAATCCTAATATAATTGTCCGTTCGCATCATAACGTTGCATGTAACATGAGCAGCGTGTAGCTGAAATCAAATGATATCACGACCGGAGCTCGACAATCGATATAACCTACGATAAACGTAACATGATACCCCACATAGCGACATGCAGCATCTTTTCTCAGTCATTCACAGCAATTTAGGCAAACAGTAATTGTAAGCTATGAGTTCAGACCTACACCTGTTTGTATAATTAAGCCACAAGAATGTTCACAAAGCGCTTCCTCTGTAGCGGTGAGGTGGTTGTCTCCTGTACCAGTATAATCCGGTGCCAAGCGTTTGGCTAAAACCGCCAACAGAGACATTGAGGTTGTTGTTTGTACATTTGCTAACTCTCTAAGCAACTGGTAGTCTGTTTTCAGAAAATATAAATTATAAAACAATTATCTAATATCAGTAGATTGCACATTGCATTTGTGCACATTTCCACACATTGGCTCAGTTGACACCTCATAATTCCAGCTTCATCAGCCTCAGTTGAAAGGCTATTTTATCTTTGAACGACCCTTGAACATCTCACAATTCCAGCTTCAACAGCGTCAGTTGACAGGCTATTTATCTTTGAACATGTTCATCCGATGCAATGAGAGGTACATGCCAAGAATCTTAGATCACACGATATCACTGGTAATAATGCCAACGAAATTAGTTTCATTGTTGATGAAGTAAAGCGTTATTTATTTCAGTTTTCTCATAAGAAATGGTCAACTGCCATTACATATTCACTTATGTAGAGTTACATGACTCGGATTAATAAATATATATCGTAAACGTACTAGTACTTGAAGTCTAGATAATGTATGAACGTTGTGTTTGTTCTTTCTTGAGTATGAAACAGAGAGACCTCTGTATACATGAGTTTATTTCCACATAATGGTTGTTACGGCTGTTTCTGCAGGAGCGTGTGGCAATGAGACGGCGGTACTGACTGGGGCACGAGGAGAGTTCGGATCCAACTATAGTAAAGACGAGCGTTGCCATTGGAGAATACAAGTCGAAGAAGACCAGGTAAATATTTCTGGATTGTATAGTTCATCGTCTACTTTATCACTAGGACAATCCAATGAACACTAGGTACATATAATGTAAATTTGTGATTGCATGCATATAAAATGCACATAAAATGGGGATGTTGTCATACACTTTGAACTACATGTAAATATTAAAAATGAAATCGTGTTGTTTTTGATCAACTGTCGTTCTAGTGGATACGAACAAAAGAAGACATTATTGCAAATTAGTAAGTTATATATATATATATATATATATATATATATATATATATATATATATATATATATATATATATATATATATATATATTGTGTGTGTAGCAAATTATGTTGGAAATACAATATCTGTTTTTACCTCACTTAATGTATTGTTCTGAGAATTTCGGAAACACATATGTGACAAACTTACAATGTATTATATTAATACAAAAAAGAGTGATTACATTGATTCAAGGTGCCAATCGATAGGATCATAAAAAATTGTTCTACAATTATCGCATTCTCAAATGTTATGATATACTTGAACTAAAAACTATTTTATTTATGTTTGATGCCTATCACAATGTTTTACCAAACGATCTTCAAGAATTATTTGTAAAGTCTATGCCATTATTCTCTGCACGCAGGACATATACATTTATGAGAAAAAATGTGCGTACAAATATGACAGTAATGTCCATACGTGAAATTTCGTGAAATTGTGGAACTCGCAAAATACATCGTTTGTTAGCATAACGTCAAAATATATATTCAAACATCATTACGTTAATATACTCTTCAGTAAATATATTATGTAAACATACATCGATATCACGGCAAGTGAACCTTTGTTATGTACACGTGTTTATTCATATTGTAACTACTGCATAATTATAATGAATACAGAAGTATTGCCACTGTTTATCTTTATTAAATTATTCACAAGGGTAGACACTTATAAGTGTATAACTTCACGTCTACTCTTTTTCAAAACTTATTTCTTAATTGTATATCGCTCGTACCACGTGACTTATTATTTACTTTAATTTTATTTTAATGTTGTGAAATAAATTGAATTGAATTGAATGATCGAGCTTTTAAAGTTGCTGCACCAAAATTGTGGAAGTCACTTCGTATTGGCTATTTTAGAATTACCCCTATTTTAATATATTTTACTAATTTAAGTAGTCGTTCACTTGTTACATAATTATATAAAAGATCATGGATGTTTCTACATAAATAACATTTTACTCGTTTTATAGTTCACATTTGTATGTCGATATCAGTATTATGTTGTATATTAATTTTATGTTATCTCTTTACTAATCCATCTATTACAATAAACAGCACTGTAGAAATATTACATTTACATTTATGGTGCTATATAACTTAACAGAATTACATTTATATCATGTTTGTTTACTTACTTCGTGTGTGCCTGGAGATTTTTTAACTTCACTCCTAGAAACACGATTTAGTTTACCCCTCTATAAATCAGGAAACGTGACAGAGGGGAACAGGCAAACTTTCGAAGAGGAAGGCCAAGCCGTGATAAAATATATACACATAA
>OZ024854.1:3990187-3997057 GCA_964017155.1 Oasisia sp. SBJ-2009
TAGTTAAACGAAGAAATCCCGGATACAAAATATTGCTGCTTGCAGAAAGGCTTGTGTGATCACTTAGTTTGCAGCAACCACCTAGCTGTTACACATCTTTCGATAACAGCAAAACTCTTCGCATCAACGGTCTTCGGTGCTATGAGGTAATAAAGACGTGTCCAGCAAACTGGTTTCGTTCCTGGACGATCACTATCTGCTGCCATATTTTCTCATTACATCCAATCGTCGTAAAGCAAAAGGTTTCTCAGTTGCCGTGCCCACACTTCCTGACAATATTATATCAGCAGAACATATTATTATTATTATTACAATTCGCTGTCATCTAAAAAACTATAATATTTGTATGTTTAATTTCACCTATCCACCCTAGCTTCTTAGAGCACTCGTCCAATTGATGACGACCTTTACACTGCCCTTGATTATCACTGACTTACTTATGAAAATGCTTAATGGTTTTGTTACGCCACAGAGTTCGGATTCTCAGGACATTGGCGCCAAAAATGAATTTCGCTAAACCGCATTCATAGCGTTTATTGTTTTTCTGCTACAATTATGCCGACTGTTCAAGCTGCTGTACAACGATAGTGAAAGCTGTGCCCACGTAGGACTCGTACTCTTCTGATTTATTCTCTAATGGCTACTGCGTGCCGCATAGTTATATGGGTGACATCAACCCGTTAAATCTCACCACTGACTACATTACGCTACACTTTGAGAGAAATACCGGATGTTCCATCGGCAACAAATTAGAAAACGCTGTTGTGACACATATGGATTATGCAATTGGCATTGTCATCATCTGCACAGCGTCGTCGTCCTCGAGTAACTCTGCTCCACAGCCAGTAATGTCGATCTCACCAACAGCTCGAACAAACCCAAGAATGGCAATCTGTGCAGACACCGATGCTTTCACCCCTATCACCATCAACGGAGAATATATTGACTTCGTGGATGAGTTTACGTATCTGGGTTCTATGGTAGCAGTTGATGCCTTTATCGACCATAAGATGGCTATTAGAATTGGCAAAGCAGAAAATGCAATGACACGGCTGGCTAATATCTTATGGGACAGACCCTCCATTTCACGAAAGACAAAGTTACGATGTTCAATACTCTTGTCATACGACTACAACTCTGTGGTTCAGAGACTTGACTGCGTAACAAACCACACAAATCGACGCCTTTATCATGACATGTCTGAGACGCTTGAGAAACATGAAATTTTTCCACCTCGTTAGAAACAGCGGCATCCTAGACCGTAACGGTCAACAACCTGTATCAGCATTTATAGTCCAGCGACGTACAACGCAGGGCACCAACTTCACACGTGTATAAATCCACCCCTTCCAACACCGGGTCGATAAGACCTCGTGGTTGCCCTCTCCGTCGCTCGGCAGACTGCATGAAGCAGGACCTAGACAACCTGGGTCTCTCGACTAAGGAGACCAACAGCGCCACATGGACGGAAATTACCCGGGATGTGACCTATACGCCGGAAATTCGGCAAGAGATTTCAGTCAAGTAACTCATAAATCGGCATTCTAGAGCACTGCTTATTGCTCTATTCAACATCCAATATTTCCGGTTTGACCTATCTAACCATTGCTAACTTAGGGCTATATTTATTATAACGTTGAGGCCATTTTAGGTACTTGAAATCCCTTTACTTACAACGTTAAAGTTACTAGAAGCAAATCATATTGTAGTCTTACAAGAATTAAAATGTTACCATTCAGTTACACGTAATAAACAACCTACTAATCTAAAACATTGGAAAATGGTACACATAGTCACGATACATGCAACCAACACAATATTTATATTTACTGTACAAATCATACATTTGCAAAATAATGTTTCAAATACAATTTACCAATTGCAATAAACAACGCCCTTCCCTAATGTGATAGTTACACGTTATACACATAAGTGTACGCACATGTTTTTATATTAATTGTTCAAATATATTACTCAGAATGATACGAATAATGGTACAAACATCTATACCTGAACATCTGATTGTGCAGTCAGCCACAATGCTCAAACACCATAACATACTTATTTCCTATTCACTTCACCATGTTTTGTACATATACCTTAAAATAAAATATAACAATTCAATTTTTTTACTGATGATGCATCTTTTGATACGTTCACGTTTATGTCTTATATAACAGACAGCACAGTTATTTATCTTTCAACAGAAACTTCTTAACACAACTACAACGACGGGTGACTCCAAGGGTAACGATTTTGTAGAAGTCTTAGTAGGAGTTCCCATGATCCTCTCTCTACATTGTTTACACATATCACTTTTTAAACCGACATATTATTGTATGTACAGTTTGGATAAATAAATCTACGTCTTCTTTTTATTCCTCTCAACCTTTATGAATATCTTGGATTGCTCATGATCTGCGACTTTCCATTGTGTTTATTTGGAAGGGGCGCTATTGTTTCAGCAGATCAACGCGGAAAGCACAGCTCGCATCATACTATGAAGATCATACAATGCTATTTTGGCGTCTGTCTAATTGACCACAATATATAACATCTATATGTAGTTCGTCTTTTTATCATTTGTTTTACCTTTCACTTTGATGACATTGCCCATGCAATCTGTCAATGCCCTTTCAAACTTACTTGCAATTTGTGTACATTTTCGTGACATCAATAATTCTTGTTTGCTCAGTGGGAAATTGCATGCGTTATAGTAAGACTGTTATGTTTGAAATGTATATTCGTCGTTTGCTACGCTCTTTTGCATCCCACTTATACATGCATGCATTCCTGTACGCACACGCGCACGCGCACGCGCACGCACGCAAGCATACGCACATGTGTTTAGTATACAGAAATATAAAAGTGTAATTTAACAATTCTTCCATTTACAGCGTGTTCAGTTGCACTTCACCAGATTCGACATACCGTACGACAGATATTGCACACAGGATAAACTCAACATCTACGATGGAAGTAGCGACGTATCAACATTGATCGACTCACTCTGCGATCTTCTATCAATCGAGGATATAATTTCCAGCGGAAACATGCTTTTCATATACTTTGAATCTGATGCTTATAACAGATACCGTGGATTTGAAATACAATATTCAACTGTTGAAGGTAAGACAGATTGCTATGGTTACTGTATATGTATGTTAAAGGGATAACGTCGAAATATGTTCGTTTCGCCGACCAATATGAAATACAATGTGTGGGTGACATTTACATGATCGTCTCCGGTTTTGATGTACTTTGTCATGTTGATTTATGATCAGGAGTCTGTGCTTCCCAACAAATTTTAGGTCAGTCCAGAGATAGAGGTCATCAAACATTGACCCGACCTTGACACCTGACCACCTTCCAGGTGTCATAATTCCACTTATAGGTGACCTACATATGTGATGGTGGTTTTAATTGCCCATTTGAATTGTCTACCTACTTAGACAATAAACCATATACAAAAAATTAAACATATATAAAAACAAACGGTTTACCTTTTGACCTGGCCTAGTAAAAACATGTAGCCTCTGATTTCGCAGATATTTATTATATTGAAACATACATATATAGCAAGAATCTGTAGACGTTTTTTCGTGCGCAATTGAATACTTCAGGAGTTATGTATTTTAAAACATTTCTTATGTCGCAATATAGACAGTAAGTACAGTCATATTTCTCTGTTGGTATGTTAGTATGCAAACGGTGGCTAACTTCCTATAATTGGTTTTGTTTTGCTATCACTTTTATAATCCACTAATTCATATCTTAATCTACATATGCTGGTACACCTAGTATACCATATATAATGGCTTAGAACATAGTACAGGTACACTTTGTCAATGTTACATACTGCTTTGGTTTCCACTGCACTTTCATGCATTAAGCATATTCTGCTGGATGTTTGAAATTGTTTAGCTATACTGCTCTTGGGTAATGATAGAGCTCATTTGTCCATGTTATTTGGGTAATAATATCTTATTTATCCATGTTACCTACTGCTCTCAACCAGCATTGTGAATTTAATACTGCTAGTTAAGAGAACACCACACTTTTACGGAGTAGACATATTTTCCTGCATATCTAATACATCGATTTTATTGGTTCTCAAGTTAAGCCCAATTAGTATGTGATGGTCATATTTATCTCATTTTGTGTCCATGTTGTAACTCAGCGTGATTCCCACTCAACGTTGCTTTGCAAAACCGTGTACGATTCCGCTAGTATTTCTTTAACGCATCGAGAATCCGGCCCCATATCACATGTACGTCTATGTATCCTCCAATATGTCAGTGTGCTTATTCAATTACGGCTCCTGTATAAATAATACCATTTAGTAATTGGTAATAACAAACGTAAATACAAAAACAGCGGAAAAACACCTGCGTGTGCCAGGTATACCGGAAACGTTTCTGGTTCAGTTATATATTTGTCAGATATATGTTTCACTAGCTGTACGGTGACTTCAGGGTTTCTGATCTTAATTCAGCTAAAGTAGGTGGTACACTTGTTCAGCAAAATGTGTTCACTTTGTTCACAGATCGTAAGTATTTCTCTAAGGCAAAATATTCTAACAGGTTATTTGATGAAACATGTGTGTGTGTGTGTGTGTGTGTGTGTGTGTGTGTGTGTGTGTGTGTGCGTGCGTGCGTGTGTGCGTGCGTGCGTGCATGCGTGTGTGTGCGTGTGTACGTAGTACGTACGTACGTACGTACGTATGTATGCTTGCATGCATACATGTATGTATGCATGTAATAATATACTGCACCCGTCTATACGAATGTATGTACGTAACGATCAAATTGCAATGGTCATTTCTTCACCAGAGTGAGACTGTTATGACTGTTCCTACAGAAGCATGTAATGGTGAGACTACTATGACTGTACCTTCCCGAACGTGTAATGGTGAGACTGCTATGATTGTTCCTTCACGAACGTGTAGTGGTGAGACTACTATGACTGTACCTTCACGAACGTGTAATGGTGAGGCTGCTATGATTGTTCCTTCACGAACGTGTAGTCGTGAGACTGTTATGATTGTTCCTTCAGGAGCATGTAGTGGTGAGACTGCTGTACTTGCTGAGACAAGGGGAGAGTTTGGATCCAACTATGACAAGGAACAGAGCTGCCAGTGGCGAATTGAAGTTGATTACGACCAGGTGGGAACATGTTAGATTAGATTAATAAATAAGAGTGTGGTACACTAGATATTTCTATGGCTGTGAAGGGTAAGACCTACTGATGTAACCAGAACACCTAGTACATATATGTAACTGTTAGTATAGTAACATTTTATATAAATAACATAAGTTATTTACCAGGAGGTGTGTTAAGATATGATCGTAAAACGTTAGAGTATATACATATCAAACACTATTTCATATTCATAGGAAACTATTCTATCTTTTCGATCCAGTGCCTTAAGTTTGGTTGTTCATATTCGATGTATCTGTGTATATTTGAAAGAAATATGTTTAGAGGTAGTTATATTCTAAACCCAAAACCTGCTTACCTTCCTATGTAACCAGATAGATATCGTAATATGCAGCACGAAAAAGCCGGTGATTATCCTATTACGTTCGAATTAAGTAACTGTATTTTTTTGCCGAAATATCGCTTTTCGGTATATAAATTATATTTTGAACACCCGCGTACCAGGTAAATATACAAATGTGCATATGTTGATGGAATACATTGCACGTGGATCAGCAACACCCACACACACACATGCGCAGGCACGCGCGCACACACACACCAACACACACACACACACACACACACACACACACACAAACACACACACACACACACACACACATACACATACACACACACACACGAACGCAGACATGCACGCACGCACGCACGCACTCTCTCTCAAACACGCACACACACACACACACACACACACACACACACTCACACACACACACACTCACATCGTGTTTGTTTACAGCGCGTGCGTCTGGACTTCGTCAGCTTCACGCTTCCCAGCTGCAGCGACTGTAGCTGTGACAAAGTCAACATTTACGACGGAAGAAACGCCACAGCTCCATTGATCCACACACTCTGTGGCAGCGATCTGCCGGGAAACGTCACGTCCAGTGGGAATGAGTTATTCGTTAAGTTCGAGTCTGATGGCACAGATAGAACTCGTGCGTTTCGGATCCGATATTCGGCGTTTGGAGGTAAGGAATTCAACTTTGCAGTATCGATGAATTCTTCAATGTTGAACGAGTCCCTATCCCGGTTGTTGTGTGTCACTATTGGGGTTCATCACGTGAAAACACTTCCAACTAATTTGCGGGGAGATCATGGTTGGTGTCCCTGTTGAATGCCTCTCTACGATTTCGATTGCTTCACTGATCTTTCTTTGCTGGAAGTTGTTATATTTGGCAAGGGTCCATGACTGCATGGCACCCGTTTATGCGATGATCCCGCACAGGTGTTAGCAGGCGCTCTATTTATTGTGCTCGTTAGGTTTGACACCAGCGGTCTACTTATTTCGTCTACATATTTACAGTGCTAGCCTATGTTCTTAGGATTAATTCTAGACACATATCTCAACCTAAACAAACGTTCTGAGTATATATATATATATATATATATATATATATATATATATATATATATATATATATATATATATATATATATGCTGTAGAGAATTTAGTATTAGAATAAATGTCATGGTAGGTTGCAACATTATATTTGTCCGTCCGGCAAATGAAAATAACGAAACCCGATCCAATGACATCATACAGCTTATATATCCTGATAAATATGTATATAGCAATTTCCTGTTTGGAAAAATGTAAAATCAACATTTCCGAAAAGACTATGTTCGAGACAAGGTGTCAACAT
>OZ024854.1:3997257-3999757 GCA_964017155.1 Oasisia sp. SBJ-2009
GTATTATTGCCGTTTAATAAACATAGAAACAATATTTGTTAACTGTATATAATAACAGGACAAACCCCGGGGCAATTAAGATGGCGGGTATTAATATCTTGTCATTACAATTTTGACAATTGCTAGAAAGAAAGAAGTAATGAATGTGTTTAGCATCTATGCACACACCTAGAATCAGTCAAAGCTAATGACTCTGAAATAGGCCTGTAATACATGGCGAGACTCGGCACGACTGGAGCTGATTGGGGACTGGACAAAAGAATAATAATTTATACTAACGATGGATGACAGTTGTAGCTTCCGACTGATGAATACTAGGAAAATCAGGTCATAAATATCTTGTGTTATACCTTTCTTATCTTAAATGTCCAATTTAATATTGAGTTTACCACACTATCATAGACATATAGCGATTTACGTGGTGCTGATAATAGACACGGTTCTAGGTCGTATATGTCTTTTACAGGATTTGCATTGTATATTGCTGTATGTTGTGGTTTCAATAAGCACTTATATCTGACAAGTTTTCTAAATGCACAGAATCATAACATATGTATAGGTTTACCTCAAACAGGTTGTATTGCGAGAAAAATGGCATTCTTTATTATTAGTCAAGATCGCCAAACACAAGTACTTGCCGCTAATGCCATGGTAACCACCATAATAATCGATTAAAATTCATAATTTACGTGATCATTGTCACCGGCAAAGTCCTCACCGGCAAAGTCCTTCGGACATTATAACTGGAATACTGGAATACGCTATTTGGTAACAGCTCGATTATTACAACCAAAAACAAAACAAAGTCCTATATGTTAACATGGAGAATATGGAGTTCCTCCATGGCTATGGCAATTTTGGATTATAAAAAAGTCACATGGATAACTGATAAGATAAGCAATAAGAATTATCGATACATTCACACAACATTTAAAATAGACTTTGTAAGATTCCTGGATTGAGTCACCGAATTAAAGTTACATATATGCATCATTTGTGTATCATCACACTTCACACCTGACAATGGCTCGTGCACATTGGTCGATATGGCTTGTTTTGTTGTTGCTGCAGGCATGGGCTTCGAACTTTTCACCCTGAGGGAGACAGCATAGGAAATGTCCCCCCACTTTTTCGGTTCAGAAAAACAAATTTACAGGCATTTAGCGGGACTGATCACTCCCCTCTCTTAAAAACCCTACATCGCTCTAGTAGTAAAATTAATATAATATAATATAATTAATAAATTCAGATATAAACTTCCAACTACCCAGTGGAAAATCACTAGATAAATTACATGGTTGGCTGCACTGTGCAACTTGATCTTAGTCCAGTAAATATTCGTCTTGCCGGGCTCTATCATTTTGCACCCTTGTGTTGATATTTTAATAGGCATTAACCATCAAGCACATTATATATATATATATATATATATATATATATATATATATATATATATATATATATATATATATATATATATATATATATATATATATACATATATATGTGTGTGTATATATACACATAAATTGGTTCCCATTCCGCCCCTGGCTGCGGGATTATAAAATAACTGCACACTGATATTCCTGCACCTTGGAAACAAGCCTATTGACGTTACAGTCATCATTATAGTGTACTTCAAAGGAATATATATATACGCATTTTATCATTATTTCTGTGTTTTTGGTCAATTTGGGGGCCACCTTGGATTTGCGCAATCAACGTGGCTGCAAAAACGTTAAAATACCTCTCGGATTCATATCCCTGTCCTTCAAAAGCATACCAATGCGTACATTATCACTCTACTGTACTAACGACACATGATGAAATCTAGGTGTTGGAGCAGTGTGACGGCCATCGTGATTGCTAACAAAAAAACCAAAGAGGGTGGGCTGTGGCCACTCAGCCAAAGGTTCACGTAAACATTAAAAAATAACGAAACATGTGATAAAAAAAACAATTCCCATAAACAGACATTGAAAGATGTTCTATGATTATGGGTTCCTTGCACGAAAAGATGAATGGACAACATAATAACGTATTTAATTTTCAAATGATTAATGAAATCTTATTATTTATATAATTTTAGATGATAAACTATAGTGTTTTATTTCATGAGTATTATCCAGTTCTCATAAGTAACGTGTTTCATATGTACATGCTGATCACATATGTTACACTTATTGACAACAAATGTAGAAAACAATCAAAACATGATGGAAACAGTACTTTGTTTATCAGTATGTATAGTTAGGTTGCTTTCTCAAAACAACGTCCACTCCCGATGTCGAAACAACATCTATTTCCCCGACGTCTACCCAACGTTCAAACCCAATGTGTTTTCAGCGTTGTTTCAACGTCTGTATATTACGTTGAAACGACGTCTGTCAAGACCTGACGTAACCGACGTCGAAACAACGTCGACACAACGTTTTTGTGCCCACTGGGAATGTCCATAGGCTAAGTTTTAATGAATATGTTTAATTATATTGGTATACCT
>OZ024854.1:4004757-4042257 GCA_964017155.1 Oasisia sp. SBJ-2009
GCCTTTGAGAAATAGCTCTGCTGCCCATTTCTCTATAACTTTGTCTCCCGCGCCTTTATACCGCACTGCTGCAGCATGTTGTACTCGGTCTGCGAAATCCTCCAGGGATTCAGTAACCACCTGTTTGATAAAAGAGAGGTTTCGTCGTACCACACGTGGGTCATCCTTTACTCCATAACTGTTTTTCAAACATTTCATGAGTCTATGGTAGTCATTCTCGTCTCTGGGGATCGATTGCGTACATAATCAATGGCTTTGTCGCGCACGCATTCCTTTAGTCTCTGCTGTAATTTCTTATCACTACCCAACTGATAATACCTAGCAGAGCCATTGAGCAGGCAAAAATGCATCCCAATCAGTAGGATTACCTGAAAAAGTAGGTACCTTGGTCCCCGGAGGGCTACTCCGTCGATGATGTCGTGCGTCATTCATCCATCTATCTCTGTCAAATCATTCATCAGATGATTCTGAATCAAAACAATCTTCTGCCAAATGTGTCTGGTGGTATGGCCTTAATCCTCTGTCGTCTTTCTTCCTTCGCTCCTTTTTTGGGAGTGGTCAGGTGTGTTAAGATTCTCAACTGTGTCCTTTTTCTCGATTGTGTGTCGTTGCATTTCAATTCTAACTTCCCCTGTAGTGGTGTCTAGTTCTCCCTCTGGATCACGTTTCACGCCCACCAGAATGTATCTGTGAACCAGTGTGTCCTAACTGCCTCCTTCATGCGTGCTCCGGGTCTTAACAAACGTGAGGAAGTGTATATGCAATCTTTGGGATGTGCGTCGAGAAGGTGCATCAATGTGATGACTGCTTGGTTTTGTAGGGTTCTTATACGCTGTATTATTAATATTCATTGCAGGAGCGTGCAATGGCGGGTTGTCTGTTTTGACTGGACCAAGTGGGGTATTCTCTACCAAGGGAACCTACTATAAAAATAATGAGAGGTGCAGCTGGAAAATTGAAGTTGACAAAGGAAAGGTGAGAACATGTCAGTGGTATTGTTGAAAAAAGATTAAGTACGTTTTCTCGTACACTCGAAGGCTTCGACAGTCAACTTGATGACCATGTTTTAAAATGCTATTCGAATTTCATTTTAACTGGTAACGCTCCAAAGAGAACGACGGCACAGTTATCAAAACGTCACGCATGTATTCGCATACGCACAGACACGCACACATAGGCGCACGTACGCATGTACTCTCAGACACATACGATAGGCTAAGCTAAATGCGACGAAGGAACATAATGTCTAAATAAAAATACAACCATGTCATGCATTAATACAGATTAAACGTAGGTTGAATCAACTGATTTTGTTACTTTTTTGTTAAGCAGTTGAAGTCATTACTATAATTATTTCAAGTGACAGGATCAATAATGTGCGTGATTTCATATTCCTTTGTACGTGCGAGGTGATTAGCACATAGTACGATGCAAACTTGAAACATTGGTTAGTAAATGTGCACTATATTTGGGGTAAAATATGTTTCTAGACATAGCTTCAATTACATTGTTCGTTTTACATATGAATATAAATGGTAATTAACATAGGTGTCTCTACTGGTGAACGAGAGAAACGTGATAGAGACGGTACCAGCACGCATCTCGATTCATATTGTCTGTGTTGGTGCAAATAAACAATACTGTTACTGACTATAAATACTTGCGATTTTCATGAGAAGGAATATGGAAGTTCGTAAAATGAATTGCAATTATAAAGGCTTGTTTACCCTTTTACCACAAAGACTGTTTATCACTGAAAGTATCCTTTCACGAGTTTCCCTTTATGAAAAATATTTCCCATTGTAAATTTAAACACCACCACAACACGGACTGTTTGGTAGGTGACAAGCTGTAAGGGAACGAATGAAAGGTAGGGTGCAATATATTTTGAAAATTGTCCTTGGGCCTACATTAATGAGACATGTCCATGTTATATTACGTTTTGGTTTATTTACAGCGTGTTCAGTTGGAATTCACCAGATTCGAACTCGCAAGTTGCCGCGATACGTGCGACTGCGACAAAGTCTACATATACGATGGAAGTGATGCCACAGCACCATTGACACACTTGATATGTCACCAGAAATTCTTAGTTGGTGATATTACATCCAGCGGAAATACGGTTTTCGTTTATTTTGGATCAAATGCCAGCAATAGAAGACGTGGATTTGAGATACGGTATTCTTCTGTTGACGGTAAGGCAGCAAACATATCTAAATTAATAAAATAAATAAAACCAACGCTTGCAATCTTGCATAGCAATATTAAGTACGGTTGTATAGTGAACGTTGTATTAAATTAGATTTATACACACACATTACACCAGTTTGAAGTAATAAATATTATTACAATCTTGAAACATATACTGCAATGACAGCATAAATACTTACACTTTCTAACGACACAATAGTTCATTGCTAACACCTGGCGTGTATAGAGTCAATGTTTGTATGGCTGGGGGACGGATGTGTGGGCGGCTTCTCAAGTACATGTAATTGTTTCATATGTGAGTTGAGTTCTAGTCGGCAGGCAGTATTTATATGTTGGGATTGTGTTAGCACCTGATGAGGGTGTAGTGATAGGGGAAAAGGAAGCGCACACGTTCGGTGTATCTTATGAAAACAATAGTGACATCTCTTCTCCGACGTTTTGTAATAAAGAGTTTCACATCACGCTAATGCACATAAATCGTTAGCTAAGAAACGTCGCACTATTTTCTGATTAATGGTTTTGGTATCATGTGTTCAGGCGCAAGTAACCATAATCGATCGAATCGTTCGTATGCCATTTTCCTCATTTAAGGGGGCGCCGTATAAAATATTAATAAGAGATTGATGGTTTGTTCGTAAATGTTACCAATAGAATAGCATAGTTTCATATACTGTTATACATATGTTGTATGTTTGTTCGCTGGAGAAGTTACTTCGGGTCAGATTCAAATAAAACATTGTCAGCTGGAGCGTGCATTTGACAATAAATACTGTCATGTGCAAACATGCGCAATTGCGAGTCCAGACTATGTGTGCTGTCGTTAATGTACCACACAAAACATTCATCCTTACAACTGTTCCTTGTGAGACTCCAGTGAGGATAGCAGGTGACCGCGATGTCGTTCATTGACAATAACCTGTTGACGGAGAAAATCGAGAAAAGCACTGAACTAGGAAATGTTATGTGTTCACGGATCATTGTAAAAAAGTTTATTGAGCTACATTTTATATAAAGTCCAGACAAACAATATCGGTGTGTTCTCTTAGTTGATTAATTATGCTAACTCATGTATGGTTCTCTCATGTTGTCTCGCAAGACATATCTCTCCGGCATCCTTATTACCTTATTATTCTTACGAGCATTTCCGCAATGCCGACGCGATCTCATTCACGGCCATTCCACAGATGATGCAGCAATGTACAGTTTTGTAAAAGTAGTTTTAATATTTACAGATATAAATAACTATAATGATATGACTAAACTGTCGATGTGATACAACAAGATATATGCAAATGCCTGTTACAATTCAGTACTATTCACTGCTGTTTTGATCGGTCTTCACTGGCTTCCGATCAAACAGCGGATCGAGTACAAATTGTTACTGTTGACGTTTCAAAGCCTTCACGGACTAGCTCCAGCATACGTAACAGAACTACTAATTCGCTACCAACCGACCCGTGCGCTACGCTCCGCGGACGCCCATCTGCTGGAGGTTCCTCGTTGCAGACTGCGTACGCAGGGAGAAAAGGCATTTTCTAGTGCTGCTCCACGCCTCTGGAACAATCTGCCGCTTGCCATGCGTGCCACAGACTGCCTGAGTTCTTTTAAGAAATAACTGAAAACATTTCTATTTAAAATAGCATTTTCACTTTGAAAGAACAATTTTTTTTAATATCCGAACATTTTTAATATGTACTACTATTTATGAAATATTTTATTATTTATTTATTTATTTTTTAATTGTATTAGTATAATTAGTATTTTAGTATTATAAAGACTAATATTATTTATTTATATTGAACATATTTGATCTATTTATTTTACAACTACGTCTCTATTTAAAATGTTTAGGTAATCTGTATATTCATGTAAATTGTAATGCGCCTCTGAATGGTTTTATTGCTGGAGATATGGCGTAGACAAATACTGTATTTATTATTATTATTATTATTACTAATTGTTCAAAAATGTAATAAATATGTAGATAAATAAATAATTTAAAAAGGCAATTCCATGAATTCCATTTTTGTACTTATGTTGCGATGTTTCGTCGCGACCCTCTGGCCATTATTCCCGTTCCCGGCCTATGCTTCTGGCGTCTGCGCTCAATGCCGTTGGTAAAGTTGTTCGCGTTCGCGAAGTAGTTGGCTATCACACGCTGAGCAGGTGGGCACCGCTGTTTAAGTGCCTCGTCCGAAATGCGATAGATGTTGATGATTTGGCGTAGATGACGACGGCTGTATATATCCAAGCAATGTAGTTTTGGCTTTGTAAGTCCACATATGTGTATGTTATACGGCAACATGGGCATGATAGAAATTACGCAAAGTCGTACTCGCGGCTGTAGCGAAACTTGGGATCTCGTAAACCAATGTCCACAGCTTGCGGAAGGCGACGTTGGCCAGCTGATTTTGGCGAGCGACGTCTTCTGCTTCATCTGGGATCGATCCAAGCTTGGCTGTCATGCGCCACTCTTCCTGTATGTGGTCTCTGTGTCGGATGATGCTTATTCGTTCTGATTTTGACGCATTTGTCGTTAGCGACCACTCAGCCTACCAAGCTGGCGTGTTCCGCTCAATTTCAATATGGAATGAACGCGAAAAGCGAACGAAGTTCGTGTCATCAACGCACTCGACGTCCAACGGTAGTGGGGCGTCGGCTGGTGGAAGTTCTGGGAGACGCGATTGGAGGTCACGGTGTGCCACTATGAGGTATACATAGCCAGCTATATCCGAAGGCGACGTCGGCGGTGCTGCTTTCTCGTTCGAGCCCGATTATGATGACGATAGGTATTTTTCGGCGCGATCCTCGATAAACCGATAAATGTCGGTGTTCTTCAGTATTGAGACCAACGGATGTAAATTCGTCAATGGACCTATCCGTTTCATCCGCTTTTGGCTTTTGCATATCGTATGGAAAGAACAAACGTGGAAAAGGTTCGATCACAGTATTGGCGGAGATGTCCCCTTCATACACGCAGGAATCAGATGATGATCGCAACGTTTTCTGCACCTGTAGAACTGGAGTATATATATTATGTAGTTCGGCGCAAGCAGTTGGGTGGCTTTGAACGTTGTCAGTTCGATTTTGTACTCGATACGGTACCGCAAGGGATGCCAATGAAGAGTCTCTAGGATGGGTCTTGTATGATCGTGGTGATTGGCTTTATTCACAGCGCGAGCTGCAACATTCTGGACTCTTTCCATCTTGTCCAGTAGCTGGTCGGGTCATCATCGCATGCCAGAGGTCGTTGCGCTGCACTCCTGGCTGATCGTCTCCGCAAACCGTGGAAGGGACCTGACTCGAACTCTAATATGATAGCAGTTGACTTTGCTAGTCGCTACTACGTCTGCCGTTGGAACAGCGCAACAAATACGCGCATCAATTTGAAAACGGATATACGACTGGCTGACATACCAATATAATTATCCGTCCGCATCATAACGTTGCATGCAACATGAGCATCGTGTGGCTGAAATTAAATTATATCACGACCGGAGCTCGACAATCGATATAACCTATGCTAAATGTGACATGATACCCCACATAGCGACATGCAGCATCTTTTCTCAGTCAAACCAGCAATTTAGGCAAACAATAATTGTAAGCTATGAGTTCAGGTCTACACCTGTTTGTTTAAACTTTTACCAAACCCAAGAACTATAACATACAATACACGATGCCGTATTCCATATTCTTTACCCAGAGTAAAAACCAACAGGACCAAGAACTGCTTCATTAACTGGTGCCTTTTCAACCAGATCTATTTATTTTATTGTCTTAAAGTATTTATTAAAATATTTTATTAACGTTTTGTTTAGTTTAGTCAAATAATCACAGAAAATATGTTTTAATGTCTGAAATTATTTAAATTACCTTTATAGATACATTTCAAATAAATTATTCTCTACATCTTAATTAATGTTATATTTATGCTAATGTTTTAAATTTTATATTATTTCATTCTATTTTAACAAATATATTTTGCATGTTTTATGTACCTATTTCAATCTGTATGATTGCCCAGAGTGAAATAAAATTATTATTATTATTATTATTATTATTATTATTATTATTATTATTATTATTATTATTATTATTATTAAGCCACCAGGATGTTCATAAAGTGCTAACTGTCAGTCTTCCTCTGTAGCGATGAGGTGGTTGCCTCCTGTACCAGTATAATCCGGTGCCAAGCGTCTGGCTAAAACCGCCAAATAAGACATTGAGGTTGTTGTTTGTACATTGACAGAAGACTAACTCTCTAAACAACTAGTAGTCTGTTTTCAGAAAATATAAATTACTAAAAATTATTTAATATCAGTAGGTTGCACATTGCTTTTGTGCACATTTCCACACATTGGCTAAGTTGACCCTTAAACACTTCATAATTCCAGTTTCATCAGCCTCAGTTGAAAGGCTATTTATCTTTGAACAAATCATGTTCATTCGAGACTTAGATCACACGATGCCACTGGTAATAATGCCAACGAAATTACTGTCATTGTTGATGAAGTAAAGCGTTATTTATTTCAGTTTTCCTCATAAGAAATTGTCAACTGCCATTACATATTCACTTATGCAGAGTTACATGACTCGGATTAATAAGTATATATATTGTACTTGTACTCTTGATAATGTATGAACATTGTGTTTGTTCTTTCTTGAGTATGAAATAGAGAGACAACTGTATAGATGAGGTTATTTCCACGTATAATATCAATGATTGTTAGGAATATTGGATGTTTCGCGAGCAGAGTTTATGTCCATGTGTTACGTAATAGTTGTTATGAATGTGTTTGCAGGAGCGTGTGGCACTGAGACGGCGGTACTGACTGGGGCACGAGGAGAGTTTGGATCCAACTATGGTACCGATGAAAGTTGCCAATGGAGAATTCAAGTCGACGAAGACCAGGTAAATATTTCTGGAGTGTATGGTTCATCGTCTACTTTAGTCACTAGGACAATCCAATGGCACACACGGTACATATAAGGTAACTGCATGCACAATAAGCCAACGCACATAAAATTACGATGTTGTCATACACTTGAATGAATGAAAGTTTATTTAACAACAGCAACACATGAATATACAACATAATATGAAAAATAATACAATAAATAATGGTAACGACAATACAATATAATATCGGTGCTGTTGTTAAAAGGACATAGCAGAAGTCATATGACTTGTAAGACGCTATGCCCTTTTCAACTAAAATGTCATAGTAAAAGTTATAAGATTTAATACAAACCAACAATAATATTTTTTTTCATTATGTTAATTGTTCACAGATACGAAGAAAGTAACGTCGACTTTAAACTTTTCTTAAATTGTGGTAAACTTGGCAACTGTCTTATATTACTTGCAAGACCGTTCCATACGCGTATACCTCTGACAGTAATTGACAGTAGTCTATGGGTGGTGTTTGCTTTTTTAACATAAAATAGTTTAGATTGTCTGGTATCATGCTTGTGTACGGCTGCAGTTGGTTCAAAGAACGCTTGTACACGACCTTCTAAACAGTGGTTGTTTGCTTTATAAAGCACAACCATAGTCCTTATGTGTAATTAAATCTTGAAGTTTAAGAATTTTTGAACAGTGAAAAAATACAGATGTATGACCATGGTAATCAAGACTATATATTATTCGTATAGCTTTTTTCTGTAGCAGAGAGAGTTTTCTTAGTCTAGACGTATACGTATTTCCCCATATTTCACAGCAATAAGACATATATGGTTCAACAAGTGATTGATATAACGTGCGTAATGCTTGAATGTCAAGAACATCCTTTGTTTTATACAAAATACCTATGCTTTTTGATACCTTCGTTTCAACCGTTTTTATCTGCTCTCTCCACGTTAAGTTTTCATCAATGATTACACCAAAGAATTTTGTATGTGACACCTGCTCAATGTTCTTTCCATTCAAAATAATGTTTACTGTTGGTCTAAGTTGTTTTTTATTTGTAAACATGATAACATTGGTTTTGTTCACATTAAGCGATAATTTATTAACTCTGAACCATATATCTAGTTTTTCTAGTTCGTTATTAACTGTACGTGTTATATCCACAATATTCCTAGTTGAGTAAAAAATGCTAGTGTCATCTGCAAACAAAATAATATTAAGCAATTTTGACACTTCACACATGTCATTTATATATAAAATAAATAGTACTGGGCCCAGGATTGATCCTTGTGGGACTCCACACTTGATATTCTTTAGCTCTGAATTACTGTTGTTATAGCACACATACTGACCACGATTGGCTAAATAACCTTTAATCCAATCCAGTGCCAAACCCCTTATTCCATAACATTGTAACTTACTTAGCAGTATTTTATGATCAACGGTGTCAAATGCTTTCGTCAGATCAATAAAGACCCCAATAGTGCTTTCTTGTTTATCTATTGCTGAAGTTACCTTTTCGACAAATTCGGTTAACGCTAATGAAGTTGAGTGATTACTTCTGAAGCCATATTGCCCGTCAGTCAATATGTGATGATTTTCAATGAATGACATTAACCTTTTACTAAATATTTTTTCTAGTATTTTGGAGATTTGGGGTAACAGTGATATAGGTCTATAGTTAGAAAATTGGAGACGATCTCCTGATTGAAAAACAGGAAAAACTTTTGCTGTTTTCATGTCA
This sequence comes from Oasisia sp. SBJ-2009, assembly GCA_964017155.1. Lineage (NCBI taxonomy): Eukaryota > Metazoa > Annelida > Polychaeta > Sabellida > Siboglinidae > Oasisia > Oasisia sp. SBJ-2009. Next base: position 4,013,625 of record OZ024854.1, read on the forward strand.
TTTGGAAATATTCCGGTGATTAATGATCTGTTAAAGATATAGGTTAAAGGTCTTACAATTTGCTTTATTACATGTTTAACAGTTTTCATTGTGATTTCGTCGTGTCCATACGAAGTCTTACTTTTGCACCCTGACACAATTTCGGTTACTTCTTTCTCAGTAACGGGATACATATACATTGACTCTGATACCTGTTTGTTTTAGAAAGTCAGTCGGTTGTGTTCCCTGGCATGGCTCTATACTGTTAGATAAGATTGTACCTATGTTAACAAAGAAGTTATTGAAATGATTAGCAATTTCTTCGTTGTCTAATGTTACTCGATCGTTATCAACAATGAATTCATTTCAATATTTTGCTTCCGACTTTCTTTTGCCAATTATAGTGTTAAGAATTTTCCACGTTTCACTAGCGTTGGCCTTACACTCTTCGAGTTTCTGTCTATAATAGTTCTTTTTTTCAATACGCAAGATTCTTGTTAACTTGTTTTTGTAGTTTTTATAGCGACTTTCTGTTAACAATGACCTTCTTTTTAGAAATGCTAAGTACAAGTTATTTTTTTTAATGCAAGCATTTTTTAATGCAAGGGTTTTCCTTCCGTTTAGTGTTGTTTGGATACATTCTTATTTTGACAGGACAAGCATTGTTGTAAGTGTTACTTAGTATTTGCATAAATTGCAAGTATGCTAAATTGGGATTACATTCGTTCAGTACAGTTTCCCAGTTTGTATGGCTTAAGTCTTGTTCAAATTTGCTTAAGGCTTCATCGTCCAATGTTCTGTTATACTTCACTTTTTGATCATTATTATTTGTCACGTAAGTACTATTATCACACAGAACGAAAATTGGCATATGATCCGTAGCATCGCTTAAAACAATGCCGCACATTTTGTTTCTGCATTGCTCAGAACAGAAAATGTTATCTATTATAGTTGCAGTCGTGCCTGTTATTCTTGTTGGCCTGGTGATCAAGGGATACAATCCAGAACTGAACATTTGATCAACGAAATGTTTCGATTCAGTTTCTTCTTCACAGTGTAATAGATCTATATTAAAATCACCACATATGTACACCACTTTACTGGTAAGATTTCCTAGTATATATGAACATTTTTCATTAAATTTGCTAATGCTAGTATTCGGTGCTCTATATATACAGCCGACATTGATTTTTGAATGTTTACTGATCTGTAGTTCAATAAAAATACTTTCGAAACATTCATCAATCGTATATGATATGTTTCGCAGGCATATATTAGGAGATTGACAATTTCTAAGTAGAGATTCGCATACAAATATGGCAACACCACCGCCTGTTTTGTTGTTTCTGGAGTTGCAGTACAATTTGTAACCTAAAAATGCGTCATCACAATTGTTTTCTTTAAACCAAGTTTCCGAAATTGCAATAATATGGAACTTATTCTCTAGTTCTCGGAGAGTGTCCTTGATCTTATTTAAGTTGGCTTTTAGACTCCGGGCATTGAAGTGTATAACACTCAGATTGTTTGCCCGATCAGTACCGCTAACGTTTGTTGAAAACTGTGCAGGGGTGAAATATCTGCACTGTGTAGGCAAGTCATTATATAATAAACACTCAGTATCTATTTCGTGTTCGTAACAGAGTTCAGTATGTACAGGCATTATGAATGTTCGTCGTTTAATGATTTTGCATTTACGTGCTTTTAATCACGATCTCTTACCACCAACTTGTCAAACGACAGGTAAGCGATCTTCCCTTCTTCGCGTGCTTTCATCATTTTGGGGAGAAGTTCTTTGCGTCTCGCCATTTTTACCTCACTTAATGTATTGTTCTGAGAATTTGGGAAACACATATGTAACAAACTTACAATATATGATATTAATACAGAACAGAGTGATTACATTGATCCACGGTGCCAATCGATGGAATCATAAAAAAATTCTTCAATTATCGCATTCTAAAATTCAATGATATAGTTGAATTAAAAATTATTTTATTTATGCTAGATGCCTATCACAATGTTTTATCAAACGATCTTCAACAATTATTTGTAAAGTCTATGCCATTATTATCTGCATGCAGAACACATACATTTATGAGAAACAATGTGCGTACAAATTGTGGAACTCACAAAATATATCGCTTGTCAGCATAACGTCAAAATATGTATTTAAACGTCTTTACGTTAATATACTCTTCAGTAAATATAGTATGTAAACATACATCGATTACACGGCAAGTGAACCTGTGTTATGTGTACACGTGTTTATTCATAATGTAACTGCATAATTATAATTAATACTGAAGTATTGCCACTGTTTATTTCTTTATCAAATTGTTCACAAGGGTAAACACTTATAAGGGTATAACTTCACGTCTACTCCTTTTCAAAACTTATTTCTTAGTTGTATATTGTTCGGTTCGTACCACGTGACTTATTATGTACTTCACATGTTTTGTTTGCTTTTAATGTTGTGTGTTTTGAAATAAATTGAATTGAATTGGATGATCGATTTAAAGTTGCTGCACCAAAATTGTGGAAGTATCGTATTCGCTATTTTAGAATTACCCTTATTTTAATATATTTTACTAATTTAAGTAGTCATTCACATGTTACGTAATTATTAAAAAGATCACAGGTGTTCCTATATAAATTAAATTTTACTGGTATTATAGTTTCACATGTTTATGTCGATATCAGTATTATGTTGACTATTCATTTTGTTTTATCTCTTTACTAATCCATTTATTACAGTAAACAGCACTGTAGAAATATTACATATACATTTATGGTGCTATATAACTCAATAGAATTACATTTATATCGTGTTTGTTTACTTACTTCGTGTGCGCCTAGAGATATTTTAACTTCACTCTCAGAAACAGGATTGAGTTTACCCGTCTATAAATCAGGAAACTTGATAGGAATGAACAGGCAAATATTCGAAGAGGAAGGCCATGCCGTGATAACATCTTCACATTGCTTCAACATCACATAATACACTTAATGCAAAGTACTTTCTAACGTTGCGCCTAGCTAGCTATGTTCTCCACAACTAGTTTTACGTACACAATTGCACGCACACGCACACGCACACGCACACGCACACGCACACGCACACGCACACGCACACGCACACGCACACGCACACGCACACGCACACGCACACGCACACGCACACGCACACGCACACGCACACGCACACGCACACGCACACGCACACGCACACGCACACGCACACGCACACGCACACGCACACGCACACGCACACGCACACGCACACGCACACGCACACGCACACGCACACGCACACGCACACGCACACGCACACGCACACGCACACGCACACGCACACGCACACGCACACGCACACGCACACGCACACGCACACGCACACGCACACGCACACGCACACGCACACGCACACGCACACGCACACGCACACGCACACGCACACGCACACGCACACGCACACGCACACGCACACGCACACGCACACGCACACGCACACGCACACGCACACGCACACGCACACGCACACGCACACGCACACGCACACGCACACGCACACGCACACGCACACGCACACGCACACGCACACGCACACGCACACGCACACGCACACGCACACGCACACGCACACGCACACGCACACGCACACGCACACGCACACGCACACGCACACGCACACGCACACGCACACGCACACGCACACGCACACGCACACGCACACGCACACGCACACGCACACATCGTGTTTGTTTACAGCGCGTGCGTCTGGACTTCGTCAGCTTCACTCTCCCCAACTGCAGCAACTGTAGCTGTGACAAAGTGAACATTTACGAAGGAAGAAACGCCACAGCTCCATTGATCCACACACTCTGTGGCAGCGATCTGCCGGGAAACGTCGAATCCAGTGGGAATGAGTTGTTTGTTCACTTCGAGTCTGACGGCGCAGAGAGAACTCGGGGTTTTCGGATTCGATTCTCAGCTATTGACGGTAAAGAATTTAAGTTCTTGGTGCTCGATGACGAAATATCAGCCATAGTGTGTACTCGGATACACACGCTTTCTCTCTGTCTCTGTCTCTGTCTCTGTCTCTGTCTCTGTCTCTGTCTCTGTCTCTGTCTCTGTCTCTGTCTCTGTCTCTGTCTCTGTCTCTGTCTCTGTCTCTGTCTCTGTCTCTGTCTCTGTCTCTGTCTCTGTCTCTGTCTCTGTCTCTGTCTCTGTCTCTGTCTCTGTCTCTGTCTCTGTCTCTGTCTCTGTCTCTGTCTCTGTCTCTGTCTCTGTCTCTGTCTCTGTCTCTGTCTCTGTCTCTGTCTCTGTCTCTGTCTCTGTCTCTGTCTCTGTCTCTGTCTCTGTCTCTGTCTCTGTCTCTGTCTCTGTCTCTGTCTCTGTCTCTGTCTCTGTCTCTGTCTCTGTCTCTGTCTCTGTCTCTGTCTCTGTCTCTGTCTCTGTCTCTGTCTCTGTCTCTGTCTCTGTCTCTGTCTCTGTCTCTGTCTCTGTCTCTGTCTCTGTCTCTGTCTCTGTCTCTGTCTCTGTCTCTGTCTCTGTCTCTGTCTCTGTCTCTGTCTCTGTCTCTGTCTCTGTCTCTGTCTCTGTCTCTGTCTCTGTCTCTGTCTCTGTCTCTGTCTCTGTCTCTGTCTCTGTCTCTGTCTCTGTCTCTGTCTCTGTCTCTGTCTCTGTCTCTGTCTCTGTCTCTGTCTCTGTCTCTGTCTCTGTCTCTGTCTCTGTCTCTGTCTCTGTCTCTGTCTCTGTCTCTGTCTCTGTCTCTGTCTCTGTCTCTGTCTCTGTCTCTGTCTCTGTCTCTGTCTCTGTCTCTGTCTCTGTCTCTGTCTCTGTCTCTGTCTCTGTCTCTGTCTCTGTCTCTGTCTCTGTCTCTGTCTCTGTCTCTGTCTCTGTCTCTGTCTCTGTCTCTGTCTCTGTCTCTGTCTCTGTCTCTGTCTCTGTCTCTGTCTCTGTCTCTGTCTCTGTCTCTGTCTCTGTCTCTGTCTCTGTCTCTGTCTCTGTCTCTGTCTCTGTCTCTGTCTCTGTCTCTGTCTCTGTCTCTGTCTCTGTCTCTGTCTCTGACTGACTGACTGACTGTCTGTCTGTCTGTCTGTCTGTCTGTCTGTCTGTCTGTCTGTCTGTCTGTCTGTCTGTCTGTCAGTTTGTTTGTCTGTCTGTGGTATGGCGTACCCTTACAAATTGCTTTTCTAGATGCGTGTTTTAATAAAAATGTACATAGTAATGATTGTTAAGCAAAAACGCGTTAAGAATATATATGACATTTATAATTACATTTTAAGCTTTGTTATTAACGGTAATTTCAGGAGCATGCACTGGCGGATTGACGGTTTTAACTGGAACAAATGGAGTGTTTTCTACCAAGGGAACCTATTATGAAAATAACGCGAGGTGCCACTGGAAGATTGAAGTCGACAAAGGAAAGGTGAGAAGTTGTCAGCACTTTTGTGAAGTAAGTTTTATCTTGGACACGAATATACCTCATTGTGTGATGGTGCTGATCATTAGTCAGCACTGATGTTGTTTTATTAGTGCATAACTTAGCCTTAGGTTATACTGTGGTTATAATTGTGTCCTTCCCGTATCAAAAATAATTATATGTTATAACCTGTCAATAATTCTTTCAGGATGTCGCTGCCAAAATGAATTGGTAACACTACATTCTTCTGGGGCGTTATCAACTTATCAGGTTCTTATATATCACCTGTCAGACAGTAACGAAATAAACATATATCTACCTAGCCTAGCGCTGGCGATCGCCAATTGTGCCATAGGCGAAACGGTTTGCTATTTGGCGCAATAAAATAAAACTCTTCGGCAAATTGGCGAAACGTTATTTTGACGTTATCAGCAGTACATGATTGAATGATTCACGGCCCAGTTTTTCCTACTCACTTCCACATATTCTGTACATATACCTTAAAATAAAATATAACAATCCAGTTTTTCCCACTGAGGATGCATCTTTTGAAACGTTCATGTTTTTGTCTTATATAACATATAGCATAATTATTTATCTTTCTACAGAAACCTCTTAACTATACCTTATGACGGGTGACGCCCATGGTAGCAAATATTTTGGAAGTCATAGTAGGCGTTTCCATGATCCTCTCTCTACATTGTTTACACATATTACATTATAAACCGACATATTATTGGATGTGGATAACAAAATCTACTTCTTCTTTTTATTCCTCTCAAACTATATGAATATCTTGAATTGCTCATGATCTTCGGCTTTCTATTGTGTTTTTGGAAGAGGCGTTATTTTATCAACATGGAGATCATACTATGATATTTGGCATCAATCTAATTGACAATAATGTATAAAATCTATATGTATTTCGTCTTTTTATCATTTGTTTTACATTTCACTTTGATGACTTTTGCATTCTGACAATACCCTTTCAAACTTACCTGCAATTTGTGCAAATTTTCGTGACATCAATAATACTTGCTTGCTCAGTGGGAAATTGCATGCGTAATAGTAAGATTGTTATGCTTGAAATGCATATTCGTCGTTTGCAACGCTCTTTTAATTTCCACTTATACATCTTGCATTCCTGTACGCACAGGCGCATGCACGCAAGCATACACACATGTGCTCAGTGTACAAAAATATAAAAGCTTAATTTAACAATTCTTTCATTTACAGCGTGTTCAGTTGCACTTCACCAGATTCAGCATACCGTACGACAGATATTGTAGACAGGATAAACTCAACATCTACGATGGAAGTAGCGACGCATCAACATTGATCAACTCACTCTGCGATCATCTATCTATCAAGGATATAATTTCCAGCGGAAACATGCTTTTCATATACTTTGAATCTAATGATAATTACAGATACCGTGGATTTGAAATACAATATTCAACTGTTGCAGGTAAGACAGATTGCTATGGTTACTGTATATGTATGTTGAAGGGATAACATGTCAAAATATGTTCGTTTCGCCGATCAATATGAAATACAAAAGGGACAATCTACGTCAAATCAATCAAAAACAGGATGACATTTATATGACCGTCTCCCGTTTTGATTACATTTGGCATGTTGGTTTATGATCAGGAGTCTATGCTTCCCACCAGTCTGACTTTCACGTCCAAATATAGAGGTCATCAAACATTGACCCGACCTTGATACCTGACGACCTTTCAGGTGTCATAATTCCACTTCTTGGTGACCTACATATGTGATGTTGGTTTTAATTGCTCATTAGAATTGTCTACCTACTTACACAATAATCCATATACCCAAAGATAAAACATACTTAAAAACAAATGGTTTACCTTTTGACCTGACCTAGCAAAAACATGTAACCTCTGATTTCGCAGATATTTGTTATATTGAAACATACATATACAGCAAAAATCTGTAGACGTTTTTTCGTGCGCAATTGAATACTTCAGGAGTTATGCATTTTAAAACATTTCTTATGTCACAATATAGACAGTAAGTACAGTCATATTTTGTTGTTGGTATGTTAGTATGCAAATGGTGGCTAACTTCCTAGAATTTGTTTTGTTTTGCTATCACCTTTATAATTCACTAAATCATATCTTAATTTACATATGCTGGTACACCTAGTATACAATATATAATGGCTTTGAACATAGTACACGTTACATACTGCTTTGGTTTCCACTGCATTTTCATGCATTAAGTCTATTCTGCTGGATTTTACCTTGACAGAAATTGTTTAGCTATGCAGCTCTTGGGCAATGATAGAGCTCATTTATCCATTTTATTTGGGTAATAATAGCTTATATGTCCATGTTACCTACTGCTCTCAACCAGCATAGTGAATGTAATACAGGTACTTAAGAGAACCCCACACATTTACGGAGTAGACACATTTTCCTGCATATCTTATACATCGATTTTATTGATTGTTCCTCCATGAGCGTGCATTGGTGAGACTGTTATAATTGTTCCTTCAGGAGCGTGTATTGGTGAGACTGTTATAATTGTTCCTTCAGGAGCGTGTATTGGTGAGACTGTTATAATTGTTCCTTCAGGAGCGTGTATTGGTGAGACTGTTATAATTGTTCCTTCAGGAGCGTGTATTGGTGAGACTGTTATAATTGTTCCTTCAGGAGCGTGTAGTGCTGAGAGTTATGATTATTCCTTCAGGAGCATGTATTGGTGAGACTGTTATAATTGTTCATTCAGGAGCGTGTATTGGTGAGACCTATGATTATTCCTTCAGGAGCGTGTATTGGTGAGACTGTTATAATTGTTCATTCAAGAGCGTGTAGTGGTGAGACTGTTATGATTATTCCTCCATGAGCGTGTAATGGTGAGACTGTTATGATTGTTCATTCAGGAGCGTGTAATGGTGAGACTGCTATGATTGTTCATTCAGGAGCGTGTAATGGTGAGACTGTTATGATTGTTCATTCAGGAGCGTGTAGTGAGTGGTGAGACTGTTATGATTGTTCCTTCAGGAGCGTGTAGGGCTGAGACTTATGATTATTCCTTCAGGAGCGTGTATTGGTGAGACTGTTATAATTGTTCCTTCAGGAGCGTGTATTGCTGAGACTTATAATTATTCCTTCAGGAGCGTGTATTGGTGAGACTGTTATAATTGTTCCTTCAGGAGCGTGTAATGGTGAGACTGTTATAATTGTTCCTTCAGGAGCGTGTATTGGTGAGACTTATAATTATTCCTTCAGGAGCGTGTATTGGTGAGACTTATAATTATTCCTTCAGGAGCGTGTATTGGTGAAACTGTTATAATTGTTCCTTCAGGAGCGTGTATTGCTGAGACTGTTATAATTGTTCCTTCAGGAGCGTGTAATGGTGAGACTTATGATTATTCCTTCAGGAGTGTGTATTACTGAGACTGTTATAATTGTTCCTTCAGGAGCGTGTATTGGTTAGACTTATGATTATTCCTTCAGGAGCGTGTATTGGTGAGACTGTTTTAATTATTCCGTCAGGAGCGTGTATTGGTGCGACTGTTATAATTGTTCGTTCAGGAGCGTGTATTGGTGAGACTGTTATAATTATTCCTTCAGGAGCGTGTATTGGTGAGACTGTTGTAATTGTTCCTTCAGGAGCGTGTAGTGGTGATACTGCTGTACTTGCTGAGACAAGGGGAGAGTTTGGATCCAAATATGACAAGGACCAGAGCTGCCAGTGGCGAATTGAAGTTGATTACGACCAGGTGGGAACATGTTAGATTAGATTAATAAAAATGAAAATTGTGAAAATTATGAAATTTAAGAACTACTGATGTAACCAGAAGAAGAAGAAGAAGAAGAATTTGTTTTTATTTGACCATTTTGTCAACACAATACATACATACACGTTATCCATGTCATACATATATAATCTGAATAATACAAACATGAAAATTCTAGCAAACATGGTAATAATGCGTATAAATAATAATAAAAGTAGGGTCAGGAGACTCCTCTAAGACCTGGCTGGTCGCTATCGAGGAGCCACCTTTCAGAAAATTTAACTTACAGAATAATTTCTTCATTTAGAACAAATTCTTCAGAAACCAGAACACTTAGTGCATATATGTAACTGATAGTATAGTCACATTTTATATACATAACATAAGTTATTCACCAGGAATTATGTTAAGATATGATCGTAAAACGTTAGAATATATACATATTAGGCACTATTTCATATTCAAAGCAAACTATTCTACCTTTTCGATCCAGTGCCTTGGTTTTGGTTGTTCATATTCGATGAAAGAAATATTGTTAAGAGGTAGTTATATTCAAATCCAAAAACCTGCTTACTGCCCTGTGTCACGTAATATGCAGCCCGAAGATACCTTATTAAACTATTATGTTCGAATTAAGTAGGCCTAATTGTATTTTCTTGTTGAAATATCGCTTTTCAGTATATAAATTCTATTTTGGACACCCTCGTATATATGGTATATATACGAATGTGCATATGTTGATGGAACACTTTGTCACGTGGATCAGCAACACCCACTTACTCACACGCACGCACGCACGCACGCACGCACGCACGCACGCACGCACGCACGCACGCACGCATGCACGCAAGCACGCACGCAAGCACGCACGCACGCACGCACACACACACACACATACACAAAACACACACACATACACACACATACACACATACACACTTACACACTTACACACTTACACACTTACACACTTACACACTTACACACTTACACACTTACACACTTACACACTTACACACTTACACACTTACACACTTACACACTTACACACTTACACACTTACACACTTACACACTTACACACATACACACTTACACACTTACACACTTACACACTTACACACATACACACATACTGACATCGTGTTTGTTTACAGCGCGTGCGTCTGGACTCTCTCTCTCTCTCTCTCTCTCTCTCTCTCTATATATATATATATATATATATATATATATGGATGTGTATAAATATCTGGACAAACGCACGCATGCACGCAAACACACACACACGCGCGCGCACACACACATACACACACATCTCGTGTTTGTCTACAGCGCGTGCGTCTGGACTTCGTCAGCTTCTCGCTCCCCAACTGCAGCGACTGTAGTTGTGACAAAGTCAACATTTACGACGGAAGAGACGCCACAGCTCCATTGATCCACACACTCTGTGGCAGCGATCTGCCGGGAAACGTCGAATCCAGTGGGAATGAGTTGTTCGTTCACTTCGAGTCTGACGGCGCAGACAGAACTCGTGAGATTCGGATGCGATATTCGGCGTTTGGAGGTAAGGAATTCAACTGTTGGTTCGATATTATTTCAGACCGTGACACAAGTACATTTCCCAGTGCATGGTTTCCAAATTTCGTTTCTGCCAATGTTAAGGATCCTTGTTTATTCTACCAGAGCATGCAGTATCGATGCATTCGACAATGTTGACCGTGTCCGTATCCCGGTTGTTGTGTGTCACTGTAATACTGGTGTTCATCACGTGAAAGCACTTCCAACTAATTTGCGGGGAGATCACGATTTCGATTGCTACACTGATCTATCTTTTTACTGGTAGTTCTGTAGTTGTTATATTTGGCAAGCGTCCTTAACTGTATGGTTCTCGTTTACGCGATGTTCCCGGACAGGTGTGAGCAGGTACTCTAATTATTGTGCTCATTAGGTTTGACTCCAGCGGTCTACTTATTTCGTCTACATATTTACAGTGCTATCCTATGTTCTTAATTAACTCTAGATACCTATGTCAACCTAAGAACACATTCTGAAAATGTAGCAAACAAATGTTCAACAATAATCGGTATACTTAATATATTTAAATTAATTCTACTAACGAGAATTACAATAATGCTATATAATATATTATTAGTACCACACATTAGTGATTGCTTAACGAAATGGGGATCCACTCTCAAATAAATAATCAATTTCAAAAAAGGATGGATGATAAAGTTGAGTCATTATTATGCACATACTGACATAAAAACTTACTAAAATTAATAGTTAGCCATTCAGGAACTAACAATAAAATCTGGTTTCCCTCAGATCTTCTTTCAATTATTATTGTATCTGTTCATGCCTAAGTAGAGTTATGACGTTGTACGTCGCTATATTGAGTAAAGTTACCTTCTTTCAGCGGCCCTTTTTAACCCAGAGTTTCTTAGTATCCTCTGCATGTAATCTTGGTGACCAGAACCGCCCATTTGGTTATCGATTATTTCGGTGCAGCTGGGCCTGGCGCTATGACTTTGCATGCTGGTGTTGTTGGCCTACCCATTGACCAGTGCGGGTTGAACGCGGGTATCAGTATTGAACCACCACCAGCTGGCACAGGTATTCGCAAATTCCGGAACTAACCACACGGCCACCGCGCGCTATATATAATTATTTATAATATATATATATATATATATATATATATATATATATATATATATATATATATATATGTATATATATATATATATATATATATATATATATATATATATATATATATATATAATATGTTGTAGTGAATTTAGTGTTAGAATAAATGTCATGATAGGTTGCAACATTATATTTGTTCGTCCGACAAATGAAAATAACGAAACTCGATCTAATGACATCCCACAGCTTATATATCCTAATAAATATGTATATACCAATCTCCTGTTTGGAAAAATGTAAAATCAACATTTTCGAAAAGGCTTTGTTCGAGACAAGGTGTCAACTTTTTGTTTTTTGTTATGTATGTAGGAATGTAATGAAACTTCCTTCGATTGCCTGCCTGTTTGTCTTCCATAATTAACTTGCAATTTGTCTTATATCGTCATGTTATTGTACACATAAACTATAGAAAGATCTATTCAATTGTCTGTTCCACGGTGGTCTTAGACAATCTAGCCGACGATAGTGTCACTAGCCTCACTTTCATATGCAACCAACGGTAGTACCCCGCAAGTGTTGAATGGGTCAATGATGTCTGGTAATGCTATTTGTGTTAGCTAATATGTCTATTTTATGAAATAAAACATTTAGTTTATTTTGGCAGGAGCATGTGACGGCGGAATGTTCGTACTGCGTGGATCACGTGGACAAATATCATCCAAAGGGGCGTATTATAAAAACTATGAGAGGTGCCGTTGGAGGATAGAAGTGGATACGAGCAAGGTGAGGATGAGCAGTACTGTGCTTCAATAACATGAATGAGCCTGCATCGATGGGGTAGTTATTTCCTCTAAGTACATGATAGTTTTATTTAATTTTCAATGCTTTTGCATTTAAATGGATCATTGGGTTTTATATAGGTTGCGTTGTTTTATTACAATAAATCAGTTATATTATTAGTTACCCAACAGCACATTTATTATGAGTTGTCGCTTTTATAATCCTACATTGGTGTGGCTGTACAATAAACTGTCAATCAATTGTGTTTTTCTGATAGGACGATCTGGAAGAAACTAGTTTACCTTACGATTCTGATAAATATATAGACTTCCCAAATAACCGGATTGTCACGTATTATGACATCTGTACCTCTCTCTGAAGATCGTATTGTTCAATGAACATTTAAAATTAACACTAATCTTGTAAAACTATATGAAATGTTTTTTGTTATGTTAACATGAAAAACAAACCAAGGTACAATTTATTCAGTTTTATTTTACATTTCTTTGTCGTCGCAAATTTAGTGGCACATTCATTCATTTTATGTTGAACTGGTAAGTCAAGATGGTGATCAAACAGGTAAGCGAGGGTTAATCCTAAAGAGATATAGATTGACAAGAACCTTCCTTAACTGGACACCGTTTAATGTAAGGCATAGACGGCTGGCAATATGACTAATTATGATTTTGAGGGAATTGGCCGTGGGAATTGGCGTGCGTGAGTGAGTGAGTGAGTGTGTGTGTGTGGTGTGTGTGTTGAAGTTCTGATTTAGGGTTTTTAATTTATGTGTCATCTAAGCCATAGTAGAGGTCAGCTTTTGTGTACAGAGCCAATGTTCATTGTACCTGCAATCATGTAGGTTGATTGTGCCATCTTGATGGCACATGATGACAATCATTTTGATGACAGCATCAATCGCATGTACGACTTCGCATACATGAAGTTCTGTTTTTCGGTGACTTCATTCATGGTGTTGAATATAAGTTTGCATCAAGCCTGCTCCTCAGACCCAGTCCACGATGAGCAAAATTGTCAATGGCATCGTCTGTAGGAACATTCACGGGGTCATGATTCATATACTCCACATTCTGAGTCACAGTTTTCGTTACTGGATGCAGTCTGATATTAGTTATACACCTAGTCAGACGGTGTTGGTTTAGATCTATATGTGCAGTTTGAAGAGGACGGACACTAACCACTAGAACAGATCATGAGTCTGTTAGGCAGCAGTTGCTAGCTGTACATAGCTGAGACATGGGTCGGTAACAGTGGTAGAACATGTCATGAATGGATTATCTTTGGAGCCCGATGTTAGCCCGAAATCCCCTAACTAACATAATGTAAATGTTATGTTGTTATGATGCTAAGCAGCCAATCCTTAGGATCGCTCAAAGCGCTTTCATTGTCCTCGTTTGTATACCTATTCAATCAAACATCTTCACAACATTTCCGGGAACCCCAACCACGTTGCAGTTAATGAACGAAGAAGTATTACTTACCTACTTAGTCCCTTGACCGGGGTTTATCACTGATGCTGCAGTTGTGATCCTTTTCCATTCCTGATCACCAATGCCTGCACGTCAATGTATTGTTCCACAGTTGAGGTTTCTCTTGGGCACCCATCACGTACGGTCCTGTAATTAATTGCCAGGTCTTCCGCGTAGAGCAGTTCCCATGGCGGCCTTTAGCGCATTTCCTGGGATATCGTGTCACCCACAAACGAACAGAAATTGGCTAAGTGCTTCTCCTTGGGAACATTGAATTTATCACTGGTCCCTCGCTATGATCTTACACCCTATGGTAGCGGCTTGATACATGTCCTACACTACACCTATATATGCTTCTGGGATTTTTCGTTTCCTTATGCATACCCATAGCACTTCTCGAGGTACACTATCATAATTATGCTTTTTTCCAGATCGACGAACACCATATCTAGGAACATATTGCTCTGTCTCCTCTCTCTCTCTCTCTCTTTCTCTGTCTTTCTCTCTCTTTCATTCTCTTTTTCTGTCTCTCTCTCTCTCACTCTCTCTCTGTCTCTGTCTCCCCCTCCCCCTCTCTCTCTTTCTCTCTCTCACTCTGTCGCACTCACTACTTCCTTCTTGGCTTTGTTCACTGCTCTCCTCGTATACGTTGTGTTTATTGGGCATTTTCGACATTTTAGACTGAAACTAGAGGGGTTACATAGATGTGTTTGCAATGTAGCGTAAATACAAGGTTAAAGGCTATAGTTATCTTTGGAAATAATGTGCTTTACTCCATTATAACAAATGATACATGCACTTTCAAAGTGTGCTATTGAGTAAAAAACAAAACAATTTGACTCGCTAAAGGGTGCAACATAAAAATATAACTTCAAATTCCGTAACTTTACGGAAACTGCCGAGTAACAGCTGAGAGATCCGGGATGGCGTCCTCACGCCTATTATAACTCAGGATGACCCAGGACCACCATTCCTGTGTGATGTGATTTATTGCGAGAGTAGAACAGAGGACAAGAAGTAAAGCACTGAGATTGCGCATCTCAAGAACGTTAAATGCATATATTCTGATTTTATTTATTCGCATTAATTTTGTTTGAAGATGTAAATTGATCTAGGTTGCGCTTTATTTTCCCGTCTATAAAGTGTTGTGCGTATATGATACCATATGACATGAATAAATGTCAAATACCAAAAATTTAGGAGATATCCAATAACTCACCTTTATGTTTAAATGGTGCTGTTTTGGAAATGATTCATCGAAGACAAATGAAGCTCTTGACTAAATAATAAGCTGGCTCTGACGCATCCTCATCTTAGTGAGAACTGGGGCAGACCGTCTTTAACAGAGTAAACAGAGAGTGAGAAAGAGAGAGAGAGAGAGAGACAGAGAGACAGAGAGACAGAGAGACAGAGAGACAGACAGACAGACAGACAGACAGACATACAGACAGACAGACAGACAGACACACGCACAGACGCACAGACGCACAGACGCACAGACGCACAGACGCACAGACGCACAGACGCACAGACGCACAGACGCACAGACGCACAGACGCACAGACGCACAGACGCACAGACGCACAGACGCACAGACGCACATACGCACAGACGCACAGACGCACAGACGCACAGACGCACAGACGCACAGACGCACAGACGCACAGAGGCACAGAGGCACAGACGCACAGACACACAGACACACAGACACACAGACACACAGACACACAGACACACAGACAGAGCGAGAGAGAGAGAATCAATTGTTGCTAACATTCTATTTCAGCATTCACCTCAAATTTAAATAGGCTTATTTGAATTTATCTACCCTATTTATTATGCCTAAGTTGTCCACGCATTCACCCCACAAAGGTATATTTATTTCCAGCATGTGCGGTTACACTTCGCCACGTTTAATACTGAAGCTGGCTGGGATCCTGTCTTCATCTACGACGGAAGCAATGCAAATGCACCATTGATAACATCACAAAGTGGCAGTGCTCTACCTGGCAATGTCACATCCACGGGCAACACTGTTTTTGTGTACTTTACGACGGACGGATCAGGCAGATATACTGGGTTTACGATCCAATATTCGGCATTTGGCGGTAAGTCCATCATAGTCATAAATGGGACTTTTCTTGATTTAACCAGATGTATGGGTAGGGCCGCCTCTGGGTATTCGGAAGTTCATTCACTCGGGATTCCATCCTAACTACTGTTGCAAATTGTAAACTTATCATCAGACGAGGGAGTGAATATTTCAGAAAGGAAAGAAGTAAACATTATACCTTTTTATTTAGTAAAAAACAAAAATCGACAAACAAATAAGAGAAACACAATCCAGTGAGTTTAACATCGGTGATTTAAAAGTTATTAGAATGTGTTTAACATTATGTTATTTTATGAAATTATCTCTAAATAGGCAGACATCATTACATTTTAAAACGACGCGTGCTCATCGCATAGAAATAAATGAAAGCACTCCCTTGTCCATGTACCATCTAGAGTTAATTCACTGCAATATTATAAAATTTTGTAAAATCTGGTTAAATATTGTTAAATACTGTTAAGTCTTGTTTATATGTTTACATGCATGCACGCGTCCATACGTACATAAACGCATACTATATATATATATATATATATATATATATATATATATATATATATATATATATATATATATATATATATATTCATACATAAGTACATACATACATACGTACGTACGTACGTACGTACATACATACATACATGCATGCATGCATGCATGCATACATACATACATACATAAATACATACATACATACATACATACATACATACATACATACATACATACATACATACATACATACATACATACATACATACATACATACATACATACATACATACATACATTCATACATACATGTATAAAATATATACGAATAGATGAACTACAATAAATTATTACGATTGGCACATTACATACGGTGTGGCAGAAACGAAAGGCAATTGTAAAGTAACATGGACAATATTGATTACGTGTTACGAATACAACACCAGTCTGTGGAATTTCCAACACACCTGGTTTGTGATGATAGATATATTACCATTAACACATAAATAATAAACAAATTAAATAATGTTTTTACAACCAATGGACTTAACATAGCAAAGGACATCAATGGCAAGAATGAACATAATTCTGAGTTGTATTATTTATAGAGTATCAATGAAAACAGTTTTTGTCCCAAACCAATAAATACAGTGACAATGTGTACACAAAAAGAAATCCTCAAACTTTGAAGATATAAGTGTGGACATCGTTGCGAATATCATTCATATTATAACCACACCTCTCACGCATATTTGTAATAATTCATTTAGAATTGGTGTATTTCTAACACAAAGGAAAATGCAATACCCCTGTATAAAAGTGGAACAAAAACATACTATGAAATTATAGCCCAATTTCTCCAGTACTGGTTCCAAGGTAATATGTCCAAGTCACATGATGTGTATTGGAATCAATACATGACATCTCAAAAGTAAATGACAGTAAAACGTGTTATTGGCATATTTATTGATCTTAGGCAGACGTTTGACACGGTGAACTATAAATACATTATTTTGGTGTGCATAAAAAGGCAAATGATTGGAATAAAAGCTACATTTTTAACAGGAAACGATTCCTAACTTAAACATATTTGAATGATGACAATTGTTTGCGAAAGCATAGGAGGGGGAAGGAAAATCGAACACAGGCATCCTGAAACCCACTGTGCTTTGTGACTATATGAATTAGGCAGCTAGTTGTTGGTCCCCCGTTCCCCACCATCCTAATTGTATCCTGGATTGAGCGACCATGCCCCCCGGCCCCCTCTGGCTACGCCACTGCTGATGATACGAATATATTTTGTAGTGCTAACAATCTGACAGTGCTATGTAACATGCTAAATAGAAAATTTGCTCAATTGTCCAGATGGTTTGCTGTAAACAAAGAATCACTCAACTTGTCCCAAACGAACCATATGTTATTCGGAAGGCGTCCACCAGATGTTGGCATTAATGTATGCTTAAATAACCGAGAAATAACAAGTGTGTGTGTGTAACTGAATTCCTTGGATTATTTATTGGTGACCAGCTAAACTGGAAAACCCACATTAATTCAGAACAAAACTGTCGAAAGTGGCAGCAATAATTTACAAGGCAAGTTGTTTATTTTATCATGATGAAATGTGCATATTGTATTGCTCTGTGTTCTTGCCTGCTATTAGATACTGTAGCGAAATATGGGGTAACACTTACACCTCAAACATTAGGATTATTACTGTGTTGCAGAAACGAGTATTTCGTCTGATCTATTGCGTATAACTTTTTGGAGCATACCACCACCGTATTTAAGCAACTGAGCATGTTAACGTTTTAAGACTCTGTTAAATGTAAGACAGCGATTATAATGTACAAGGAATAACATAGCGAACTACCAAAGAATTTGCAAATGATTTTTAAACGTTATGTTCGAATACCGCATTAAACAGAAAATACATTTCAGAGTCATCGTGTGCGTAACATAGACACCGATATATATTCTGTTCAATCGTCTATCTAGGTATTAGAAAACATACCACAATAATTCGGGCTAGACACTATGTCGCATCTTTCGCTGAAATTTGTTTTGATTTAACATATTGTATTAATTCATGCATTGATACTGGTTCGAGTGAACCATATAATAAGTATTGCACTTCTGTTCACTCCTTTCCACCAACACTCACGATTATTTATTTACATGTTGCAAATGTTGTATTTATTCATAAAGGGACATGTAATTTGGGTTGGAAACAAACACATTACTTACTTTCTTACTTACTAATTACTTACTATTTACATACGTACGCGCACACGCACACGCACACGCACACGCACACGCACACGCACACGCACACGCACACGCACACGCACACGCACACGCACACGCACACGCACACGCACACGCACACGCACACGCACACGCACACGCACACGCACACGCACACGCACACGCACACGCACACGCACACGCACACGCACACGCACACGCACACGCACACGCACACGCACACGCACACGCACACGCACACGCACACGCACACGCACACGCACACGCACACGCACACGCACACGCACACGCACACGCACACGCACACGCACACGCACACGCACACGCACACGCACACGCGCACGCGCACGCGCACGCGCACGCGCACGCGCACGCGCACGCGCACGCGCACGCGCACGCGCACGCGCACGCGCACGCGCACGCGCACGCGCACGCGCACGCGCACGCGCACGCGCACGCGCACGCGCACGCGCACGCGCACGCGCACGCGCACGCGCACGCGCACGCGCACGCGCACGCGCACGCGCACGCGCACGCGCACGCGCACGCGCACGCGCACGCGCACGCGCACGCGCACGCACGCGCACGCGCACGCGCACGCACGCGCACGCGCACGCGCACGCGCACGCACGCACGCACACACACATACACACTTAACCGCTGATTGAATAAGTTTAATATTTACAGATTTTGACGTATGTTCAAGTCAACCGTGTCTGAATGGAGGTTCATGTCATGTAGAAGTTGACACGTTTTCGTGCAGTTGCCTGGCGGATCTGTACACTGGACCACTGTGTGAATCTCGTGAGTCACAACATGCGCACGCAAGCACGCACGCATGTATCATTACTTTAAAGGCCTGCATGAATAATTGTGACGCGCTAGGCCACAGCACCACATTTGGCACGCGTGTTAATGATACCACTATGTCTTAGTATCATACCAACCTTTTGAAAGGTGTTTTCTATTGTAAAGGTAATGGTCAAGGTCCAGTTCATACGTTTTTGAGTAAACATTCTTCTATGTAATTGAACATTTACTCACTTCCCAAAACCGCAATTGTTGTCACAGTTAATTAGCAAACAGTTATTATTGAATATTATTGTTACGTTTTACATACCTGGTCAGTTATAAAAACTATAAGTATGTGTTACACGTGAAATTAGTATTATAACACTATTGTTTATACAGCTATGGTAGGGTTGGCAGCGACCAGTTATATTTATAACAAATGGTTTCGTAATAATAATTATCTATACAAACTGGTAACAGCCTTAATTGGCTCCGCTGTCTGCCCGGAATCGTGCATTATATAATTGTCTGTTACATGTTTAGTTTATTACATATGTGCTTTGTACGTTTCCGAAAATAAAACATTCATTCATTCATTCATTCATTCATTCGTACGTTCGTACGTTCGTTCGTTCGTTCGTTCGTTCGTTCGTTCGTTCGTTCGTTCGTTCGTTCGTTCGTTCGTTCGTTCGTTCGTTCGTTCGTTCGTTCGTTCGTTCGTTCGTTCGTTCGTTCGTTCGTTCGTTCGTTCGTTCGTTCGTTCGTTCGTTCGTTCGTTCATTCATTCATTCATTCAACAAACTACATAACATTGTGAAAGCAAAATCTTGTCAACTGTCCCACGCAGAACATAAATAAATAAATATCTTTGTAACATTTTAACAAGTTTCTTTTTGCGGAAGAACACTTAAATAGAATGTTTATTGCTTGGCGAAGCATATATATTACATGTCAAACCAAAACGTTATAGAACGTGTAGTTTCCTTCATTTATGGTTGCTAGAAGCTGCACTTTCATCAAAGTGGACAGCTTCAGATGATTATTCCATATTCCCTATGAACTATGAAGAACACGAAAACAATGTCTATATCATATAGCAAGTTGTTTTCCACATTAGGAAACAAGTGCTGGTTTGAAAAACTCTTAAGGAAACTTATGACCTTAATTTTGATCATTTTCCACTATTAGACGTTAATTCGTGTTTAGCAGGTATTACCAATAGTGACCGTTATGTCTGCATAGATGTGTGTAGTGTATGTTTGTCTGTATGTAGGCATATTATATATATATATATATATATATATATATATATATATATATACATATATAATGCCATGCCATGCCATGCCATGCCATGCCATGCCATGCCATGCCATGCCATGCCATGCCATGCCATGCCATGCCATGCCATGCCATGCCATGCCATGCCATGCCATGCCATGCCATGCCATGCCATGCCATGCCATGCCATGCCATGCCATGCCATGCCATGCCATGCCATGCCATGCCATGCCATGCCATGCCATGCCATGCCATGCCATGCCATGCCATGCCATGCCATGCCATGCCATGCCATGCCATGCCATGCCATGCCATGCCATGCCATGCCATGCCATGCCATGCCATGCCATGCCATGCCATGCCATGCCATGCCATGCCATGCCATGCCATGCCATGCCATGCCATGCCATGCCATGCCATGCCATGCCATGCCATGCCATGCCATGCCATGCCATGCCATGCCATGCCATGCCATGCCATGCCATGCCATGCCATGCCATGCCATGCCATGCCATGCCATGCCATGCCATGCCATGCCATGCCATGGAATATTGTATTGTATATATAAGTATGTATATATATATATATATATATATATATATATATATATATATATATATATATATATATATATGCATAAGTGAATATATATCATAATTGCAGATATTAGATACAGCTACTATCAGTATGGGCATTCCCAAGGCGATGCAAATATCCATAAGACCGGTGTGAAATGCGACTCGCTCGGCAAATCTTGCGCGTCCGAGTTTATACAGATTCCGAACGTTCAGATTTTCAACGGCCGGTATAAACGATTGAAGGCAAGTGACATTTCACCTGAATCATGACTGTAGACCTTTTGAGGGTTATCAATGCCCCTTTTGGATAGTCGCTACTGCGACGGTTCTTAGACCTCAGTCTAGAATTTTCAATATCAACTAATTACTTCTCAAACGTATAAAAAGTAAATATCAATATTATACACGAGAAAATAATGCAAAGTTAACAAAACTGCAATACAACCTTTCAAAGATCTGAACGACACATCGTTCAATGAGCCAAGCAGTCACTCTCAGTTATCACCTCACGCAGGCTGATTGGCTCAAGGCAAAAGGAACCGGATATTGTTCATACCTTTTATGTGTGAACATTATCCACGATCAAAGCAGTGGTGTTTGAATATTATGAAAAGTTGGACTATATGATGAAACTAGTGATCAAATGTTACCCACCAGTTCAATAGAAAGTGACATCTTTATAAGTCAAAGTAATATAAAAGTGTACTTCATTACAAATACATTAAACAATATACTTCATTACTGTACTTAAGTAAATGTATTGAATTTGCTACATACCAGCACTCCATGATATTGACGTTTCCTTTATGATGATCTCACTCGCCAATACCGAGAAGTGCAAGACGAAAACATTATGTTATTGCTATTCTATGTCTCTTTTCAATGACAATTTCACAGTCAAATGTCGCATTACTTACATACTTGTACATAGTGTTTATAGGATTGTTTGTAGCCAGAATATTTCTTCCGTTTATTATTGTCAGATATGGCTCCATGTAATCCTTAAGACAAGATAAATTTTATTTTAGGTTGATGTATTTGTCTTAGTGTTGCCTTAATTTCTCGTTTTAGTTTGTGCTATTCGGAAGGCCTAGGAATAGTGGATAAGTTGGTTTGGATTTGCCATATTAAGATGTGTATATCAATATCCCCTCTGTGACATATATATATATTGCCAATGTGGTAGTAGTTATGACTGTATCAGTCTTTGTGCTCTTTATGAACAGTCGTTTTAGTTGATGTTGTCTGTGGTAGATATACACGAATGGCTACGTGACGTTCGGAATGACCTTTGACAGTCGTTACCCGAATCAACTCTCCAACGGATTGTTGGCCGTCAGTAAACAGAAAAGGGCAAAGAAGCTTGGATTCACCATGCTGTCTCCTCTGTGGACGGACAACGACGCTCGGGCCGGGGAAGTCTTCTACCACATCTACGATATGACGAAACCAGGATCAACAGCTGCCGAGAAGGCTCGAGTGAAGGTGTGTGAGCGTGTATTTGCATTCTCTTGTTTTTCTTTATATACATTTCTGCTGGCAATTGTATGTTTTCTAGGCGTTTAAAAACATGTTATGCGTTCCCCAACCGTCCACAACATTTGCCTTCAGATGGTTTATTATATGGTCATCTCGTTAATAATTATAAGATCCACATACTATAAGGTAAATCATATTATCCAAAAGCACCACTAGTTTTTAGACTGTGTTTATGTTATTGTCCACGTTACATGGATTTGTTTCTCTGTTGGTAGCATGCCATCTACCATGCCGGTGACAATGTCCTCGCGAACGGCGGTGTCTCAGAGACTGATGTCACGTGGGTAATGGTGATCACGTGGAGTCGCATGAGACCTCGCATGTACTACTCATCTTTGTTAGACCAGGTGAGTGGGCGACTGAATCGATAAACCAAATGTATACCCTTTTAAAATCAGTATTGCTTAACCGATAGTGTACCGTAAAATGCGGCTTGTCTATATAACCCGTTTGTAGAGTCACTGTTCGAAGTTGATAGACGGCATGACTGTTTTGGATTAATTCACATGTTTACATGTATAATAATAATTAATGGTCATATACTATTCATGCTTTTGATAACAAAACTAAATGATAAAATATGGAGTAGAACATAAAATTGAGATAAACAAATAACAACGAAAGTTGCTTCTCTGCTTGACAATTTCTCTGCTCACAAACATACCACCACAGTCTTCCTTTTTCATAAGTCCTACCTGGATCCCTCATAGAAACAATATTTCTTATTCAAATATCGACTGTGAAACATCTTAATGCGTTTGACATTTGTTCAGTCTTGCCCATTCCCACTAATAAATACGTAAACTGGAACGTGCAACTATCAGCGATCCAAATCAGTGCCCAGAACCACAACAGTTGCAGATATATTCAAATGAAGCGGCTTGAATCCCAGTATATGTCACACTACTCCGCTTATTTATAGTATCTACAGTAACATCAATGTTAATAGATAAACCTATTTACTCATCCGAATAATATACAATATAATTCAATATTCCACAATTCCACACTCCTCTGATACCTTCATATCAGCACTAATAGTTAATCCTATTCTTTTCCTTTACGGTAGTATTTAGTACAGTACCACCCATTGTATATTGATCATCTTCATTCCCATGTCCTGTATGGAGGCACTTACATTTCCAAACATTAAGCAGCATTTGCCACTTCTCAGACGATTCGGTCAACTTATTAAGATCATCTTGTAAATGCTGTTTATCTGCATCACTTTTAATTTTTCTGAACACTTTTTGTATCGTCCGCAAACTTCAACACGTTGCCTGTTATGTCATCATCCAAATCATTTATATATATATATATATATATATATATATATATATATATATATATATATATATATATATTAAGACTAAAATAGGTTCTAACACTGATCCCTGCGGTACTCCACTCAAAACTGATTTCCAGTTTGAAACCTATCCATCAACTACTACTCTTTGTCTTCTATCAATAAGCCATTTTTCTATCCGGTTAATCATTCTATGGGCCTTTAGTTTAAGTATAAATGGCCCATGGCATAGCAAAGATTATCAGCTAGTACTGCTAATATATTTAAAAATAAAATCGACATTTAGACGGATAGGTTGGACTCTCGATAAGCGAAAGGGCTTCCTAGACCATCTGTCATCTAAAGTTGATTCTCTAGGTAGCAATCTTGTTAAATCGACAAAGGTCAAATGCAAAATATTTCACCACATTGAAATCGGCCGTCCACATAGCTATCTTGTGACAACAAAATTAGTGCTCTAGGTAGCGTAAAACATGAGATATATGATCATTAGTTTAGGCGGCCGCCATTTAAAAAAATGGCGGATGTGAATGGAGGAGAATATCAAAAGCAATATATTTGAACCTGTTGGCCGCGAAAACAAATGATTAGGTACCAACACGATTGATCTACTTGACGCAGTTATTAAGATATGAGAAAATAGCTTACGGCGGCGATCTTGAAAAATGGCCGCCAATGCATTCCGGGACGAAATTTGAGATGGGCGTATATACAAATATATTTTTGTGTTTATATGCTCTACGTTTGTGCCCAGTTTCTATATCTATCAAATAAAGTTAGCTTAGTGAACTGATAGCCCATTAAATCAATCTCATATAGTGCATTCTGACATGTATATTATTATTATTATTACTAGATGTTTAATCCCACCTCTAAAGTTTGATGATTCTTCTTTTCAGCCAAACACGTTCCAGCTGGTCATTGCGTACGATCCTTCGAGGTACAAGACTTACGTAACGTACCATTACTTGGCGATGGGCTGGGATAACGAATACACATTACGACGAAGTATGATTGGATATTTATCGCAAAAATACAGGGAGAAAAAAACACTGCAGTTAGCACCGTCCATGAAATCAACGTCTTTCCGTTTACACAAACAGCTCGGCAACACAGGTAAACCGCATAGCTATCTATCTACGGTGTGTGCGTGCGCGCGCGCGTGTGTGTGTGTTCGCGTGTGCGCGTCTGTGTGTGCGCGTGTTGATGTTTAAAACGGTGCAATACATACTAATTATAACTGCTGCCCTGTCTTCCATTCAGGTGAGACTGGCAAATACATGTTCCGTATATCACCAGACAGAAAGATAGTGAACTACGATCAGAAATGCTACAACTGGTTCGCTGGCGAGATGAAACGGATATGGCTACTTCAGTTCTACTGGTCTTGGACACTGTTCTGCCCGTGTGACCGCCGTCTTGCAGTGATGGACACCCGCTGGAGGATGTATTCAAAACAACAGAACGAAGGAATTTCGGAGATAGATTGCTTTTATGAGAGCATGCCAGTGGCACAATCAACTCAGGTACACCACAACACAATTATGATTATCAGAACGTTGTTTTTATATAGTTATAAACAGATATGTTATGCATGTGCATGTATTTCTGTGTGTATGTGCGCGCGTGATTGCGTGTGTGCGTGCGTGTGTGCGTACGAGTGTGTGTGTGTCTGTGTGTGTGTGTGTGTGTGTGTGTGCGTGCGTGCTTGCGTGCGTGTGTTTGTGCGTGTGTGAGTACGTTCAATATGTCTTGTTGTGTCAGGAGTGTTGCTACTCGTCATCCGGTTCCCTCATCAACACGGAGGACGGTCGTGGCGGTCAGACATCCTTCTACAATCGTCGTTGGTGGAAGCTACACATGAAGTACGATGTCCTGCCCAAACGGTGGTGCTGCAAACTGACGGACAACTGCGAGTACTTCTACCGGGTCCGTCCTATGGACCACTGCAGTGGCTACACGCCTTTGACCACAGGTCAGTGACAAATATAACTATTTGCATAAAAATTAAAGGTACGTTCTTATATCTCATCCTCAGGACGGATCAAAGCGTTTCACACTTTACTCCCCGGCAGACCTGTTCAATGAAACACCTTGTCGACTTATCTGGGAAGCATTCAGCCAAGCTGCATGAAGACTATTCTTACACAACTAACCACCACTCTATATAGCCAGGTACTCACTTAGACAGCTGAGTGACATGGAGCAGTGTAAAGAGAACGAAATTGTCCAATGTTCGACACGGGATTCCAAACTTTAGCCACTTAGATACTAAGCCTCGGAATGGCACATTTGGTGTACTTTCGAGTGATTACGTATGATTACTCCCTCGGTATTTATTAAACAGACGAATGGAAAACGGAGTGATTATCGCAGCATTGAGATGAAAGGGAGACGTGCACCACCCAGGAAATATGGAGGCGTTGTTTTGCTTAATGTTGAAGATGTTAGAAAGAATCATGGATGGCAATATAAGAGCAGCAGTGGAAGGGATGTGCGTGTGTGTGTGTGTGTGTGTGTGTGTGTGTGTGTGTGTGTGTGTGTGTGTGTGTGTGTGTTGTGTGTGTGTGTGTGTGTGTGTGTGTGTGTGTGTGTGTGTGTGTGTGTGTGGTGTGTGTGGTGTGTGGTGTGTGGTGTGTGTGTGCGCGCGCGTGTGGGTGTATTTGTGTGGGTGTTTTTTTGGTATGCGTACGTGCGTGTGTATGAAGATACAAACAGCAAGGTATTGTGTGGACCGGAAATGTTGAAGGGGAGTTTGAAGTAGAAATTGGAAAAACATATGTACTTGGGTGGGGCAGAGCTGAGAAAATTGGAAATAAACTCGAACACTGTAATTTGCAGAAAGATTGCAACAGGGAGTTTGGTGGTGTGATTGATGAAAACAGGCACACACGGCGTACTATAAAGAAACACACACATACGCACGCACGCACGCACGCACGCACACACACACACACACACACATATATATATATATATATATATATATATATATATATATATATATATATATATATATATATATATATATATAATTTAAACACGTGCAGTTCAATGGTCGCTAGAACCTTTATGTCCCGCGGCGCCGATGTTGCTTGAGGCAATGAAGTCGTGAAGTAAGTTTGCGCCTCCACTGTGACCGGTGTCTGTATTACATATTAATATTGCACAATAACTCATTCTGACTCTCGTCTCAACCCAAAAGCCAATATTGTAGTCGTGCTCTGAATATAAAGAAAGCTACATTATGCATTATTTAAACTAACAAAAATGAAAACACATCTCGGCATCGCGAAAGCGCTGGAAAGATATGCACATTCGAAAAAGGCGATTTATAATTCATTACGTTTTGTTTGATGGACATAGAACTATACATGAGGATGTAATATAAGATGAATTCACGGAAAAGGAGTGTTTATGTCATTTAATGGTTTTTACTGTTGTTGTCTAACATAGGTTGGTTCTACGGTGACCCACACATCCGCACGCTGGACGGCTTCCAGTACACATTCAACGGCCTGGGCGAGTACACACTCATAGAGACGACACACGGCAACTTCACACTGCAGGGCCGCACGGCCAAGGCTCGCGACGCCAACGGAACAGAGACGGACGCGACTGTGTTCAGTGCGTTTGTGGCCAAAGACGTGAACTCGGACACTATACACATTGAGATGACGAAGAATCGAGACGGTGAGTAAAATAGGATGTTTGTGACATTTAAAGACAACTGATCCTCAGAGTTATATAATCAAATACTGGTGATACATTTCTGCATAACGGATATTCCAAATATAAATATATTTAGATAAAACATCCGACGTTGACGTCATTACATCTATACACGTCACAAGAAAATATATGAATGATCATAATATTATCTCAACGTCCACAGGATCATTATATATCATCATTATATCCATCACCATAATGGTGCGGGATATAACATATGGGCTTAGTATATTTATTGACCGTTGTAACGTCTTAGCAATGGTAATTTAAAGGGAAGCAAAAGGGAAATTGTAGGTGTGTTACAAAGAAGTATATATATATATATATATATATATATATATATATATATATATATATATATATATATATATATATATATATATATATATTATCAGATAATACATAATAATCTTCATAATCATCACCTATTCCCACTCA
>OZ024854.1:4047257-4119757 GCA_964017155.1 Oasisia sp. SBJ-2009
AAATATAATATGAAGATGCATGTGAGCAGCTGACAAGATTATTGTATATCAAGGCACTGTTTTAAATATAAATACTGAATGAAGTTTTAGATTCTCTAATTTTGCATACATACATAGCAGGTTTGTCTCGTGCATGTTACTTCATAACTTTGTACTATATGATATGTTTCGTCTAAATGGAATTTATCTTACAGGAGAGAATCGTGAGATGCACCTGTCTTCTCCAGAGGGAATCAGTACCTGTGCTAATATAAACGTGAATATACGTCTTGCTAAAATAAAATGTATATGCCATTTTGGAAACTCAACACCGAAAAGTCATTAACATTAGTATCGGTTAATTAATAAATGTAACGTTTAATTAATTGGTATGCAAATAGTTATGCAGTTGCTAAATAAGTAAATAACTGTAGATCTTCATTCTTACTGCAGAAATCACCTCAACCCAATTTTCAAGTGGCAAAAATGTCTTCCATTCATGTCAAAGTCTTATATGTTTGTTTACACGTTCGTTGCTTCAGCCAACGCGAGCCCGAATATTACGGTCGATGTCGTGTTCAAAGTGACTGCAGGAAAGACTGACGCTCTGACGTTGACAACGTTCGATCCTGATGCTGACACTGTCAACGTCACACTGACGTCGACTCTCCCAGATGGCGCAACTTTCGAGAATAACGTCTACACGTGGACACCGACCAGTATGGAGGCTATAAACATATCGTACGTCGACCTGATAGAGTGACACGTTCGTACTGATGTCGATCTTGATCTGGACATTCGGGACAATTCTCTCTCAAAAAAAGAAACTTTCTTAGCATTCTCATCACGCGCTCATTCATCTTAATAAAACTGGTCTCGTTATATACACGAAATAGCATGTAGTCGTACGATTCTACTCTATTGGTGCCAATAACCGAAGATGATTCCACTTTATTGCTAAACACTGTATTCTCAGTATTGTTAGTATTAGCGAAATATTCTGATCTCAGGTTCACGGCTTCTGACGGTAAGGGAGGTGTCGCAGCCGCAGATGTCTCCGTCAACCTGTGCAATTGTTCCGGTCACGGAGAGTGTCTCTTTGACCTGCTCGCTGACGGCTACGAGCTGAAGCAGACATTCAGGATCGTCCAGTGCAACTGTTCCATCGGGTGGGAAGGTAAAACATTCAAGACACATTATGGTAACATTGTAAACTGTAATGTTACACACACACGCACGCACGCACGCACGCACGCACGCACGCACGCACACACACACCACACCACACCACACCACACCACACCACACCACACCACACCACACACACAAACACACACTCACACACACTCATACCACACACACACACGCACACCACACCACACATACAAACACACACAAACAAACACACACACTTATACACCACACACACACACACACACACACACACACACACACACACACACACACACACACACACACACACACACACACACACACACACACACACACACACACACACACACACCACACGCACATACCCATATTATGAGAATTATTGTGGGTGTGTATGAGGGGGTGTGTGTTGGTGTGGCGGGTGTGTTATTGCATCAACAAGACATATTTGATATGAGTCGTATTCGTTGCAGGTGACTACTGCGAGTCAGATTTCGACGGCTGCCAGGACAACCCGTGCACAGAGGGGACCAACTGCACCGACCTCTCCCCGCCAGAACACGTCGCCAGCGGCAAGGCCTTCAACTGCAGCGAGTGTCCGTCAGGCACAGAAGAGAGTGACGGAATATGTCTACGTAAACATCCAACCGTATTAGTTAAAGTTGAAGATTGGTCAATCAATATGTATCATAATAATACAACAACTAGCAACATTATTTTGTTTTGAAAATTTGCGTTTGAAATTAGCCATTATATGTCGCAGTGACAGCTTTAGCGAGTGGAATATTGATTTATGTTTATCTTCACATATTGTATGTATTCAGATAGTACAAGGACATTTTATACAAAAGTTGTCTCGGAAAGAGTGCATATTCGGTGGAATCGTTTATAAATCAGATCGCATGTATTTCAAACAGCCATCAACGAGTGCGATCCCGCTAATCCACGTCACGACTGTGAACACATTTGCGCTGATCAAATCGACGGGTACAGATGTGTGTGCAGGGATGGCTACAGACTCATGGACAACAAGAAAAACTGCACAGGTATGATTAATTATGTGTGTGTGTGTGTGTGTGTGTGTGTGTGTGTGTGTGTGTGTGTGTGTGTGTGTGCGCGCGCGCGCGTCTGAGTGTGTGTGTATGGGTGGGTGAGCGCGCACCTTTTGGTGGTTTATTTCATGGTATGGATATATGTATGCACAGCTACGTGTCTTAGAATAATGTATTATACCTCTTTTATGGGGTATTTGGGTGTTTAGAATATATTTCGGCTGTTAACTTTTTTAAGTGCAAGGTGAAGATCAGATGCTGAAGCTCAGTTGAAGGTCAAAGGTGATCGCTTGGTGTACAAGAAATGGGCAGTCTTGCTCAATTTGTTCTAGGACTCAACGAGTCCAAATCAACCAAAACGTTGGTAGAATAGACCATTTATTGGTTCACAAATGTGACTGTCAAACAGTGGAGTTCTCCAATGTATTACTATGCGACTTTACAAAACCTTTGGGTGCGTTGAGAGATCTTTTCCTCTAAATTGTTAGAAGTTATTTACATTTTCTTGTCTACATGATGAACTGTACACAGTTGTAATTACAATTACTAATATAATAATAACGTTTTTTTTATTATATTGTTTGTACTTTACTAATTATTATTTACGCAATGCAATGGTGCACTTTAAAATGTAACTTAAATAAGCTGATACCTGGTTATTATACCTTTAATTAGACAAGATACATAGGTACAATTTACATTTCTGTTTAAAGTAGCTTGCATACTATTGTAGAGCATGAGTGCAGATTTGGACATATTATGAAAACGTATTTGCCACTCCAAACTATAAATTCCGCGTATTTTGATTTTTGGTATGTAGTCAGGATTATAAGTGATTAATAGAATATAATTGAAGGCATTTCATTATATGACATTATTTTGTTAACAGGAGTAAATAAAAATGGCTTACATTACACAGAGCTTAATATTATATAAGAATAAATTTAACGTTGCGTTTTCGCCTACGGACCTGATGTCAACTGCCTACACCAAAGGTAAATACAAAGGATTCAAAGCAAAACTCCCCGATTTATATCACACAAGAATCCAGAGTGATTAAGATGTTAACAACACTGAATTAACCAACCCTCCAGTACAGGAGAAACTTTGAAACACCATTGGTCTTCCATTAAGCGCTACACAACTAAATCACCGTCAGTTTGCCAAATTATCTCGACACGTCTACGCAACCGTTCGTCACCACTTAACTTCCCTATGATTTAATGCTGAAGTCTTCCCTCGCAAAATTACATAATCGTTAGCCCAGAAATTAATGTGCCAACTGTGACAACAGCTTTCAAATATAGAATAGAAAACGTTTTTAGTGTATGTATTAGAAACTGTGTGGCTAACATATAAAGGGATAGACATTTGTTTTATAGAATCGTGTCTCTTGATATACCGAAATACCTTAGTGTCAGCCTTTTAATTATATTAATTAATTGGCAGTTCTACATGGGTAATCTTTTACGGATATCTGTGTTGGCCAATTTTGTTGTCCATGACAATCTTGGCACTTTCCTGTAGCATTTCATCTCATAAACTTATATTCTTTTCATGTGTTCGTTTTGCTATGGCTTGACGGATTTGATACTAGGCAATAGCTCACCTCACGGATCACTCAGTAATTGATGACAAACGTTCACTATTTGGTGGTCCTTGCAGACATTGACGAGTGTATAGAGCACACGTCTGGCTGTGAGCAACAATGCAAGAACTCAGTCGGCGGCTTCCAGTGTAAATGCTACGATGGCTACAGACTCAATACGGACAACGCGTCGTGTGTTATCGGTATGTCACCTTTGACGTACATTGCCTGGTGTACTAAGGGTTTTAATTCAGCCAATTATTAAGTTAGTTGCACTGCATGCTAGCGTGTGTTTGTAGTTATTACATACATTTTAGAAGTGTAAATAGTTTGCACTTGTAGGTGGCGTTATAGATGCTGTGTGTCCATATTATTATGTCACCACAAGAATTATAGTTAATACCCATGATTGCTACTCGGGACATTGAAGGTAGGATCGATCCGGTCATAGCGAATTGGTTTAATAGACTCGATGAAAGAATGTCATAATTAAACAAAGTATGCAGGCTCGAGGGAGATGACATTGAATAAAGTACAATTTTGTGTTCCCAAAATTAAACCTGTTTTAATGGTTAATCAGTTAATGAATGATCATTACATAGCTTTGGCACTTTGTCATAAAATGGTGTAAATTGAACCCCGATAAGGTGTAACGTTGCTTGGTATGGTGTTTTATTTTCACACCCGGGACACACAAGCACGTTTCACCTAACCCGACCAGAATCAACTAGATCAAACTTACCCTGTTCAAATGCAGATGACGTCACAATCACGCACTTTTCGAATGATTGTGACACCAGCCTGACACTGACTAGCCCCTATCGGACGCATGGATACACTAGTCGATTGACACCGTTCCAAACCGGTGACGATATGGTGGGGTCGTGTAAAAAGACTAAGCGAAATTACTGTGTACATTTTTTGAAACTTCGCAATCATAAACGTAATTATCTTGTCACTTAATGTGCCAAGAAACCAGGGTTAACCAGGGGTGAATTTTAAACGTAAAAACTGACAAATACAAAATATATCGATGGCACATCCAACAGCATTTTTTATAGATACAACTAAGAATGCGTGATATTCAAACTTAATGTTCATTGTGTTTCACTTAGTCTGTAAGATGTCCAACTACCAGATCAACATTTCTACTCATGTTCGCCATTGTATACTTATGACTTAGCGCAAAACCAACACAACAATCTCCAGTCACATGCACGCATGCGCGCGCATACACACACATTTCATTGATTTAGTTCAGTGTCACAGAGCATAAGATCAAGCAGTATTGTCCATTTCAGGTGGCAGTCTAGAACAGGAATGCGGCAAGTTGGACTGCTCGTATGGCTGCAAGATGAACGGGTCAAAGTCCGAGTGTTTTTGTCAGTCCGGGTACGATCTCTCGGCCGACGGAAAGACATGTCAAGGTACTCTAAATGTTTATTTAGTGCGAACATTACTCATTGCCTTCAAATGTCCAGTCGTGGTGTGGAATACATGTAGTTTATTGTTGTTTGTTTATTATCCAGAGGCATACATATTGAATGCGTTATCATAATCCTAGTTAGTATTTTCCACAGGCACAATTGAAGCAAGAACAAGAACAAGAACAAGATGTTTATTTCTGACCCCAAAACAATTACATTAAATAATAGCAATAATACGCACATGAACAAATGTCACCATAAGTAATTAAGAATACATATTAAATTGGGGTCAGTGACTCCTGCTAAGACTCAAAAGTCGCTATCACAGAAGCAGTCATGTAATGGTGAAGGTATCATGTGATATCTCATATTTATTTACTTCATCTGTGTTTCTCTCACTGTTCTGTGAGCAGACATTGACGAATGTTCCGAGGAGAACGGAGGTTGCACTCACATCTGCTCGAACTTTGTCGGTGGCTTCAACTGCAGCTGCAACGACGGCTTCCGGCTGATGAACGACAAGAAAGGCTGCAAGCGTAAGCACTGCATGACTAATGACATAAAGCTGTGACATAGTGCATCCGATGGTACATGTTTGCATACATTGATAGTTTCTATAATGCAGATATTGAGATGTATGTGAATGGTTGTTTTCCCTCTTGATACATCTATTATTCGTG
Source organism: Oasisia sp. SBJ-2009 (assembly GCA_964017155.1). Lineage (NCBI taxonomy): Eukaryota > Metazoa > Annelida > Polychaeta > Sabellida > Siboglinidae > Oasisia > Oasisia sp. SBJ-2009. Next base: position 4,053,157 of record OZ024854.1, read on the forward strand.
CAATTTCACTGCGCGAATGGAATAATTTAACATAATGGAAAACAGTTAGGTTGCGCAGTTGAAGAAAAAAAACAGTATTTTACATATATACACACATTTTATTGCAAATATAAATGTGTGTTTTATTGATATTTAAACCTAGATATTTAGATTTAGAGATTACTGTTTAACCAAATAAGTTTTCTTTGAAGTTATTGGTTCATAACATTTCCAAGCACGCCCAGATTGGTACACTGACAAATACATATGTGTTTGCGAATATAATATTGTTTTTAGAGAAGTAATGATTTGTAGTAATCATATAATATAATGATAACCCTAATGCATATATACTGTTCACAAACGTAAACCACACGTGTGGTTGCAGCCTGTCCTAGCGGTACGTGGGGCAAGGACTGTCAACGCGACTGCAGCTGTCTCGACATTAACACGGAGTGCAACGGAACGACCGGATGTGCGGAGTGTCCCGAGGGTTACACGGGCGGCGACTGTCACGGCGACATCGACGAGTGTGTCACCAGCGACCCGTGTGACAAACACGCCAACTGTAGCAACACAATCGGCACCTTCAAGTGTATCTGCGACGCCGGGTACACCCAGTTCAACGCCACGGTCTGCCAAGGTACATATGCACTTTATATCATTATAGTAGGTACATATGGAGTTAAGTCTTAGAGCGCAGCGGCTCAGGGGTAGAGCTTCGGACTATCGACTATGAGAACCCGGGTTCGAATCATGTGCTGCAGTGTTAAAACCTTGTGCAAGTGTTTGCACTCTACATTGCTCCAATTCTCTCAGTGTGTAAATGGGAACAAGGCTATAGACAGTGGTGGATATGTATACGAGAAGCCTTGGCGCATTACTTGTACATTTGGATGGATGCTTCCCAGAGAAGCCGAGATGGTGTCTGATTCATATGACACGGAATCCATCCCTAGGATGCATGTAGCGCCCTACTCTTCAACCCTTGCTGTTTTGCCCTAGTAACATTTTCCCGTTTATTACGATGGGGTTTATGCAACTTGGCAGATTTGCCGAGTTAGGCACACACCAATCAAGTTGATTGTTTTTGTCAATGATTGAATTGTGTAAATACAAAGCTTATACATAATAAATAATAAATCATCATCATCCAGTAGACATGAATCCATGATACCGGTTCGCTACTCTTTCCTACAGGTTTACTTCGTGCATTTCCAAAAGTATTGTCCACAGATCTGTGGAAGTGTCGTTATACAGAAAGTAATTATGGTATCGTAATTAGCACTCACCGTAGATTAGTCTACGTTGCAGTTAAGCGTTGATGTTTATTTGATTATATCTTTTGATGCAGATATATTTATTGTGATTATGATTATTATATCAACGTAGATAAGGACGAATGTGAAAGTGACCCATGCGCCAACGGCGGAACTTGTGAGAACCGAGAAAACGCCTTTTCTTGTATCTGTCCGGCGGGATACACCGGAACTAACTGCGAGAGTGGTGTGTGTATTTGTTTAACTCAAATTACTGTCAACCATCGCAAGTAGCCAGATGGGAAGCAGGAACGTTATTAACCTAGTCATAGTTCAGCGCCTTCTACGATACTTGCAAATGTGTATGATACATACGGAGAAATGAAGATATGATATTTGGAATCAATCATATTTAAAATATCACCTGACTGAAAACATAAAAAATCTGATGAAATGTCGTTTATATTTTCTAAGTATAAACATAAAATTTAATTCTACCTATGATTATTACAGAAATATGGACACATGGTGTTTTGCTCTGCATTGTAAACATTTGCTAAAGACAAGGATCCTAGAATAGTAACATATTTAATGGCAGCAAGATGGCGCTTCTTGTCCTCTTATTGGTGCACCTAGTGTTTGCGATCGACTTACCTGCCTCACGAGCAAAGAGCAACGTAGCGTACTGCGTACAACTTTGGAAATAGTATTTATCTAAACCAAAAATTAAAAAGTGATCGGTACAAAACTATGTAATCCACGTGAAACCTCTATAGCATTGATTTTTCCGTCACATTAATAATATGAAATCATAAAAAGTAATATAAGCACATTGTAATACATATTAACATTTCAAGTAATATCCATTCCAGACATCGACGAGTGCGAAGAGTTCCCGTGTGGAAACAACGGAACTTGCCAGAACCTGGTCGGCAAATATCGCTGTGTCTGTGCGCTCGGATTCTTCGGCAGAAACTGCGAGTCAGGTGGGTTTGTCTGTTCCACCCCTCTTGAGCCACATCAAATCATATCACGTCAATAAGCCTAAACCATATACCAGGGTAAGTCATAAGGTGCACATGTTTTAACAAGATTTAACAAGATTGCCACCTAGAGAATCAACTGTAGATGGCAGGTGGACAAGGAAGGAAGCCTTTTGGCTTATCGAGAGTCCAAACTATCTATCTAAATGTACACCGCCCTTCTTAGGTATGTGTCGTTTTTATTTTTAACCATATTAACACTACTAGCACCTACACAATCAGCTGATGCGCACGTACGTGCGCGCGCCAGATCAAGTTCTGGCGTATGTGTGTATGCATATGTGTGGGAGTGTGCCACTTCTGTGTTTCTGTTCAGCATGCATGTCTGCATTCATGCATGTGCGAAGTACCGTCACCTACGCAGCGCCATCTTACCGAGTGTTCTGCGAAACTAATGTTTCCATGCAAATACGAGTGCAGGTGTAGTAGATGCATGGTGTGAAATGCAATGAGTGTAAATGGCTATTTTCATGTTTTCGTTGAGCTGTGGGCCTTAGCTACCGACTTAATTGTTTTGGTTACAGACGTTTGTGAAAGTAGGCCGTGCAAGAACGGCGGCACCTGCAGCCAACGTGTCGGCCTCTACCAGTGTCTGTGTGTGCCCGGATCCACAGGCATCAACTGTGAGACAGGTTCGTTACGTCGCAACGCAGTAATTCCCAGAGATCCACGTTACTAAATCCATTATTAATATCAGTATTGTTGCCAGTACAGTTAATATTGTCAATATTGAAATTATGATGTATTGTACGGCAACTTGGAATTGACATAAGTGTATTTTTTCATTGTTACGTTAATGGACTACAGATGTAGACATAACATATAGGAGCGTGTCTGTCTCTATTGTAATCAATGTCATGCGCAGTGAGCCAGGTCAGGCTATAGCATCTCGTCAAGATATAATAAGTACATTGTTTGAGATGATACAAAGAATATTTGTTTACAATAATTCAACCATGGTGACATAAAGTTGTTTGAACGGGTGTTAGCGGAAATGGGTGAGTGAAACATAAGCGGGTACATGGAGCTTACTGGGCCTACTAAAGAAATGGAGAGGTATATGATCCCAGAACCACTTCACGACGCTGGTAATCGGCCGACGCAGTTGGTGCATTTCGAGAAACAGGTAACAAAGTAAATATTGCGACGTTACTAAGAACAGTGAGCGTCCAGATGTCATTGACAATTGACGCATTATGTGGTATGTTTCCTGCGACACATCAGTTCTTAAATATGTAACAAAATGTTCGTCCCTTCCGTGAGTGCCTGACGGCTCTAAACAAGCAATGCAGAGTATACACATTTGGCTATTACACACGTGATCAAAGGTGATGACATAATGACCAAACAGATGACATGGTGCTCCATGCATGATGAATCTGTGGAGCGTCTGTAATAACCAAATATGTATTCTCAGCATTGCTTGCATTGTTAATTTATGTGTGATTATAGACAATGACGAGTGTGCCAGCCATCCGTGTCTGAATGGTGGAACGTGCGTGGATCGTCTCGACGGGTTCACGTGTCAATGTACAGATGGATTCACAGGACCTGTCTGCAACAATGGTTGGCTAACGTGACAGAAATATCTGAGTTGTTAACTATGTTTGCATCATCTAGAAGAAAACATCACCATCTAATAGTATTGTTTGTGTTGCTTAATGATTTGTATAATTAGTTTCATATACGTAGCCAATTTAACTTTTTTTCATTGTATTATCAAAGTAGAAAATTTGAAGTATCTTACTTAATTAAAATGTAAAAGGACGTACATGAATTAACCTAGTAACCTAGTTATTGCATCGGACATGTTGGATGTTTTTCTTTTTTCTAAACGATTATGACAACATACGAGAATCATGTTTCAACAAATATCGTATGTGTGTTTGCGTATGTGTGTGTGTGTGTGTGTGTGTGTGTGTGTGTGTGTGTATGTGTGTGCGTGCGTGCGTGCATGTGTATGTGTGTGTGTGTGTGTGTGTGTGCGTGTGCGTGCGTGCATGTATGTGTGTGTGTGCGCGCGCGCGTATGTGTTCATGTCAGTACCGTTATTTAAACTTACATTGTCTCATCCCTTCCAGAAACCTTGTGCAGAATTACTCCGTGTCAACACGGAGGAACTTGCCTGGAGACCAACGACACCCGGACATGTCACTGCCCAAGTGGATACACGGCCAACGACTGTGAAACAGGTGCGATTGAAGATTGATGTGAAGACAGTATATGTTTACGGGTCAGGATGAACACGTTGATATAAATTATTACCTAAAATGTAATACCCGGGAATTGGCAACCTTTTATCCATGTAGTGATGCCGATAAGGTGTTACAGTTTTCTATTTTAAATGTCAGAGGAAAAGTATCAAGGACGTTTGGTTAATAAAAAACATCTACACAAAAACATAGACATTATTACAGAACTAAGAAATACAGTGACAACATAATGTGAAACTCGTGAAATTGGATATTAGCACCATGTGTGCATATGTGCAGGCGTGCTTGTGTGCGCACTTGAGTCCGTCACTTTACGAGTGTGTGTGCACGTCTTCTGGCATGCGTGCAAGTGTGCGTATAATTATTGAGTGCATGAGTGGGGTTGTATGTTACACTATGAATACACAAGTAATGTGAAGACAGTATTTGTTTACGGGTCAGAATGAACACGATGATGTAAAATTATTACGTAAAACGTAATACCCGGAAATGATCAACCTTTTATCCATGTAGTGATGCCGATAAGTTGTTACAGTTTTCTATTTTAAATGTCAGAAGAAAAGTGTGAAGAACGTTTGGTTAATAAAAACATCAACATAAAAAAAACATTATTAGAGAACTAAAAAATAGAGTGACAACAAATGTGAAACTAGTGAAATTGAATAATTGCACCACGTGTACACATGTGCTGGCATGCTTGTGTGCGCACGTGTGTGCGTGTGTGCGTCCATTTACGAATGTGTGTGCATGTTTTCTGGCACAAGTAATGCAATAATATAACTGGTGCTATGGATAAGCAAGCACGTACGGCTAAAAGATGATGACTTCATATTTATACATATATCTCTAAACAGCTTTCTATTATCATCGGTGCAAAACATTGTCTCAAACCGTTTTATATTTTACAATGCCAAAGACAATTGTGCATAGATTATCCCGAAGAAAGAAATTATGTAATCATTATGTCGCAGTAGAGGAATCACAGAACTTATATTGTATTAACTTAAGCTTCCTAAAATGTATTTATTTATTTGTTGTCATAGACATCGACGAGTGTGGCAGCAATCCGTGTGTGAATGGTGGAACGTGCGTGGATCGTCTCGACGGGTTCACGTGTCAGTGTACAGGTGGATTCACAGGACCTGTCTGCAACAATGGTTGGTTGACGTGACAGAAATGTCTGATTACTTAGCGGTGTTTCTTATGGCATAATCTAGAAGACAACATCACTGTTTCATGATATTTTATGTGTTACTTGATGGTGTGTTATATAAAACGTAAAAATTCATACGTGTATTTTGGTTTTTATAGTTTTTCTTTACTAACGATTATGACAACCGTCGACATTCGTGTTTCAGCAAGGATCGTGTGTGTTGTGTGTGTGTGTGTTGTTTGTGTGTGTGTGTGTGTGTGTGTGTGTGTGTGTGTGTGTGCGTGCGTGCGTGCGTGCGCGCGTGCTTGCGTGCATGTGTGTGGTGTGTGCGTGTGCGTGTGCGCGTGTGTGCGTGCATGTGTGTGGTGTGTGTGCGCGCGTATGTGTTCAAGTCAGTCCCGTTATTTAAACTTACATTGTCTCATCCCTTCCAGAAACCTTGTGCAGAATAACCCCGTGTCAACACGGAGGAACTTGCCTGGAGACCAACGACACCCGGACATGTCACTGCCCAAGTGGATACACGGGCAACGACTGTGAAACAGGTGCGATTGAAGATTGATGTGAAGACAGCATTTGTTTACGGGTCAGAATGAACACGATGATATAAATGACTACGTAAAATGTAAGACCCGGGAATGGTCAACCTTTTATCCATATAGTGATGCCGATAAGTTGTTACAGTTTTCTATTTTAAATGTCAAAAGAAAAGTGTCAAGGAAGTTTGGTTAATAAAAACATCAACACAAAAACAAACATTATTACAGAAATAAAAAATACACTGACAACAAATGTGAAACTAGTGAAATTGAATATTTGCACCATGTATACACATGTGCGCACGTGTGCGCGTGTGTGCGTCCCTTTACGAGTGTGTGTGCATGTTTTTTGGCACAAGTAATGCAATAATATAACTGGTGCTATGGATAAACAAGTACGTACGGCTAAAAGATGATGACTTCATATTTATACATATATCTCTAAACAGCTTTCTATTATCATCGGTGCAAAACATTGTCTCAAACCATTTTATATTTTACAATGCCAAAGACAATTGTGCATGGATTATCTCGAAACAAAATTACTTAATCATTGTGTAGAGGAACCACACAACTTATATTGTATTAACTTAAGCTCCCTAAAATGTATTTATTTATTTGTTGTTACAGACATCGACGAGTGTGGCAGCAATCCGTGTCTGAATGGTGGAACGTGCGTGGATCGTCTTGACGGGTTCACGTGTCAATGTACATATGGATTCACAGGACCTGTCTGCAACAATGGTTGGTTGACGTGACAGAAATGTCTGATTACTTAGCGGTGTTTCTTATGGCATAATCTAGAAGACAACGTCACTGTTTCATGATATTTTATGTGTCGCGTGATGGTGTGTTATGAAACGTAAATCTTCATACGTATGACTTGTATGGTTTTTTTAATAGTTTTTTCTTTATAAGATTATGACAATCGACGACAATTGTGTTTGAGCAAGTGTAGGTGTGTGGTTTTATCTGTGTGTGTGTGTGCGTGCGTGCCTGTGCGTGCGTGTGCGTGTGCGCGTGCGCGTGCGCGGGCGTGTGCGTGTGTGTGCGTGTGCGTGTGTGCAAGTATATATATTTGTGTGTTCGAGCGAACAAGTGTCATTCTCAGTCAGTACCCTGTCTATTGTTAAATTGACTCATCTCTTTCAGAAACCTTGTGCAGAATTACTCCGTGTCAACACGGCGGAACTTGCCTGGAGACCGACAACACCCGGACATGTCACTGCCCAAGTGGATACACAGGCGCCGAATGTGAAACAGGTGCGATTGTAGATTGATGTGAAGACAGTATTCATTTAAAGGTCAGAGTGAACACAACGACATTATAAATCATTACGTAAAACGTAATACTCGAGTGTAGTCATTCGTTTATCCATGTTACGACGCCATTGAGTTGGTACAGATTACCACTTTAAATGTATGAAGAAAATTGTCAAGGACGTTTGATTAGTAAAACCCTCGGCACAAAAACACATACAATTACTACGGAACTAAAGATACACAAACTACACATGTGAAACTAATGAAATTTCATATTTGAGCAATGTGTGCAAGTCTGTGCATGTGCAATCGTGCATGAGTGTGTATGTTTGTATATGTATATACGAATGTGTGTATGTTTCATTGACATACGTGGAAATGTGTAATTGAGTGCATTGGTTGAATTATATTTTACAATACGAATACACAATTAAAGTCATGATGCTAACTACTTGTACAGATAAACAAGCACATACGGCTGTAAATTAATGATATCGTATTACTACATATTTTCACTAAACAGATTTTCATTATCACCAGTGCAATACACGAAGTCTCAAACCGTATTATATTTTACAATGCGAAAGCTATTTGTGCTTCTATTTGTTTTAACAAACCTCACAATTTATGATTACGTCACAGCTTGATGTTGTACTGACTTAAACTCTCTAAGAAATGTGTTTATTAATGTGTCGTTTTAGACATTGACGACTGTGCTAAGATTCCGTGTCTGAATGGTGGAACGTGCGTGGATCGTCTCGACGGGTTCACGTGTCAATGTACAGACGGATTCACAGGACCTATCTGCAACAATGGTTGGTTGACGTTGACAGAAACGTCTGAGTTGTCAGCTATGTTTCTTATGGCATAGTTTAGAAGACATCACCGTTTTACTATATTTTATTTGATGTTTCATATTCTTGAATTCTTATAAATTAACGGTTTTTACATTATATTATCAAGGTAAAATACTTAAAATGTAAATGATTTGTATTTAGATTGTTTAGTTTTTTCTTTACTAACGAAACTGACAACAAACAAGAATCTGCAAACATCGTGTGTGTGTGTGTGTGTGTGTGTGTGTGTGTGTGTGTATGCGCGCGCGCGCGCGCTCAATAGACCGAGCAACTATCATTACTAACAAGTAACCCTTTATATAGATATATTGTCTCATCGATTTCAGAAACCTTGTGTATGATAACTCCGTGTCAACACGGAGGAACTTGCCTGGAGACCGACGACACCCGGACATGTCAGTGCCCAAGTGGATACACGGGCAACGACTGTGAAACAGGTGCGATTGTAAATTGATGTGAAGACAGTATTTGTTTACGGGGCAGAGTGAACACGACGACAGTACAAATCATAACATAAAACGTAATACTCGAGAATATCCATTGGTTTAAACGTGTGATAACGACGATGAGTTGCTACAGTTTACAACTTTAAATGTGTGAACAAAACTTTCAGTGACGTTTGGTGAATAAAGACGTCAACACGAAAAAGATGGAACTAAAGATACATTGAATAGAAATTTGAAACTAGTGAAATTGCATAATTATTTTGTATCATGTGTGTATGTGTCTGCGTGTCCATCTGTGCGTGTGTGTGCGTGCGTGTGTGTGTGTGTGTGTGTGTGCGTGTGTGTGTGTGTGTGTGTGTGTGTGTGTGTGTGTGTGTGTGTGTGTGTGTGTGTGTGTGTGTGTGTGTACGAGTGCATATAAGTGCATGGTAAATATTTGCTGGCATGCATGCAAATGTATAATTGCGTGCATGGGTTGAATTATATTTCTCAATACGAATATACACGTAATGTAACGATACAGATAAACAAGCATGTATATGTAAATTGATGATTTCGTATTAATACATATTTTCTCTAAACATCATTTCATTATCATCAGTGTAATACACGAAGTCTCAAAACCGTTTTATTATTTACAATGTCAAAGGTACTTGTGCAACCATTATCTTGAAAAATCCTAACAACTGCTTATGTAAGCATTGAGTCACATTAGCGGAACCACGTACGTAATTAATATTGCATTGACTTTTCATCGCAAAGAAATGTATTTATTTGTGAATATAGACATTGACGAGTGTGCCAGCAATCCGTGTCTGAATGGTGGAACGTGCGTGGATCATCTCGACGGGTTCACGTGTCAATGTACAGGAGGATTCACAGGAGCTGTCTGCAACAATGGTTGGTTGGCTTGACAGAAACGTCTGAGTTGTTAGCGATGTTTCTTATGGTATGCTCTAGGAGAAAACGTTATCCTTCATGATATTTGCTGGTATGCATGCAAATGTGAAATTGAGTGCATGGGTTTAGCAACAGTTCGCAATATGAATACACATTAATGTAATGATGCTAACTGCTGTTAAAATAATCAAGCACGTTCGGCTGTAATTTGATGCAACTGTTCACTATCATAAAGTCATGCAGTACACGAAGTCCCAAACCGTATTATATCTTACAATGTCAAAGATAATTGTGCTTCGAATTTCTTAAAAAAGCTAATCAATTATTTTCAAACATTGCGTCACAGTAGTGGAAGCACATATTATTGTTTTAATTTATTAATTTAAAATCCCTAACAAATGTGTTTATTTATTTGTTGTTATAGACATCGACGAGTGTGGCAGCAATCCGTGTCTGAATGGTGGAACGTGCGTGGATCGTCTCGACGGGTTCACGTGTCAATGTACAGGAGGATTCACAGGACCTATTTGCAACAATGGTTGGTTGACGTGACAGAAACGTCTGAGTTGTTAACGACTGTTGTTACAAATAAACTGGAACGTAGGCTATAAATTGATGATTTAGTATTTATGCACATTTTCTCTAAACAGCTTTTCATTATCATCAACAGAATTCACGACATTTCAAACAGTACTATATTTTACAAGGTTAAAGATAGTTTTGCTTGGTTTATCTCGACATACCTAATAGTTTCTTAATTAAACTGTCGTCGCAGAATTGATATTGTATTGCCTTATGCTCCCTAAGATATGTGTTTATATATTGTTTTCATTATAGAGATCCTCACACATAGAGAGAAACATTGTTTTTTTAATTTTGATAACATAAAACGTAATTCTCAAGAATATTTACTCTGTGGTGACGACGAATTATTGTATGTAATTGTAAATGTCGGAAGAAATCTGTTAAAGATGGTTTGTGTGCAGAATAAAATATTAGCATAAAAATAACAATATAAACATGAAAGAGGTGTCTATAATTATAACATAAAAAGAAAACTAAACATACCCAGAACAAATGCAAAACTAGTGACACCGCGTTTGTGCGCGCGTCTGGACATAATAATTATGTAGTTGTGTGCACAGTAGGGATTACATTTCACAATATGACTCAACAAGTGACATAATAATGGTGATCGAATGTTACTAGAGATAGGCACATGAAGTGTCAGGCTGAAAATTGATGAATACATATTTATAGATGTTTCTTCAAGTTGCTACCATTAAATGGATGCGATACACAACGTTTCAAACTATGCTAAATTTTACAATGCCAACCATAGTTGTGCTCCGATTATCTCTAAATACGTAACACAGTTTTTATATTGCATCTCACCAATGGGCACAAGAGAGCTTTACAAATATTTAGAAATTACGTTGACTAAAGCTGCCTAAGAAATGTGTTTATTTATTTGTCATTATAGACATTGACGAGTGTGCCAGCAATCCGTGTCTGAATGGTGCAACGTGCGTGGATCGTCTCGACGGGTTCACGTGTCAGTGTACAGGTGGATTCACAGGATCTATCTGCAACAATGGTTGGTTGGCGTGACAGAAATGTCTAAGTTTTAACGATGTTTCGTATGGCATAATTTAGACGACAATATCACCATTACATGATATTTTGTTATGCTTGATATTTTATATCCTTGCAAATTAACTGTTTTTATATTGTATTGTCAAGGTACAAAAACTGAAGTGTTTTGCGTAAAATGTAAATGTTCATACGTGTGATTTAGATCTAGACGTCTTCTTGCTTTACTAATGATTGTGACAACCAACGAGAATCGTGTTTCAGCAAACATCGTGTGTATCTGCAACAATAGTTGGTTAATATGAAACAACTGTCTTAGATGTTAGCAATGTTTCTTGCGGCTTTAATCTAGAAGATCTAGATTAGTATTTTCTTAAACCGACATGTCTTGGAAAAGAATATGACATGTGTTTTACTTGGAAATGTAAATTGAAGTACTTAGCTTTTGCAGTTGGACATTAATTATGCGCTTTACCGATGATTGTATCAAACGATAAGATTCGTGTTTACACATTTCACTAGAAAGCATCATGTGTGCGTGTGCGCGCCTGCGAGCGTGTTTGTGAGTGTATGTGTTCAAGCGAGTATGTAACATTGTCAATTGATAACGCTTTCTACAGTTAAATTATCTCATAATAGTGTAAGTTTCCTTTAGAATAATAACTTTATAGATGACGACACCACCTGTGTACGCTATTTTTACGTAATGCAGTCATTGCTTAATGATTTATTTTCTAAAATATGTATACGACATTCAAGTTAATTGTTTTGTACATGTTTGGGTCCAGGTACAAAACATGATGTATTTTGCATGAATTGTGGACCAAAACAGCATAGCTACTCCAGTTGGAAAATTTGTTATATAATTTACCAATGATTGTAGCAAGTGATAGAAATGGTATCTATGCATACCATTAGTAAGCTTCATATAAGTGAGTGTGTCTGTGTGTGCGTGTGCGTGTGCGTGTGCGTGTGCGTGTGCGTGTGCGTGTGCGTGTGCGTGTGCGTGTGCGTGTGCGTGTGCGTGTGCGTGTGCGTGTGCGTGTGCGTGTGCGTGTGCGTGTGCGTGTGCGTGTGCGTGTGCGTGTGCGTGTGCGTGTGCGTGTGCGTGTGCGTGTGCGTGTGCGTGTGCGTGTGCGTGTGCGTGTGCGTGTGCGTGTGCGTGTGCGTGTGCGTGTGCGTGTGCGTGTGCGTGTGCGTGTGCGTGTGCGTGTGCGTGTGCGTGTGCGTGTGCGTGTGCGTGTGCGTGTGCGTGTGCGTGTGCGTGTGCGTGTGCGTGTGCGTGTGCGTGTGCGTGTGCGTGTGCGTGTGCGTGTGCGTGTGCGTGTGCGTGTGCGTGTGCGTGTGCGTGTGCGTGTGCGTGTGCGTGTGCGTGTGCGTGTGCGTGTGCGTGTGCGTGTGCGTGTGCGTGTGCGTGTGCGTGTGCGTGTGCGTGTGCGTGTGCGTGTGCGTGTGCGTGTGCGTGTGCGTGTGCGTGTGCGTGTGCGTGTGCGTGTGCGTGTGCGTGTGCGTGTGCGTGTGCGTGTGCGTGTGCGTGTGCGTGTGCGTGTGCGTGTGCGTGTGCGTGTGCGTGTGCGTGTGCGTGTGCGTGTGCGTGTGCGTGTGCGTGTGCGCGTGCGTGTGCGCGTGCGCGTGCGCGTGCGCGTGCGCGTGCGCGTGCGCGTGCGCGTGCGCGTGCGCGTGCGCGTGCGCGTGCGCGTGCGCGTGCGCGTGCGCGTGCGCGTGCGCGTGCGCGTGCGCGTGCGCGTGCGCGTGCGCGTGCGCGTGCGCGTGCGCGTGCGCGTGCGCGTGCGCGTGCGCGTGCGCGTGCGCGTGCGCGTGCGCGTGCGCGTGCGCGTGCGCGTGCGCGTGCGGATGTGTTTGTGTCGATGTTTCTATGTGCATGTGACAATTATTAATGTAATTTATGTATTTGGTTTACCTTTATCATAGCATAAGTAAACCACAATTATCATATTCTGTTATAAAAATGACGCTGACTGGTGCTACAGATAACAATGTAAGTACAGCTATAAACTTGTGACTTCATATTTATGCATATTTTCTCTAAATAGCTTTTCACTGTCATCAAAACAATACACGGAATCCCAAACCGTGTTAGAGTTTACAAAGCCAAAGATAGTTGTGTTTGGATTATCTCGAAAACCTAATAATTGACTATGTAACCATTGCGTCACAATAGTGGAACGGCAACATTTAAATTGTAGTGACTTCTTAAGAAATATGTTTTTACTTGTCGTTATAGACATGGACGAGTGTGCCAGCAATCCGTGTCTGAATGGTGGAACGTGCGTGGATCGTCTCGACGGGTTCATGTGTCAATGTACAGATGGATTCACAGGCGCTATCTGCAACAATGGTTGGTTAAAGTAAACGTAGCACCTATGGTCATAGAGACAGGGTAACTTAGAAGACCACATTAGAACTGAAAATATTTAGTTACGTTTGCTCAACAACCAACGTATTTAGTTTATCTTCCATTTCAAAACAACCTTTTGCTCTTAAAGCTAAGCTAAAAGATCTTCTTAAACTGTTGCCCTCAAAATAGTTTGGGAAATTATATTTCCACACCAAATTTTCGTTTCCGGTCGCAGGCGCGCTACAGTGGCGGCACTTGTATATTCCCATTTATGCTTACGCATAATTATGTTATTTATTGCGCCGCTGAGCGTGAATTTTCAATGATATTGGCGTTATAGATGTGTTACTATTACCATTATTTTACAAATAATGATGGCAACAAGTTAGAATCGTGTATCGGCATTTTTAACAAGCATCCTTTGTGTCATAATTAACTGGAATGGGAACACGTGCGTGCATCATCTCGACAATTCACGTGCGGGCTTCAAACTTGCCACTGTCATTTATGTGACAGTTGTCAAAGAATTCAAGTAATTTTATTGTTACTATGTGAGATGTCATGTAAATGAAACTAGTACAATATATTTGAATTGTTCTTTGAGTACATCACGTGTGTGAATTGTTGTACGTGTAATATTATTTGGTAGTGTGTGTGCGTGCGTGTGTGTGTGTTTATATATATTATATTATATATATATATATACATATATATATATATATATATATATATATATATATATATATATATATATATATATATATATATATATATATATATATATATATATATATAAAGGTTTTAATGTACTCAAGAAGACATCCGGTGTTATCATCCTGCAGACATTGACGAGTGCCGCAGCAGTCCTTGTACAAATGGAGGAACTTGTCACCAGGATGTGAACTCGTACAAATGCACCTGTGCTTCCAGTTACTACGGCTACAACTGCGAAATGGGTAGGTTCTTTGCAGTAGGATTGTATGTTTTCAATGTTATTATATTTATTTTCAATGTTGTTATATGTAAGCTCCCATTGGTCGTTAAAAGCTCCCAAGGCGTGCGTCTCAGATAGCCTCTGACAGCCAAGTCCAACTCCTCCTGGCCTTCTTGCGGTGGAGTTGTTTCAACAGACAGGAGAAGGGGCAAAGACGGGTCGTTGGCGCCTTAAAACCAATTGCTTCGGGTAGATGGGGCTGGTGACCCTTGGGTGGTAGTTTATTTAAGTGAAGGATATCACTGACTTCAAATCTCTGCTGCCTTGCGGCTTGCTTCGGGAGTAAACCCTGAGGTAACATCCGGAGTCGGAGTCCCTAAGGCGGTCTGCTGTTGCATGCAACATCACTGCAGCAACTCTTGCGACATCACCAGTGCCAGACGTATCGGCATGGCCTTTCCTCTGGGCTACGCTGATGCTATGGGAAGAGTGAGGCTGATGAATGCGCAATCTTTCCCTCACTATAAACCAATTGACGCACAGGACATGACATCACTTTACCCTCTCATTGTTTAGTTCTTCACTTACTGCCACCAGTCGAGGTAACTCTTATTTAAAACAAAAGCACTGTCCGATGGCTTATCAACGAAGTAGTTTGTTGCCTCAAAAATGTCATATGTAATAAAACACAATACCTATTGTTTTACACTTAATTAACACCCAAAGTGTTCTCTATTATCCGTTTGATCGCCAAAACCGACATATACATGCACTTAATCATACATGAATGTGTTTCGTTGAAATGTGTAAACTTTCACATCATGTTCGCTTTAGTCGCTGCCGCCTCGGAGATAGAGAGAGTGACCATACAACTGAGTCTGAAGAACGAACAGTTCTCGGAGAATCTGCAAGATAAAACGTCAGAGGCTCACAAGACGCTGAAGAGAACCGTCGTTGGTGCGGTACGTGTCGTAGTGCAATAAAGGTCAATCTTAGGGCCTCCAGAATAAACATTTTTTATCTCATATTTACGAAATAGGTGTTTCATAATTATGAAATAGTATCTCGTAAACACAAGATAAATCGGCTTCCCTAAATCAAAGTAGATATTGGCAAACATGCTTTTTCTGTACCTGGGAGATGGGAATCAAATCGCTATCACTGTGAAATAATTTAAAACTATTGCCACCTATCGAATAAATAATTTCAAAACAGTTTTGAAAGAGTATATAAGCGCTATAGAAGTTGTATTAGTTGTATTATTATTACAGTTATTATTTATAGATACGCACAAGTTGCCAGAATAGCGCGTGCGTCGGTCAACGTTCCGATTTCGTGTATCAAACATGTTGGTTTGATTTACTTCAGAATTTATGTTGCAAAGGAACAATAACGTTGCATCGGGATGACGGCTGTTTATATGCTAGAGGGACAATATACTGCTGGACTATTATTGCCCCTGGGGTAGTTTTATACCAGCATAATATTGTGTTGTTGCCTCCCTCGAAGATAGTTATAGAACACTACACGTGTGTGGGGGTGGGTGTGGGTGTGCGTGCGTGCGTGCGTGTGTGTGTGAATATGCATATGTATGTATGTTTATATATATATATGATAAATACTGTATTTTCAGTTGGAGGTTATTCTGGACAAGAAACTGGGACGCGGAGAGTATAAAATTGTGGATGTTACATTCAGGTAAAACGAAATCACACATGCACACACGCACACACGCACACACGCACACACGCACACAAGCACACACGCACACACGCACACACGCACACACGCACACACGCACACACGCACACGCGCACACGCGCACACGCGCACACACGCACACACGCACACACGCACACACGCACACACGCACACACGCACACACGCACACACGCACACACGCACACACGCACACACGCACACACGCACACACGCACACACGCACACAGGCACACACGCACACACGCACACACACACACACGCACATACGCACACACGCACACGCGTATACACGCAGCCCATTATATCTAACAACTTGAACATATGTTTATGTGAACTATGATCTACGTTGGCTTGTATGTTCCTGTCTGTTTTAATAAACGCAAATTATATACATTCACGTTGTGCTGTTTGTTTCACAGCGCCGGCAGCGTTGTGGTCAACTATTTACTGGAAATGTTGAAAGCCACTCCGACGGAGACTACATCTGCAGTTCGCGAAACTATTTCGACCAACAATGGCGTCTTCGCCGGGTATAAAGTGGACGCAAGCACTGTGAAAGCGTCAGGTACAACCACTTGTTTATTTGATCGTTTTACATTAACGTTGATCAATCAAGCAATCATTTAAGCAATTGACCATAGCTTAAGAAATCCAATTTATGTACACATTATAAGTTATAAATCAGGAACAAATTATTTACAAACATTTTCAAGTACTACTCAACGAACAATAATTATTGCTTTATATAGTTGTTTGTAATATAAATAATATATAAAATGATACGATAACTTTGTCAATTAACGCTGTATAACTTTAGTTAATATAATACCATTCGTTTACAGAAATAAAGATTGTGACATACTACGGACAGTTCAGGGTGCCAGATCTCGAGTTCAAGAAATCGTGGGGCGATAAAGATTCCAAGGATTTTGTTTATTTGGCAGAAGAGGTGAAAGCGAAGGTTAGTTAAGAATAACCTAATAAACAATGTTTTTCTCGTTTCATTGTGTGTACGTGCGTGCGTGCGTGCGTGCGTGCGTTCGTGCATCTTTGTGTGTGCAGACTATGCATGCTTCTGTATGTATGTCTCTCTATATATACATATGATTGCGTTCATGGAGCATACGTGATGTAATACTAATATTGTATACGCGACCATTGTCTTGACACATTTTATTTTTAGCTGACAAACATTTACCATGATGAGATTGGATTGAAACTCGTCGTTGTGGGAGACATAACGTTCAGGTATGTGTGCCCCTACGTTGTTGTGGTCCGTCGTCCAGTGATTTTGTAACATGTTTTAATCAATGTCACTGAACTCGAGTAGCATAAATTGCCATCATAATTAATAATTTTAATTCAAACCAGTTGTCTTCAAACTGTCCAATAATTAATACTTATTTAATAAGAGGACGCGGTTGACTTGACAGGAAAGGCAGTGTCATTGTCGACTTTTCATTGAGGGTGGACGACACCGTTGACCTGGAGACGTTGCATGACGTATTCACGAGTCAACGACGACTGGCCATTGCTGGCAAAGACGTTGACCGCAACAGCTTCAGGCTTTCGTGTAAGTAACATAACTTAGATGTTTTTAGTTTTGGCTAATTATCATCAGCTTTTCATCACTAGTCACCCAGATAAGATCATAAATGTTTTTCATACAGGTCAATCGTCCATTAGAGAACTGATATCTTCGGTTTCAAGGTCTTCTGTTTACCTCGGCTTGGCACAATATCAACATTTGAACTGGGTTTTTTTCTACGTCAGCAAATGGCTAGTTGCATACGCCTCATACGAATCTAGCTTCTGAGTTTGTTTATATCCCGATAGCGTTTTTGATTGTACTCCCGTGGGAGATAGTATTGGCAATAACTGCTGTATGATGGACGTATTTGTTTGCATTATGAGAGAGGATCGTATCTGCTTGCGTATACGTCAATCAAACAAACTCAGTACTTAGGTAAATTTTATATTGTATTTTCGAACCTTGTTTTTGTGTGCATGACGTAGTTTTATAAAAAAAATCTTTTATTGTATTGTTTTATTATTCAGAAATCAGTATTGGCACACAAAACATACTCAACGTTCTCTATATCATTTATTGTTTTGTGTTTCAGCCAACAAGATGGAAGACAAAGGTATGTCTCTTTTATTTATTTTGTATTGAAACAATTGGGGGCCATCCTATGTAGACTTTAATTGCAATGTTGTTATATTTCCGAGGTCACCATATAGCGACGTTCAATTGTACATCGGAAACATTTGCTAGTTCGTTGATAGATTTTATTTTTCCATTGCTATAACTTTGCGTATTAGTACGTCACTTTAGATCTCCTACGTGACACTCCTCCTAGGGGCAGAGGTGCACTCGACACTTCTGGTATTCATTCGCTTCCTTGCATCACTGGTCTCGGAACATCAATTTGTAACATATTACAGAAAACGAAAGCGTTTAATTTTAGGTTCAGCCAGACCTTGCGGAATTTCTGTTCAATATTTATACCACGCCCCCTTGTTGTTGTGTTTGTAATTGTTTCGTTGTTGATGTTGAATATATACCCGTTGATTCTGCAGGTTTCCCGTGGTTGCCAGTCACAATCGGCTCGACCATTGGCGTGGTGTTTCTTGTGCTCGTTGCGTGTGCCATCTGCTGCTTCATGCGCAAACGCAGACCTCTTGCAAAGACAGCCGTGCGCAAACGTAGACCTCTTCAAAAGAGAGTCACCAACGTCAACTACAAGTACGTGTCGTAATTATAATATTATAATAAATGAAAGGAACCAAGCTAAAAATAAATATATGACTAGCAAGTAGCAAATTAGTGAAATTTAACAAATACAAGCGTACAAAGTCTACATGGATACCTCAAACCTGCTAACGACAATAAGATACAGAGAAACACTTTACAACAATTATCAATCTCAAACCCTGAATCTTCCGAATATGTCATATTATTAGTCAATTTAAAAATGTACACTGGCATTTTGAAAACAAAACAAGTTTTCGCAAAGCAAAACAACTATTATTATGAAAACTATCAAATGCGTCCAGGTGTTCTGTAACGTAATCTGTTTTTGCAGTCCGACTATGACTAGACGGGGAATGTTCTGGAAGAAAGGGTTCCCTACAATGGGCACGGGACTAGCAGCTCCAGCCGCCAGCCGCTCAGTGAACCCGACGAAACACGTGACATGCATCGTGAGTTGTCGTCACCATCATGTGTATCTATTCCTTCCCATGATCCCTTGCGAGATGGGGTCCATGCCACTCGGCGCTTCGTTCTGCCTACTGTACTAATTCATTATCAAATCTCATTCCAAATTTGGATTTCGCAAATTACCAATCCAAAGCAACAGCGCCAGCGCACTGTGGTGGCATATCATTACTAGTGATAGGACTGCTTCCACAATATTTCTCCACCGGGTCTTGTCTGTCGCAGCGGCCCGCGCCTCGCCCCCTGAAAGTCTCATCTCACCTGGTTATAGCATCAGTGTCTAGCGCCAGGTGTTCTTTGGGCGCGTCCACGCTTCCTCTTTCCAGGTGAAGAGCTCATCTCAGATTCAGAACTACTTTGGGGATAGGGTCACGGCCCATTCTAAGGGTGTATCCAACCCATCGTAGGCGTCGGCGTTTTATCTCTCGGACCACACCGCTGATGTCAATCTTCTTATAGAGTTCTACATAGAATATTATGTTAGACCAGAATATCCGACAATAACCTTCCTAAGATGACAATTGTGGGAAACTTCTATCGTTTGTCATGTCCCGCTTTACAACTTGCCAGCACTCTCAGCCATAAAGTAAGATAGAGCTTTCCCTAATCTTGCTTTGATGTATTTTAGTGCTCCATTGTCTCTACTGTCTCAGTATAATATATGTCAATACTTTGTAGGACGTGAACACTGGGAGACAAGTGGTGCAGCCTAGTGGAGGCAACTACGGTGTGAACCAGAGAGGCCAATCGGCAAGGCCCGGTGACCGGGGCCAGTGGGTAAGGAGCCATGTAAACAACCAACTAACGCAAAGCAATTGCATATCGACACCGAATGATATAATCTGACAGTAAATAACTGTAGTTTTGAATGCAACTGTCTATAAATATATAGTTCGTATGTTGCAGGTGATACAGAAATGTACTATCTTTGTCTGCTCCTGACGCTAAATATTCTTTGAATCACTTGTTTTTGTGACATTTCCCTTTGGATGACTGAGAATAATAGGTTAAAGAGCAATGCTGATAAGAGACAGAGACCTTATTACTGGCTTACAGCGGCAGCATTAACGTTTTCTTTACTACACACCCCTACTTTGACAGTATGTTGACATTGTGTAGCCAGTATTGAGCCTATACTTTAAGGTTTCGACGTAAGACTTCGACAATATTTCTCCACCGGGTCTTGTCTGTCGCAGCGGCCCGCGCCTCGCCCCCTGAAAGTCTCATCTCACCTGGTTATAGCATCAGTGTCTAGCGCCAGGTGTTCTTTGGGCGCGTCCACGCTTCCTCTTTCCAGGTGGAGCTCATCTCAGATTCAGATCTACTTTGGGGATAGGGTCATGGCCCATTCTATGGGTGTATCCAACCCATCGTAGGCGTCAGCCTTTTATCTCTCGGACCACACCGCTGATGTCGATCTCCCTATAGAGTTCTACATAGCATATTATGTGAGACCAGAATATCCGACAACAACCTTCCCGAGACGTCCATTGTGGGAAACTTCTATTGTTTGTCATGTCCCCCTTTACAACTCGCCAGCACTCTGAGCCAGAAAGTCAGATAAACTTCAGGCTACTGTTATAAAGGTTTATTTTTGTTTGTTTTCACGTTTTACTTCTTTGACTTCCAAACGGTCTGAAGTTTGGCGAAAATACAGCAAGCTTTCCGTAATCTTGCTTTGGTGTATTTTAGTGCTGCATTGTCTCTACTGTCTCAATATAATATATGTCAATACTTTGTAGGACGTGAACGCTGGGAGACATGTGGTGCAGCCTAGTGGAGGCAACTACGGTGTGAACCAGAGAGGCCAATCGGCAAGGCCCGGTGACCGGGGCCAGTGGGTAAGGAGCCATCTAAACAACCAACTAACGCAAAGCAAGTGCATATCGACATCGAATGATATAATCTGACAGTAAATAACTGTAACTTTGAATGCAACTGTCTATAAATATATAGTTCGTACGTTGCAGGTGATACAGAAATGTACTATCTTTGTCTGCTCCTGATGCTAAATATTCTTTGAATCACCTTTTTTTGTGACATTTCCTATTGGATGACTCAGAATAGTTTAAGATCAATGCTAATAAGAGGCAGTGTCGTATTACTGGGACACATCGGCAGCGTTAACGAACTAAGAGGTTTTCTTTACTACACACCCCAACTGTGACAGTATGTTGACATTGTATAGCCAGTATTGAGCCTTTACTTTATTTTACATATGTTGTTTATTGGTTTATATTCTGTTGTATTTTTATTATTTATTTTTATTGCTAAATTGATTTTAAAGCAGGAAAATACTTTCAGTTAGTACTGTGTAGCTAATAGTTAGCCGATTGTTTATATTATATAAGTTGTTTAATTTAAATGGATTTTATAATATTATAATTATGTATGCATTTGTATTTAAGCAAAATGCGTATTAGATTATATTGCTTTACAGTGAGTAAAATTAATCTGCTTTGCAGTGTTGTATTTTAAGCGTCTTTAAACAAACGTATATCGGATTTTGACCATTTCTGTTGTTAAAACAACTATGCTATCAGTTATTAGAAGCCAATCGATTATGTTCTCACAGTCGTGGACACAAGCGATGTAGAGGACCATGCGAACTGTACATGACAATGAGATGATCAAGGTCGATTCACAAGAATATGGGAAGCCAACAAGAAGAATGCACCTTAACATGTGATGTCTGAATAATTACGAAACCGGTGACGTTGCAAAATATATAATATACATCTACGTTATTCCTTGCAACGATGCAACACGTGCATATCTAATCATTGTCTTCCTTGTGTCGTGTATTTCGAAACGAGTGTCAACATCAACGAACTATAATGTATTAAAAAACTGACCTATACATTATTTGACCGACTGGCTTTCCACTATTACTAATCTAGCGTAGCTTAAACATGACTGTCCAGTTGGATATCAGGTTGCTTCATACATAAGCTACTGTATGAGCATACCAGCGGATAACTCAATATTAGGGTTTGGTTGCAAGAGTTATCGTTCTAAGTACGTCTTTATCAACATCTTGATTCACACTTATATATTTAGAATAATATTCTAATGGTTTTTACTCTATATTGTAATGGTCCAAATGTATGTTTGTCATTGAAACTGTATATGACACGGTGTGTATTTGTGTGTGTCGGTATGCGCGCACCTGTGTATGCCTGCGCGCACACAGGTACGCACATTTGGTTACATTTGGGGCCTGTGCACACTCACGCAGGAACCTCAATATCATGGACGCACTAGTAGTGGGCATGTCCGGATTAATGAGTGTTACTGAATACACTGCACTCAGTTGAGGTTTTGAAATATTAACTACTCAAGATACTTCACACTTAAGAATAATATTATAATGTTTTGTTTTCTATATTGTAATGGTCCAAATGTGTGTTTGCGATTGAAACTGTATATGACACGGTGTATATTTGTATGTGTGCATGCGCGCACCTATGTATGCATGCGCGCATACAAGTATGCACCTTTGGTTACATTTAGGGCCTATGCACACTCACGCAGAAACTTGTATATCACGGACGCATGGTCCCTAGTGGGCATGTCAGGATTAATGAGTGTTACTGAATACACTGCACTCGGTTGAGGATTTGAAATATTATTTACTCAAGAGACTTCACACTTAAGAATACTATTCTAATGTTTTTTCTCTTTATTGTAATGGTCCAAATATGTGTTTGTGATTGAAACTGCATATGACGTGGTGTGTATTTGTATGTGTGCATGCGCGCACCTGTGTATGCGTGCGCGCGCACAAGTATGCACATTTGGTTACATTTAGGGTCTATGCACACTCACGCAGAAACTTCGATATCACGAATTCATTGTCCCTAGTGGGCATGTCAGTATTAATGAGTGTTACTGAATACACTGCACTCGGTTGAGGTTTTGAACTATTAATTACCCAAGAGACTTCATTGATAATATATAGTTAGACATACTAAACTATAATATCATTGTTCGACGATTCGCCCCATGTGACGATGAATCTGTGTGGGAATTGGTGTATATCCTGGGATTAATACTACTGTTGTCACATGACACATGCTTCGACATATCGATACAACGATAATGCCATAGCTTATCCGCCTGTTTTTGTTAAGTATTGCTGTTTAATTGCTAGGAATAATGTGAATGATTTCTTAAATCGAATTGGTAATTGACACGCAGGGAAGGAACTGGGAAACAGCGAGGCCTTGAGGTGTTTTCTGCAAGGGGAGATGTTGCAATGTAGTAGTGGTGGCCGTCGTAATAATTATAATACTTGTCTGTTGGCCACCTTCTATCTCGAAAGACAATGAGTTGTGCGCCCGTGGTGTGTCAGTCCGGGTTGCTGCACTGTACAGACCGATCCTTGGGCCGCAGAGTCTGTTACAGTTCCTGCATTTGAAGGTCTTCGCACCTGGCTCAGTGGTTGTTTCTGCCAACTACTTCTTGTGCTCCTTTTTCTCATCCCACTGCTCCTGTCTCCGCCTCTCACTTGTTCGGATAGCAGTCCTCCAATTACTGCGACCTGCGGCTTGGGTTTTCAAGTTTGCTGGATTAATGCTGCCTCTCTTCATGTCACGTTTACAGACATATGTGACCTTCCTGTGGGTCTGATGTCGGTGGCAAGTTATCCTTAGGGATTCTTCCATCCGTCATTCGTCTGACATGCCCAAGCCAGCGCAAGCGCCTTTGGGACAGCAGAGCAAACAGGCTCGGCATTCCTGCTTTCGCTAAGACGTCTTTGTTGGGGATACGGTCTTGCCAGGTGATGCCCTGGATCTTTCGAAGGCAGCGCGCGTGGAACGTGTTGAGTCTAAGCTAACGCTTAACAATAATACTAATCAAGTTACTTCTTTGGTGCCAGTATTTTCGTGCAACACTTGCTGAATATAACCAAAGATTGTGCATTCTCATGATCATGTACAGTATGACAGTTGTGAACCGGTGGATGGCATTGCTAAGAAGCCAAGGAGACTAGCCAATGTTACTAGGAAAGGTTTTTAAATGGTCGTGACTTCCGACTAAAGTTCATAGCGATTTATTGCTAACAGCAGTATATTAATCGAGAAAAGGGGAAAGAACAGAAAATTTAAGAAGACGACCGAAACAGCGTGAGCTGTCTTTCTAGTATGAGCATTATTTAGAGATAAGAAGGTTGGTTGGATTGAAGAGCGTAAAAGGAAGTCGTACACATCATGATTTCAATAATGTTTTTTTGTATAACTAAATTGCATGTGCAAAACTGATCATATAATGTATACTAAATTATATATTACGCTACAATTAACAGGGATATTGGGTTATCTACTATACTGTTTTACTTATCATATCAATCACTGACATGTAACTATTAATATTCTTTGTGGAGTGGTATATAGAATAAAAAGCAACTATTGTTGCATGTCTGCGTTTGTGATCATTTGCAATGGGAAGACTCTGCAACAAAATATCGTGTGCATAAAACATAGTTGGCTTCACGCCACATTGATGACTTAGAGCTGACCGAACTTTGACAGCTTCCTTACTCAATGTGACACCCTTTATTTAGTCGAGAAAATGCACTTCATTAATTTTTCTAGGTCAAATAGTTCACCTGGTTGCTATAGGTGGCCATCACAGGTTTTGTCAGCCATTTACAAACATGGCCGTCCCCAACTAATGCCCGATTTTGTTAATTTACGACTGAAATTGTAAAGCTATATTTATCTATTACTCAAATCAACATTTATAGTTTCTTAACTGCCATTTGTAAACCCGTCTTCGGGACAGTGAGACGTGGACACTTCTTGTCGGTATTGTGAACATAATCAACATATTCGAGAATAAGTGCTTCACGAAGTTACTCCGTATACATGAAGCATACATCCAACGAATATCTGCGGAACGAGATCACATATCTGGTGGGCTCGCAAAGAACATTTACTGGCAACTTTCAAGAGAACGAAATTGGTATCGCTTCGCCTTGTAACACGACACACTAGTCACCCGAAGACTATCTTTCAGTGCATCCCGGAGAGCAGACGCCGCCATGGACATCAGAGGAAGAGTTCTTCCACGCCGGAGTTCTTCAGCACAGCTACTCACACTGACAGACAGGAATGGAGAAATATTACAGTTGCAGCGTCACTTATGTCCCCCTTCCCCCAACGACAAATAGGTAAGTAAGTAAGTAAGTAAGTAAGTAAGTAAGCCAGGACTATGTACCGTCTCAGGACGAATCTCACAGCGCCGCTGGGGGTCTGCTCTTTGATGGTCTGGGAGCCTACTTTTTAACTAAATACGTACTCAGGAACTCACGCAAACATGCAAACATGCACACATACGTCCGTCCGTCCGTCCGTCCGTCCGTCCGTCCGTCCGTCCGTCCGTCCGTCCGTCCGTCCGTCCGTCCGTCCGTCCGTCCGTCCGTCCGTCCGTCCGTCCGTCCGTCCGTCCGTCCGT
Source organism: Oasisia sp. SBJ-2009 (assembly GCA_964017155.1). Classification (NCBI taxonomy): domain Eukaryota; kingdom Metazoa; phylum Annelida; class Polychaeta; order Sabellida; family Siboglinidae; genus Oasisia; species Oasisia sp. SBJ-2009. The sequence goes on from OZ024854.1 coordinate 4,079,096, forward strand.
CCGTCCGTCCGTCCGTCCGTCCGTCCGTCCGTCCGTCCGTCCGTCCGTCCGTCCGTCCGTCCGTCCGTCCGTCCGTCCGTCCGTCCGTCCGTCCGTCCGTCCGTCCGTCCGTCCGTCCGTCCGTCCGTCCGTCCGTCCGTCCGTCCGTCCGTCCGCCCGCCCGCCCGCCCGCCCGCCCGCCCGCCCGCCCGCCCGCCCGCCCGCCCGCCCGCCCGCCCGCCCGCCCGCCCGCCCGCCCGATTTAATCAAGTGAATTTATTAGCAACACCCTCTTTAGGAATGTTAATTGTTGATTTTTAGAATAAACTGTATTAATTCTTATTATTCAGTTTCTTCCCGCCATACACTATGCCTTAGCTGTGGCCTCAGTTGACGCCTTCATAAGCAGTCTTTCATGTTTAACCTTTATTATAAATATATAATTTCACACTGATTCAATTCGCTTCTTTCTTCAACTGCTACCACTTGGCAAAATGGTTCAACCAATGTCTGTTTTTTTCTTCTAAATTCACTTTTATGTTCATGCACCCTTAGCACTGCGCACCGCACTGCACAACTCCTATATGTTATAAATAATTTTTATATTAACCCCAGATGGGGCTGTGGGCAGTTCTTGCTTGTGGTGGCGCCTAGCGGGAAGCCCTTCAACTCTGTCTTTTTGGCGTAGTTCCGCAACCGACCGACAGTCGGTTAAGCGAGGCTATTTACGTATAAAAGTAAAATTACACATTACTGTTTTATAGTAATAAAAACGTCATAGCTGTCATAGCTATATAAGCGCCATATCAAGAATTGAATAGCTTAAAAGTAGTTGTTTGCATAATCAGGTAAGAAAATAGGCCCCTACATTGCTATGCTTAATTAAAATTACACGTGAGCGATAATATAACATATACATATGTTTTATGTCCCAAATCCATGGATTAATGCATTATTTTGCATATCATTCTATGATCGCTTCAGTATACTGGTACATTTTAGCCAAGAAAATGCTCACATGTTATCACGGTGACATGTCATCTCTTATCATGACTTATATACATGTTCAGGCACACACATACACATACAATTACAGATTACAGAATAAAATCATTGTCACACATTGATTGAATTGAATATATATTGTAATGTTAGTATAAAAATCAAGGAACTTTTTGTTTGTTGTAGGTGGGCACTATGCCATCGAGCATGTATGTGAAACGTATCAAGTTGAGTCACGAAAGTGTTTTGAACATGCCACACATGAAGGAGACATGACGTTGATAGTGTTTGCATTTAAAACAAATCCAAGACATGAAGTTATTCCAGCGATATTTCTGCTATGGGTCCCTAATCACGTCAGTGATTTGGGCCTCAATCCTGTTTCTGTACATGCACCTGCAGGATAGTTCTGCACGTAATGGGGTCTACTCTCCAAGGGACGTTGAGAGGAGACGTGTTCAGCTACAGCCAAGGACTTTCCAGGATTCGTCAACGTTAAAAAAACATACAGAAAGTGTAGACTCAGTAAGACGTGGTTATGTGAGAGACTTCAAGCATGCGGACAGTGATGACATTAGCCAGTTGGGCATCATTCGCAACCCCGAGGACCAGAAACAGCGAGATGAAGGCATGTATGATTTGATACGAATGAAAATTAAGCATAACTAAGAAAATGTTACAACATTAGCACACTCATCCCAGAGATGACACATATGTAAACAAATGAACTATAAAAAGTGAAATTTCATTTGGACTTGGCTTTTGAATTTGGTTTAAAGAACAAAACAAACACTATGTAATAATTATGATGAATTGTTTCCAACAAGAACATATGAAACAGTTTGTTAACTAATGGATACCATGCATTAAATTTGCATTTTTATGTGTATTAAGTCATTATATTCTTTCAGGTTATTCACACTATGCATTCAATACCTTGATCAGTGACCGGCTGAGTCTTCATCGCATCATACCTGACACAAGACATCGCCTGTACGTCAATGTAACATCACCAACATGTTGTGTACATGTAATAATAGATTACCTAGTTGGTTTAGGAACGATTTCTTCAAAACTAAATAAATTAAAATGCACAAATGAATGAGTCAGCATGTAATAATGTGTTCTACCCCCGTACATCAATTTAATTAATCTGAGTGGAACAAGATGAGATAAATAACATGAGTTGTGGGGGGACTTGTATGGACTGGATTTCTACCCATCTTGATATATACAAAGGTAGTATCTCACTCTCAATCAGATGCACTATGCACGAATGCTAACAATTAATTAATGTATATTATACTAAATAAGAACACAAATTGTCAGTTCTGTCGGACCTAACACACATTAAATGTGTGAGATTCAGTAAGTTTTAGAATGTTACTTAAATGTATGTTTTTTCACAGTAATTGCTCATTCACTGTAGCATTAGCGTGACTTTGATGCGTTGACCTGATGTGAGGCCACATGTTGTCACTAGGTGTCAGCACCGTCAGTTCGCTGGGAGTCTGCCAAAGGCGAGTGTTGTCATCTGTTTCTACAACGAGGCGTGGTCGGCCCTCCTCCGGACCGTCTGGAGTGTGGTCGACCGCACCCCATCCCACCTCCTGCATGAGATTGTACTGGTCGACGACAACAGCGACTTGGGTAGGTTCCATACGCAACTTCCCACAGGTGGCAGCACCTGCAGCTTACCCTCACAACTCGCACTCACTGGTGGAAGAACTGTGGATGAAGTACATTTTGAATACAATCTGGCCAATGATCCATTTTGATACAGAAGTACTGAACTATGTATTACAGTCAGAATATGTTGTGGTGTATGTAGTTATTGTGATTATAATAATATAAAAATAACATCATAAGAAGGTAAAAATAACAAGACACAAGTTGCATGTAGACATGGAACAACACAGTAAAGCTGGCTTTGTAAACAATCAGATAAGTCATTTTCATTTACCTCAGATATGGTCATAAATCACCTGTTAACTGTCTTATACAACGCTGATGGTTACAGATTCCATTCCTGTTATATCATGTACTTTGCAGCCCATCTGGGTGAGGAACTGGATACGTATGTGGCGGAGAATCTGCCCCAGGTGAAGGTGATCCGGACAGGAGAGAGACAAGGACTGATCCGGGCAAGGATATTTGGAGCTGACCATGCGACGGGAGAGGTTAGTGTGTGCTGCCGTCTGCTAGAGGATATGTGACCATGATTTGATGAGCACAAAGCCACAGGATATTTTAAATAATGTTTCAAACTTGGATATCATTGCCCACTGGGTGCCATCAAACTGTGCTCAAGCTGCATATTTACTCAATGTAAATTTTCTGATTTTTCCAATTTACTTCATCAATACACATTTCTGTATGGAAAATATATGGTGGCATACTACATATTATAGTAGACATTATATAGATAAAAGATCAGTTGTATACATCATGTACAAACAACAACATTTAATTAAATTATGACAATTTATAACAAAACAAAATACTATTTTACATATTATAGTTAATATACAGTAAATTATTTCTAGCACACCATTTATATAGCAGTCAAATGTCTCAATTGTCGTGATATTTCTCGTTTCTAACTGGCTTGCAATAGTATAGAAAGTTTGACCTAGCTTAGTGGCTGATCTTTTGTCTGGTGTGCTTGTCAGGTGTTGGTCTTCCTAGACAGCCACTGTGAGGTGAATGTTGAGTGGCTTGAACCACTGCTTGAGAGAATCCACCAGAATTGGACGAACGTGGCTATACCTATCATAGACATTGTGGATCATGACACATTCGAGTATGAAGCTTCGCCGCTGGTTCGTGGCGGCTTCAACTGGGGACTTCACTTCCGTTGGGACGGGATGCCTGGCAACATGTTGACAGAGAAGGCAGACTACGTCCGTCCTATCAAGTAAGGCGTCCATCATGGGTGTGGGCTTTTGCAGGTTCGAGAAGGTCACAGCATCACACATGAGAAGTTGTGCCACCTCAGCTGTGTCACTTCAATGACACCAACATATTCCAGTAACAACACTGCACAGTTGTGTTGTTGAATTATTGTTGAATAAAGTCATTCATTTGTCTTACTGGTAACAAAGGCTAGTGAGGTCATTTGTGTTACCACCTGCCATTATATAGCCTGTGGCCATCATGATTGAAGTGTGTTCACCTTATGTTGTTCCAGTTCAGTCTGCTGTATAAATGAATACCTCACATTGGTAGATATTTGTGTATGAATCCATGAAGTAAATCCAATGTGGCTTCTCATGGAAGTCGTTCAGTTGAACATGTCTGCCTGGGAGTGAGGTATACACTATAGAGTGCTTTGGGCAGGTGTAAACCCTAGACACTGTGCTATTAAGACAGTTACCTGTTTATTTTTCAAACAATGTAAATGTAATGGTCCTTTCCTGTAATCATCTTATACCATTCTGTGAGGACAGTGTAGGATTACTTTGACTTAAGACTGGTTGACCTTCCACCCCAGACCCAGTAGAATGCCCTTGTTGCAGGACACCCACCATGGCTGGAGGTCTGTTTGCCATGGACCGCCAGTACTTCATTGCCATGGGCAAGTACGACCCTGGCATGGATGTCTGGGGAGGGGAAAACCTGGAGATCTCTTTCCGTGTACGTGCCACTTTGTCATATGTTAAACATGTTAGGACAATAGTCTGTGTTGTCTGCAATGAGAAGTAATCATACCATATCATAATACAAATACTGGACATCCCAACTCTACATGTGATATTTGTATTGTACCCTATTTTCCATAATTAGTTTGACACAACCTATTAATCTTAATTTTATTTTTATTACCTACTTATTTATTCTTGTACTTATACGTCATAATTGTATTTTCATGTATTGCACTTTTGAATTTATTAATTGTATTTTATGTGTACATATTATCTTTTTGTCTGAAATAAACATATATATATTTATTACAGAAAAAAAGTTCATATATATGTATATATATATAATCTTTTTGGCTTATCTGATTAAATATTATAACCAAACCAGTGTTGTCATTCCAGCAAGCCTGATCCTCTGAAGTAACAAGTTCCTCTTTTCACATGCTTCAACAGTTATTATTAAGTTTTTACATTCATTTTCATGCTATTAAGAATGCATCATCTTAACACAAATCAGGTAACATATTAAGATATTTATATATTGCATTAGTATCATCAGTTTATCTTTCACGTTGACATCTGTCCTATGACACCCAGATTTGGCAATGTGGCGGTCGACTTGAAATTATTCCATGTTCACGCATTGGGCACATCTTCCGCAAACGTCGTCCGTACGGCTCACCAGGGGGAGCTGATACAATGACAAGAAATTCGCTGCGAGTTGCCATGGTGTGGATGGATGAATATAAAGTTAGTTGTGGTATTTTACTGTCTAATGTACAAAATTGATTACGGCGATTGCAAATGTTATCTACATTTTTATGTTACTGTAGCATCAAAGTTGTAAGTAATGAAATTTAGATTTGACTTCTACTTTCAAATACATTTTCAAACAGTTGATTTAAACAGCACGGTCTTTGCAGGATGAGATTATTTGCTGTTGAACCTTTCTGTGGTACATTAGAAACTAGTAATCTCTGCTGACAGTTTAATAATTTGGGATGATAATCATATTAACAGAGATTTGAACTGTGAAGCACTAGGAGCTATCCCAGTAATCTTTCCTAGGAAAGCTGTAGTAGATGAAAGTCAGACTGGTTTGCCCACTGCCCACACGGGTGGACTAAAACAAAATGTCCTGAATAATAAATGATGTCATGTCTTATGGCAGTTTATTCTTTCCCTTGTCTTATACTCTCCCCACTGTGACAGGAGTATTATTTCCAAGTGCGCCCTGACGCTCGGAAGAAAGACTTTGGTGACATCAGTCAACGTGTGGCGCTGCGTCGACGTCTCAAGTGTCAACCCTTCAAGTGGTACATGGACAACGTGTACCCTGAGTTGACCCTCCCCAACAACAAGGGGGGCGGGGGGTGGGTGAGGAACCAGCAGATCAAACGGGCCAATGCAAACATCTTCCGGGCAGGACATGTAAGTTTGGGTCTTGGGTGAACACATTTTAGGTACATTGTGTAATTGGTATGCTAATACTATGCAGCTATTCTAATTTGTTTCACCAGTAAGAGAAACTTGTTACAACATAAATATCTCAGAAGGGTGGGGTATATCTTTGTCCTTGTCCACTTACCATCTGAAGTGTATTCTCACGTGGTGGTCATGTTAAATCTTATTAAAGACATGAAGGTATATCCTACAGCTACACAAGAGTTCACTCTTGCACTCTTTAAGAGGTGGCTGGCATTCCACTGCGTATATTTCAGGGTTAAGCGTGTTGATAAAGTTGTTATTTCTCAGTTTGACAGACACTTTAACACTCACACACAAATGCACTCACAGTCACACATGCTTACAAACACATACACAGTAATATATTCTACATTAAAACCAAAATATAGACACCTTGATTGTGAAAATACTGATCTGCATCACTGAAGTAGTGATGCCTGATGCAGTGGTGATGGTTCCAGCTGCTGTACCACGGCTCCAACTTGTGTGTGACGTCAGAACAGGGGATCTATGACAAGAAGTCACTGCTAGTCCTGGGCAAGTGTGACAAAGATGAACAGTCTCAGGTGAGAAACAGGTCATGTTACAAGGTTTGTTCTATCAGGCTGATGTTTAGCAATGAGTTAATGACTTTGTCACAGGCCAGAGAACATATCTGCGAAGATTCACACTTCAAAATAACTTTCTTGTGCAGTGTGCAATATAAGATGTAAAATGTCATGGCCGGTAATCTGAAAATAATGTGTGCTGGTCAAAATATTGAATGGTTTGGCAAGTAGCAGCCACCGTATAAATGTTAAAAGAGGCATATAATAATCTATTCAATAACAAAGGAATGCCAAGGATCCACTGTTAGATCCTGTTCCAGTGTTAATGCTTGTTATTAAAGCATCAGTGGAATCTTTGTCCAACACAAGGCATTTGTCCAGGTGAAATCTGAATAACCATTGTTTAGACCATGATGAGTTAAGTGGTGTCTGTTTTATTTGTTCAGTATTTCACTATTCGTTTGGAATTTCATTAGTTCATAACTGTTGGTTGTATACAATATTCACTGTATTTTTTTTTCAGATTTGGAAGGAGACAGAAGAGGGTTACTTCATGCTGGCGGGAGTGTTGTGTCTGGACATTGAAGATGTTCCAATGGGACGCAGCTATCCTCGAATCATGAAGTGTCATTATGCAAAAGGTTCACAGCAGTGGAAATGGAAGGGACTGGTACGTACATGGGTATCATGATGGAGTGTCATAACATGATGGGTTCATAGCAGTGGAAATGGAAGGGACTGTTTCGTACATGGGTATCATGATGGAGTGTCATAACATGATGGGTTCATAGCAGTAGAAATAGAAGGGACTGGTTCGTACATGGGTATCATGATGGAGTGTCATAACATGATGGGTTCATAGCAGTGGAAATGGAAGGGACTGTTTCGTACATGGGTATCATGATGGAGTGTCATAACATGTTGGGTTCATAGCAGTGGAAATGGAAGGGACTGGTTCGTACATGGGTATCATGATGGAGTGTCATAACATGATGGGTTCATAGCAGTAGAAATGGAAGGGACTGGTTCGTACATGGGTATCATGATGGAGTGTCATAACATGTTGGGTTCACAGCAGTAGAAATGGAAGGGACTGGTTCGTACATGGGTATCATGATGGAGTGTCATAACATGATGGGTTCATAGCAGTGGAAATGGAAGGGACTGGTTCGTACATGGGTATCATGATGGAGTGTCATAACATGATGGGTTCATAGCAGTGGAAATGGAAGGGACTGGTTCGTACATGGGTATCATGATGGAGTGTCATAACATGATGGGTTCACAGCAGTGGAAATGGAAGGGACTGGTTCGTACATGGGTATCATGATGGAGTGTCATAACATGATGGGTTCACAGCAGTAGAAATGGAAGGGACTGGTATGTTGTATGTACACGGGTCCCATGGAGTGTCAATACATGTGACATCAAGTGTACATCAGCCACTTTGTAAGCTGGGTGGCCCTTCATGTGAGGCAGTGATTCATCTGATGGTCAACTATTGGTTATTTCTGTTTGTAGCATTCCCGCAACCTTCTCAACCCAGCGTCAGGGAAGTGTCTAGGAGCGCGGGAGCCAAGGGCTGGCGCCCATGTATCCATGGAGATCTGTAATGAGGACGACAAGGAACTGCAGTTTGAAATGGTAGGATCTACAGGAAGTATCCACTGTAGCTGTACAGCTGTTGATGGGACAGATTAAAACTGATGACATTTGGTTGCAAAATCATTACTATTCATCTTGCATATAGTACAAAATGGCATTTAAATCTTTGAATATTTGATGGTTTATGAAATAATCATTTTATACAATTTCTGAGGGGACATGTTATAATAGTTTAAAAGATGAAGTTTTCAATGTTTTGGTAGTTTTGTCTTTAGATGCAGTAAAGTATATGAGTATTTAAACTGTACTATTTCATATAAACAACCAGTGTAAGGAAGTAGTAAGGGCATTGTAATTTTTGTGCTCCTCATCAAATGTTTCTTCCTCCATAATGCACCTTAAGTCTTCATGAAGCATGAGCAGTAATGCTGTTTAACACACACTGTTTGTTTCCCACAGCGAGCCTACCTGTAGAGGGACATCCAGCAGAGGCTGCCCTCGAGCCACAGGTCAAGACGGGGCAGTAACTCCAACAATGAGCAAGTACTGTGACAGGTAGAATGTCATTATATATCAGCAAGTTCACGCAATCAAGGTGGATTCTCTTAGAAAATGGAAATATTTAAGGCAGAAAACTGCCGAGATGGAGACAGGTGCAATGACCAGAGCACTGGATCCACAGTCAAGAGAGCCTGGGTTTGATCGCGTCCTACTGTGTCGAGTATTGGACTGTTTCATTCACTCTACATCGTTCCAGTTGACTCAGCTGTGTCTGGTTACAGTGAGCGTCATGAATAGTCTAATTACATTTAAACTTTTTACCGATTTTAATCGGTAAATAAAGTTTTTAAATTAGGATTTTCAGTCAACCGAAAGCAAATAGGACTGAAATCGCAAATGTGTAACTTTTATATTCCACTTGTGTAACCTGACATTACGCTGATTCTGGAAACTTTGTGAAAACAGAGATGCCAACAGTGCCAAAGTAGATTAGTGATTCAATTACAACTAATGTGTAAATTTACATAGCAGATAGTGTCGGTTTGCTACACATTTTTGAACTGTAGCCAAATGAGACCATTGTTGTTGTTTATATGAACCAACCATTGTAGAATTATTCCACATTGGTTGGATTTGAAAAGAGTACAACAGATGACAAGACTTCAAGCAAATGTTGTTTGTTTGGACTTGCCGACACTATTTTAGTAGATATTTTAAATGTGCAATATATATATTTTGTAACAGTATTTTACCTATGAACATACATCGCTGTTATGCAACTTGTGATGGATGGTAGTAATGTGCATTATGTTTAGTCTAATGCTTCGTTCTAGAAATGTAACGCAAACTACCAAACTGGTACGTTTGTATCTGTTAATATGGTTTATATTGTGGATATACCAAGGTATTCAACATGTGTCTTATCCATGTTTCACAATAATATTACTGTATGTAGTGCCAGCTGGGCCGGAGATGGCTCAACAAATGGTACTGTTATATGCAACATAAAGTCCAATATAATTTATGCACAAATTATAGAAGAGGGTAACTATGAGGGGATGATTGGAGGAAGGTGATTTGGGGGTTAACCCAAATCAAGTCAGGACAGCTGTTTTACATGGAGTCACTTCCTGGGACACTAAAATAACATTTGACAATGATACACCAATGCTATTACTTTGCAACTTGGTATTAACCAGACTTATAATATTTGTGCTGTATAACTTAAGTGATGCGAATGAGTTATTGAAATAAAGTTCTCATTTACACTGCACTGTTGTTTTGTCTCGCAAACTAAATGATGTAAGGTCAGTCTGTATCAGCACGAACTACTGCACTTACTTGCCAATATGTCCATAATATCAGGACAGGCAGTAGTCGGTAGGAAATTGACACTGAATATCAAAACTGTAAAAACGTAATCATTCTGAATTCATGTGTGTAGGTTGAATAATACTATTGTTGCTGGAGAGTATTTCATACAGACTAAGAATGAAATGTGACTTGTGGACATTTATATAGCTGTAGATAATTCTATGGCATCACCTACCAAGAAGACAACCTATGACAGAATGGAACACCGGTGATATGTTGTAGACCTATATTTCTTAAGTAATGTGGATGTTGGCATTGACCCTCTCACTATGTATTGTAAAATACCCCATGTCACGGCACTGGATGCAACTTCTGATGTCTGGCAGTTTCTCTGGCGACTGAGTGATCAAATACAGTTGTAGCAAATCTAGTAACATGATTTCACAGTTTACATGGGTATAAAACTAGCCGTCTCATGACCACGGTGTCAGTGTCAGCTTGTGTCACTGTCAGCAAGCTATGCACCTCATTCTCAGGCTGCTGTCAATATTGTTCGGCGATGCCTTCAACTGACACCAGTGGGCAGCAGTGAATGTGACGGATACTGTTTTGTGACCTTCGTTGAACCCTGACATCGAGATGTCCTTGGATACTGGCAGTCCTACCAGAGTGTGACACTGCAGGTAATGTCACGTCACGATTGACCTATGGCAGTACGTCATCAAATGATGGTGACACAGTGACATAAGTCAACGAAGTCAAGACTGATGACACTTTGTAACAAGGGATTGTTGTTATCCAAACTCGGCTTATCTTAGGATGACACTGAAGATTCCCGTGATTCTTTTTCTCTGTGATATTTTTCTATCTGAAATGGCAAAATAAGAACCTAAATCATCCAGAACATCTGAGCAAATAATAATACAATATTTGTGGTTGCTACTGTAGCACATAATCACAAATTTAAATAAATAAAACAAGACAAGTTAAAATCTGTAATCAATATTACAATTAATATTACTAATAAATATGTATATTAAAATAAACTAATACCGGATATTCTAATACAGTGATCTATATTTGTGAGAGTACAAGCAGTCCAAAATATTAGTTTTAGTGAACATCTGAAACTGGTAAACATATTGAAATTCTGATGTTATTGTGGAAAGTCTGATGTCTTGATGAATATATTAACTACTCCGTGAACACCAGCTAACTGAGACACCACGAGTGCACTTACTAGTTTTTTAACGTGCTGTAGGGCTTGTTGTGGACATCCCTCTTTGAGCGAGCAGTTCTCAGTCTTGTACGGTGGCACCACCACCACCTGGTCCATGACGACTATCTTCTGACCTTCCCACTTGACGTCAGTGATCCTGGACACAACAGGTGGCCGTCTCATAAGGTGGACATGACAAGTGGACAGACAACAAACTATGTCTTCCAGGGATATTGCTGTGACTCAAAACGGGATGTCGCAAAAGCTGAATAAGCGCGTTGCCATAATAGGTGTGTCGCTAACAGTTTCCGCTATAGATATGGGATTACTTCAAAATGCAATAATCCTATACAGAATGGTTATATAAAAAATTCAAAATATCAAGTGATGGATTCAAATTATTACTTTAATGTTTTTATTTATATATATGGTATATTTCTTTTTTAACAGGCAATAGTTCAGAGCAGTACACAGTACACACACCCATACACCTGCTACCTGGCTAGCAAAACACTTAAGTAATTAATTAGTGTGTGAATATTTATAATTCTGAAATTTAAAATACTAAATAAATTTTAAACAATGATTCCTGCCACACATGGTGACCATCCACTCTTGACAACTCCATTTGTTGAAATAAGTTGCAGTTATTTCAGATTGAAACTGGCGATAGAAGACAAATGCAATACAAATTGAAATATCAAGAGCTGTGTTTCTAGCTGGTCCACTACAAAAGACAAGAGGACCTGGAGAAAGGCTTGTGTAGTTGAACCTACGTCTTTGTGATTGAGTGAAGTATCTTTTGTGCCTCGGCACTCACGCCGTCTCCAATGTACTCCACCTGTCGTCGCTTCTCCTCCAGGTTGTGTCTTGTACGCTGCAGCAACTGTACAAACACAGGGTCACCACCATAGAGATGTATATATATATATATATATATATATATATACATACACACACACACACATATATGTATGATATTAATTAAAGTACAAGAAATACTACTACTTTTAGTTGGACTGTCGATAAGCCAAAGTTTTCCTTGTCCACATGCCATCTGGAGCTTAAATAGCTCTAGATGGCAATCGTGTTAAATGTCTTGTCGTTAAACTATGCTTTGAAAATGTGTGACATCTGTGTATGGTTTAGATTAGGTCATAATACACATCTCGACTGGCATATATGTCAATTAACAAGCATGTTCTACCACAAAATTGTGGACAGGAATATTTGTTGAACCTGCATAAAGGCCCACCTCTATGTAGAATTGCACTATTTTCACGAAGCTATCAGAAGTTGACATGTTGTTTTGTCCCCTATATGGGATTGCCTTATCATTAAAGAGAGCGGATATTTATAGAAAAAAAAATTGTTATGAAATTATTTCAAATGCCAAAAATGCATTTATTTTGGTTTACTTGTAACTGAAACACCAATACAATGAATTAGTGCATATGATTAGGATGCTAAGTTTGCTTACCTTGTTCTGGTTGAGGTTTGTGAGTTGTGTTTGCGTTGTTTCTTGGCTTTCCTTGATAACACTCACATCACTTACGAGTGCCAGGTTTATAATGCGCACATCGTGGGTGTTTTGTTTGCCACTGGCTGAGGGAGATTCTGACCGTGAGTTAAGGATTCAGGTTCACATATTTATACACAATATGTTTTAACAAGTCCTGACTGTTACCCAATGAAAATCACACATTTTATTAGACTATTTTTAATATTAGTAATGCAATATATAACCTATTTTATGTTGGGGCCATTAACTGCCATTTCATGGTATTCGTTTCATGTCAGACAGGACATTTACAGGCTTTTTCCAACATAGAAATTATTCTGGGTAATTATCAACAAATTTGAACTGGTCAGATGCAAGTACTATAGAACCACTTTATAGAGTAACAAAATTAAATCTTTGTCTAATTCCATTTCTTTCTCCGTCTAAAATTAATTAACACCTTGTGGCAAATTTATAACGTTTGGCAGGGACAGGATCCACATGAATGTCATCGTTACTCTAGCTAGGCCATGGAATTATCCAGGTCACCACAGGTCACGCGCATAGCGAAACTCCCTGATGCTGAGGTGTCACAACGACGGACGCCAAATAAGGAGATAGTCAGTCGAATAAAGCTCACATTTATTTGGATTTCCGGTGAATACAGGTCAAAGGGCAGGGATGTCATCTACATAAGCAGTTTTTGACCTAACCATGAAAAGGACGTCTTACAACTGCCATACTTATCCTCACACATCGTATATACATATATACACACTAGGTTACAAAATAAAATCATTTAAATTCCTGTAAAGAATAAAATTAAGAAAACAAAGAGGACAGTTTGGCGGTTCTACTCATACCACATAACATGGCGAACAGTGAAAGTACGGTGGCGTTACTAAGGTCTAAACATCGCATATTTTCGAACACATCCTGCGTCTTCAAAATTAAAACGTATTTCACAGTCGCTAGGGGCTGATTTTGTTATCGCAAAAAAGTCACTTAGAGGTATGTAATTATTATAAAAGTGAACTTTATTGATAGAATACATACAAAAGAATTAGGAAACGACAAAAACATGTTTTGGATTTGTTTTTTTAAACGTCATTTCAGCTGCTGCGTCTATTTTAATGTTCTAAGTATAAACAAATATATTTTATTGTACAATGTACCTATTTTCATAAGAATAAATGTGTATTCTGCACATAACACTTCAATATATCGATTATCGAACCAGCACTAATCCCAGGCACACGTAAGTTGGAGTTTTGGTTTGGTGCTCTTTTGAAGCCAAGACTGCAATCACATAAACAACTTCAGGCACTTGTGTAGAATTCGGACCCACCTCAGTTTTGCTGTTATAACTGCATCTTTGCCAACATAATACATATACTTCATTTTGTTAATTTTATCACTTTGTTAATTTAATCATTCAACATTATCTCACACATGTTTGTATTATATAAACAGTGCATCTTAGAGGACTTTTGTGGTCTAAAAGACGGTGCAGTTGGCGACTCAGCATATAAACAAATTGGTTATCACTCATTCTATGTACACGGTGCAGTAACAAACCGCTGCTGCGCTTGCAGCTGGCAAAAATATTAGCGTTATTTGGGTCTCAAAACGCAATATTTGTCAAACATAAATATACATGGGAATGCTGATTGATTAGGGTTAGGTCTTAGGATTAGATTTACTGTGAGGTATCCAATGTAGGCAAATATACAGTTATCACGGCACACTTGAGGTGGGTCCAAATTGTAAACAAGCGCCCAATTTCAGTTTCTTGCTCATTCCAGGAACATTGTACAGTAACACCGGCACCGATGGACTCAAATTTAACTTGTGTTTAAATTTCACTTTTAAATTGTTTGTCACAGACACAGCTATTATTAGAGACGTATTTGGCAGTGGTTGGAGCCATTTTGATGCATGCCATTTCGCCGTTTTGGCAACGACTATCGCCGTTTTGGGTTGCACCCGTTGTGGTTTTATTGCCGTTTACGATCTGTTGCCATTTGGCCAGTACCCGCTGTCGCAGTGCCAATGCGGTGACTGCCACTGCAACACTGGAAAATGAGTGATGATTAGAAAGAGTGAGTACTGTAATAGCCGAAATGGTAACTAAATCTAAAAATATGGCGCCAATGAAAGGATACTCAAAGCTATCACCTTCGACTGGTAATCGAAGGCCATGACTTCACCTTCGACTTTTTGTCCATGGCACGTTGTACAGGCTACAATCATACCAGGATTGAAGTAATCTCCCTCCGCCATATCAATCTTCATCTTGTACACCGGACAGCACCGCGGCAACTGGTTTTCTGTTTAATTATTGGAAAATAATTGTTGCAGACTTAATAGCTGGATAAATAAATGGCAAAGTTTTTCTAGATTTAAATGTACACATAAAATACAACATAAAATACATAATAAAATATATATTTAAAATTAAGCTTCTTTTTAATATTGTTTATTGTGGAGCTGTTTTAAGAAAGCCACAACGACAACGTTAGCGTCGATTATCCAAACTCCGCTATATGGCGCCACCGTCCATTATATGATCGTCTCGCGAAACCTAAATAATATAGGTCAGTGGGGCACAGTGAGTGAGGGATGCTCCAGGCCTAAGACCACATTTGCATTTTCCATAGGCGACCATTATAACGTTTCCTTCATTTCCTATTAATCTTGATCAGCTCTCTTATTGACAATTTCACAGCATGTTTACCCTCCACAGACAGAGGTTCAGTGGAAAATTCGTGAACTTTTAATACCTCAGGCTCCCACAAAGTTCATTCAAACCTTACACCCCTCCATTTCTGCTTGAGCCACCCACGGATTGCCCCTGATTACATCACCAAGCAAAATGACAAATGTATTAATACGCAGAAATGCACCGAATGACAGCTGTCGTAATTTGACAGCTCTGATGTCACGCTGTACAAAAACGTCATTTATAATCACTCCACACTACATATGTGCTCACAGAAATCCAGACAACGTGCATAATGCTGCTTTTTTAAGGTACTCTGCGGTCGGGTAATGGCGGACGTGCACATTTTGGTGGTCTTACGTCTCCACGGAGCCTGGGTAATCGATGCTAAATAAAGCCTTGTACCCGTGACGATGGCAATCGACTGGCAACAATGTGTTTACCTTCATCATCATCGTCATGTGCCTCAGCATATGCTGCTTCCACATCTGCTTATCTTGTGCTATCATCTGCCAGATGGTACCCTTCTTTGGCAGTAGTCGTTTAGTTCGTATCTCCATCGTCACGCCGGCCTTCCTCTAGGTCTTTCCCTTTCGTAGTGTTTCCAGTGTTCATCGGTTATCTCGTAGCCTGCTGACGAGCCCTACCCACGTCCGCTTCCGTCTTCTGACTTGTTCAATCACGCCTGTGACCGTTGTCTTAAAATGTTCTCTTATTATGTTTTTTTTCTGTCCCGATATGTGATGTTTAACATACTCCTTACCTACTTTGTTTTTGCGGCTGCTAGTTATTCTTTGATTAAGTGCTCTGAGTGTCCATGTTTTCGCGCCGTATGTCATTGCTGGACGTACGCACGTACGCATGTTCTAATGTTATCCTTGAAGATGTCTCTGTGCTAGCTTGGCGAATGTTGTCCATCCGGCCGTGATTCTTCTTTAAATCGCCCTGTCTTGTTTTTGTCTCTGATGCTGTGTTTCCGTCCCATGTAGATGTAGCGTGGATGTGCATGCATGGTCTGTCGTTGCATGAGTATTTACTTCCTAATTGCAGACGTATAGGACTGTAAGTCTTCAGGTCTTTTTTATTTCCCTTCTTTAAGATTATCACCATCTTAACGTTCTTTCATGACGTGGGTATTCGTCTTTCTAATAAGCATTTAGTGTTTAACTTAATTAGCAGTTTAATAAGTGTCTTCGAGATGGTATCTTCTCCTGCTTTCAATATCTCGATGTTTATGGTCTAAAGTTGCGTGTTGCTATCCCATTCTTCATATCTGATAGTGCTGCTTGGAACCACATCCCATCCCTTGGCAAAAAAAACTTTAAATTTTCTATAGAATATTCTATAGGATTTTTGCTTATATTTTTCTATAGGATTTTTGCCAATAGTTTTCTATAGGATTTTTGCCAATAGTTTTCTATAGAAAAATCTATAGAATTCTTTAGAAAACTATAGAAAAATCTATAAAATTATATAGAAAACTTTAGGACACACAAAATCTATAGAAAATTCTGTAGAATGCTATAGAAAACTGCAAAATTCTATAGAATTCTACAGAATTCTACAGAATTCTATAGAAATCTATAGAAAATCTATAGTTTTCTATAGAATTTTTTGCCAAGGGGTGATATTGTCTCTGGTATATCTTTTCAGTCACTGTGGATTATATGGCTCTCTGTTCACTCTCGTATAACTCGCTGTAGAATTCCTTGTCTAAGAGTGTGATCAGTCTGTATCAGTCTGTTTTGGCCTAGCTTCTGCGTACTTTGGACTTTCATCAGGCTATTTGATGTCATGATCGTTTCCCGTATGATCTTTTGGTTGCATTTCCTTATGTACGTCCTCTCTTGCTTGCTTTTTGATGCTCTTGCATATTTCTGCGTACTCCGTTCGTTGTTTATCGTCGCCGTTTTCCACCATTTCTCGTCGTTTCGTCATTAGGGCTTGTGTTGGTGACGATATCCTCGATTTCAATGGTTTGTTGATTGCATGCCTTAGCTACTCTTGACGCGCTTTGTTGGATCATGTCTGTGATAGTTTCGCTCATGGTGTCGATGTTGTCTAGTTCGTTAGTGTCTCGAATCGGTTTCTCAATTCAAGTTGGAATTCGATCTAATTTGATCTTATTTGTGTGGTATCTAGTCTTGGTTGCATCTTGGTCATACATTTTTTCATTTCCTCCTCTATGCCCAGTTTTATATTGCTCATAAGCGTTCTGTGGTCACTGCCAATGTTGACTTGGTTGATGACTGTTACGTCTGTGACGATATCTGGCCTGTTTGTTGGGATGTAGTCATTTTCGGTCTTCATTACACTGTTTGGGTTTTTCCACCTCCATCTCCTCCCTCCTTTCTTCTGAAACATGGTATTCATGATGTTGTACTTTCTTGATGCTGCCTATTCTAACTAGATGGGCAGTGATTATAATAAGTAGATACTCAATCAACGGGATTTTCACACATGTTGAGGTGAAAGCCCACTTTCAACGGCATACCAAACCGTTTGATTTTGTCAACAGAGGCGGATTGTTTATGGTTCTCATAGAGATCGGCTGCCCACTAAGACAGCAGAGCATGATAGAATCCGTCAACACTATCATTAAGGGCACAGCGCAGTTCAACAGCAGCTCTTCGGGGTCACTCGACATCCGCAGTGGTATCATAAAGGGCTGCGTCCTCGCTCCCACATTCTTTGGGATTTTCTTCGCTCTGCTCCCGAAACGTGCCTTTGACCCCACAACAGAGGGATCTACCTGCGTACTA
Source organism: Oasisia sp. SBJ-2009 (assembly GCA_964017155.1). NCBI lineage: Eukaryota > Metazoa > Annelida > Polychaeta > Sabellida > Siboglinidae > Oasisia > Oasisia sp. SBJ-2009. Next base: position 4,097,357 of record OZ024854.1, read on the forward strand.
GATCAGACGGCAGGCTGTTCAACCTCGCCCGCCTCAGAGCCAAAACAAAGGTGCATGAAGCCCTCGTCAGAAACGTTGTTTGCTGACGACGCGGCAGTTGGGACCCATATCCAGCAGGAACTCAGGTCGCTGATGGATCGCTTCACTCAGTCCTGCATACGTGTTGCCTAAGTATTATTGGCCGGATTTCTAGGAAAGTGGGGGTGTGTGTCTTAGGAACAGGGTGCGTTATAGGGTCTATACTCCGAACATTTCACGAACGGTGCACGTACATCTTTCACCTCGGGTGCGGGCGAACGTGTCCACAATTGCACGAGAGACAACATAGTTAGTTGGTCAGTCAAAGGGAAGAGAAAACAAAAAGCATCTGGATTAATGACTCGCTTACAAGTGTATGTGAACATAATTAGTCTTACGCACACATAACAGTGCGTGGACTGTTGCATACACTACAATGGAATACTTGTTGTTAACCAGTGTGTGTGTGTGTGTGTGTGTGTGTGTGTGTGTGTGTGTGTGTGTGTGTGTGTGTGTCTGCGTGCGTGCGTGCGAGCGTGCGTGCGTGCGTGCGTGTGTGCGTGCGTGCGTGCGTGCGTGTGTGTGTGACTGTGACTGTGAGTGCATGTGTAGTTGTGTGTGTGTGTAGGTACTTGCGAGCGCGCGCGTGCGTGCGTTCATGCGTGCCTGTCTGTGTAAGTGTGGTTGTGTGTATATTTACGAATGTACGGGCGCGTGTGTGAGTGTGCGCGTGATGCGGGTGTGTGGGAACATGCGGTCGTATCATTGTTCTTAAATAACGCCTGTTCTTCTCAAAATGCCGCGTGTTTCCTCCCGTATCCATGTTCAAAACTGCCTTTTTCTAGGTACGTGAGCAGATACATTAAAATATTTCTGTCTCACGCTTCAGACACTTGCCCGCTTTCCCCTGAGCACCGTGGTACTAGCATATAAAAACGACGATAGTCAAAGAGTTGTATCTCAACTGATGCTAGACATATATAAATATCGAACTTTGCCTATATTTGAAGAGGAACGCTATTTGAATCTTGTTTTGAACAAACCGATCGAGCCGACTTCGGACCAGAGGTGTAGATGGAATGACATATGCTGAGGCGAAATATGTACATGTCTTGGCAATCCACGACGAAAATGCTAGGTTAGTGTTACATACGTAGGACTAGAAGAAACCATAAGATATATATATATATATATATATATATATATATATATATATATATATATATATACATATATATATATATATATAATATATATATATATGTGTATATACATGTATAAATATATATATATATAATATTATATATATATATATATATATATATATATATATATATATATATATATATATATATATATATATACGACACGGACGGTAGTTCCAGAAGTGTAAACCTAGGTGACTGGCAATTAAATTGAACATAGTTAGTGTTGTGTCCTCTCTCTCTCTCTCTCTCTCTCTCTCTCTCTCTCTCTCTCTCTCTCTCTCTCTCTCTCTCTCTCTCTCTCTCTCTCTCTCTCTCTCTCTCTCTATATATATATATATATATATATATATATATGCAGCCCAGCATCAGAACGATCAATAGGTCAATTGACCAGGTGGTTGTGTTTGTGCTTGGTGACTACAACAATTACGACATCACGAGTCTCCTGGAAGAGTCATAACAGGATGATGGGCAGAACTCGCAAAGAATGACCTTTGGTATCTGACAATCCAGAAAAGTTTGCAAAGGATTTAAACAAGTTGTATGCCAGATATGACAATATCGACCATAGAAATGAATGTGATATATTCTGTCAAATAATAAGCTCCAGCCCTGTAACACTGGTCGAAAGTGATACTGTCAGATGCTTCTCACGTATTAACCCAGACAAAGCATCTGGGCGCGATGGCTTGCGGGCCGTGTTATGAAAGTTTGTTTGGTCCGTTTTCACAAGATTTTTCCAATTGCCCTTAAACACTCATTCTATGCCACGCTCGTGGAAACAATCTACTACTATGTCCATTGTCAAAAAGCCTGGCGCCGCAGAATTTAATGACAGTGGCGTTTACATATATTATTGCTAAGTGTATGTATGTAATCAAGTGATTAAGTGTGTGGTAAATCGCATGAGCCCCTACGGTTTGATCATAGAGCCTTTAATACTTTACAAACACATGTTCTGATTAAGAAGTTGTTGAACTTTAACGAAAATCCTGGACCAAAGTACCACTAGCTAAACATAACCTATTCAATAAATTGTTTTTACCCTCTGCAATTTGAATATTGAATGCAAAATTTTAATGTACTGTATTCTTATTTTATTCCATACATTTATTGTACTGATTAATTTAGTCTGATTTATTAAACAAATTAGTAAATATGATTAATGCCATCATATTGTGTCTTATCAAAGAACCTTTTAAGAAATATTACTTACTCATTTATTTATTATTTAGAGTACTTATTTATATACGTAATTTATTTACTTTACCAGTTTTAGTGCTGATTAGTATTATTATCATGTTAATGTGTCTTATCAACCGTATATAGATCACAGTCTTATTACTGGCATTTTATTGTATAACTGAAGAACAATTTCCGTTATTAATGTGATATTTTAAACGGACAATAATTGAATAAAGTCTTTTGAATCTTTGAATATGACTACATCTACAAGTTTTTTTTACTATGGATATAATAATTTATTCGCACGCTGTCATTAGTTTGCACGATTTAGATTCTAGGGGCTTAATGTTGTTTGCCTACCTATTCATGTCATGCTGGGAACTTCGATTTTTTAGATGGCGTCTTTCATTGATTGTTGTTTACCACTGCATAGTCGTAAACGTTCCAGTTAAAAAACAATTAAAACAAATCGCACGAAATTGTAACCAAGTAAAGACTATAAACAATCAACAGTATAAATAAAGGTATACGCTCTTACGAATCTATGTGTCTCAAAACGTGCTAGTAACTCAAGTAACATGAGAAGTCACATAACATAGCATTTACTATCCATATCGAGGCAATATTAATTATATATAACCGAAATTTCGTTTTTAAGATAAAATATTTGTTTTGTATATTTGTTGCAGTGGATATTTTTGTGTGTGACACCAGGAACGCGACGCCATTACGATAGTTGATAGTCACTTATTTTTATTTATATAGTTAAATATGATATTGCATTGTGTTAATTTCGTGGTTGCGTGTATTTGCTTGAATTGGGGAATCACGTATTTAACAGGTATAGTTAGTGCATGCATGAGATTGTGAGCATGGCCACTGGCACGGGAAAACATAGTCTTAACTAAGTCATAACTAAAAGACGTCGCAATATCTTCTACCTTTTTTTGACGTGATTACTAAATTAATTATAGTGTAGTTACCTCCTCGGTCCCATCTGTGGCAGCGGTTCTGTCTCATTAATGACATATTGCTAATCTCACATTAAATGTATCATCAGTCAGACATATCGTCACTGGCGCTACCGTGTGTTGTGCTGAGGCTGAGCCTGCAGCATTCTTTCAACCTTTCATGAATGACCCAGTCACACATACTTGACACAGTGAAACATGACTAATGTATGGATGTATTTTCGTATACATCATTGTGACGCTTTGATTCGTTGAGTTTGTTCGCTACCTAGCCAATATTTACTTAATAAACTTATTGTTAATGACAATAATGATTAATGTTTTTATTATAAGACTGGTTATTGTATATTTCTTAAAATGTTTAGGACCTAAATGTGTTTGTAAGCATTGCATCTGTAACTGTCTTCAACTTCATTATCATGGTGACATGGACATTGCCCCATTGGCTTTGCAGCCTGTTATTGAAATGTAGCAATCAGTCGAATTAGCATGCTAATATCAGCCAATATTACGTAATTACTACTGGTTACTGTGAATTGACTGGTCAATGTACATGTATTACCGTAATTAATGTGGCTTACTGCTTGCACAAATTATACATATAATATCATATGTCTTCATAATCATGGTCATGGACATCATAATTGGTTACTGAAACGTGTCGGTCTGTCGATGATATACGGTAATTGGCCAGCATTGATTAAGCAATTAAATTATTATTAAATGATTTGTTAATGGTAATTGGTTACTTTTATCAATGTGGTTATGCATTTGTATAATATGTATATGCTCATAATCATGGATATTATGGCTTTTTATTATGTGTCGGGTTGCATGTTGCTTGCCAAATATCAATTAATTAATTAATTAAATTGTTATTATATTAAATTATTTGATAGTGCATATTTATTACCATTAATAATATGTGTAAATGCCTTCATAATCATAATCATGGCCTTTAATTAGAACGTATAGGTATGTTGAGTTTGTGTACCAGTTAACTACGTATAACTAATTAGTTACATTAATTATTAGGAAGAAACTATTGAATATAGTAATTTTATTAGTCTAGTCAATTTGTTTCCAAGCCCTGAAAACAGTATTTTGATAATTATATAATAAACGTTATGCCATGTCGACATGAAAACAAAAATGAGCTCATTTGCCATTATACAAGCTACACACAATTTACGACATTATGCCATCTTAAAGTGGCTCATCTTTGGTTCTAATAAAGGTATTTACCATTAATAATATGTGTAAATGCCTTCATAATTATAATCATGGCCTTTAATTAGAACGTATAGGTATGTTGAGTTTGTGTACCAGTTAACTACGTATAACTAATTAGTTACATTAATTATTAGGAAGAAACTATTGAATATAGTAATTTTATTAGTCTAGTCAATTTGTTTCCTAGCCCTGAAAACAGTATTTTGATAATTATATAAAAAACGTTATGCCATGTCGACATGAAAACAAAAATTTGCCATTATACAAGCTACACACAATTTACGACATTATGCCATCTTAAAGTGGCTCATCTTTGGTTCTAATAAAGGTATCGTAATAAAAATAAAACGGTTATGTGATTAATTACCTACTATGTTTGATTTAAGCTAATTCCATCACTCTAGGATGACATTTTGTTGTTGAAATGCCTACTGATGGGTGTGCAAAGGATTTATTATTGAGAAGTCCAAAATATATAACTCAATTTTTTATTCAAAATAATATGTATGAAACTATGAGTAATGATTTATAATAGGCTACAGCTACTGCTGTTGAAATAATTTGTCAAAAACATAGTACACATGAAAATAAACCGGTCGTTGATTTAGACAGACGTATTATTTGTCAAGGAGAGAGCGAGTTTGATTCAATAAATTCATTTTATCTAAATCGTTTATTTGGGGTGTTTTAGTCCTATTTTTCGTATTTGATACTGTTTCGTTTACTGATAATGTGGTTGATTAAGTAATTATTTAATTAATAATGCATTTCTTATGCAGGGTCCCATCCTAAATATTGGTCCAGGAAATTTTCGGACACAATAGCCGACATTGTGTAGAAACGCTTCACGGCAGAAAGAGGACAACAGAAGTTGTCACGAGGGGTGCAAATATGGCAGATGGCGCGCGTCGCTGAACGATGGCTGTAGTCTCTCCTTCCCTTATCGTCTTCATCCCCAGTGGAACATAAAGCTACAACAATGTTCCTCTACAGGGTCCTGTCCGTTGCTACTGCCTGAGCCTTGTCCCAAGAGAAACCCATCTCTGTCTTCCGCCATGTTGTCTTTGGTCGTCCTGGCTTCTTTCTTCCGGGTGGCGTCCATCTTAGGGCAACTTTGGGGATACTTTTTATAGGCATTCTCAAGACGTGTCCTACCATCTCAATTGTCGACGTTTTCTTTCCAGGACCGCACTGTCTTCTTATGGAGTTCCATGTTAGATATTTGATTGGGCTAGAACATCCGACAAATCTTTCTTTAACATCCAATGTGGAAGGCAGCGAACTTTGCCGTGTTCCCTTTAACCACTCGCCACAGAGTAAGATATACTTCAAATTAATGTTGTAAAGTCTTATCTTTGTTTTTATGGTATACTCTTTGGATTTCCAAATGTTCTGAAGTTTGGCGAAAGCACAGCTGGCTGGTAAGCCCAGTTTGCTTTGCGAAGCTGTCTAATGTATCCGATTTTTTGCAGATGGTCAAGCTTTATTAACAGAAATGCAAGAACATCGGCTAAGTCGACTGGATACCCCTGGGTTTATCTTATGTAGATTTCCGCATAACATGGTCGATGATGAACAAGAAGAGGATGGGTGAGAGGATACACCCATGTCTAACACCATGTTTCACTGGGAACCACTCAGAGGATGAATTACTGAGGATGATGCTGCATTCGAAGTGGTTGTAAACTTCTCTGTTAGTGAAACAATCTTTGGACGTACTCAACAGGATCTTAGGATCTTCCATAGGGTGTCACGGTGGATAGTGTCAAAAACCTTTTTGAAATCGATAAAGTTGACATAGAGTGGGCAGTTCCCTTCTAGAAACTGCTCTATGATGTTTCTCAATGCAAATATCTGATCAGTGCATCATCTTCTCTTCCGGAATCCTGCTTGTTTTTGTCTCAGGTTCGTGGTAATAGCTGTCTCGATTCTTCCAAGAAGGATTCTACAGAAAACGTTGCTGGGGATGGACAAGACTCTGATTCCTCGCTCGTTGTCATATACTTGAAGGTTGCCTTTCTTGGGGACTTATATGAAGAGTCCTTTAGCCAAGGCATTTGGAATAGTCTCTTTTTCGCAAACGGTCTCGAACAAGTCAGTCAGGACTCTGGTAGCTGTACTGAGGTCGGCCTTCAGCATGAAAGGAGTCTATGCCTGGGGTGTTTCCACTCTTCATAGCTTTGATGGCGTTTTTGTCTTCTGCTTCTGTTGGGGTCATCAGGCGCTGGTGAGGGTCGGCGGGGTAATCTGGCTGGGGGTGGTTCAGAACATCACGGAAGTGCTCAACCCATCTATCGGCCTGTTCACGTTCGGTTGTAATAGTGCTACCATCTTTGCCTTTCATCTGGGCGAAGTAATTAGTATAATTACCACAGAGGCGTTTGTTGATCTTATAGACAGTGTTCAATTCACTCCTGCTGCAGAGCACTCAGCTTCTGATGCTAGCCCTTCTACAAAGGAGCTCTTGTCAGTCCTGGCACTCTTTTTCACTTACTTATCTTTGACTTCTTGGACCTGTTGCTTATGCCTTGGTGATTTGATACTAAGCATCTTGATTAATTTTGTAGTTGTTTCCGTACCTCAGTCTTTTTCTATGTTTCTGGTGTTAACCATTCCTTGTTGTTCTTCTTCTTGTGGGCCAAGACTTCTTGATGGTGACCCAATTGTTGGTGGTTTCGTGGTCAGACCCCCTGATGTTTCTGCTAATGCACTGAAGCGGTTCCTCAGCTCCAAAACAAACTCCTGTTTGGTGACTGAGCATGTGAGCTTTGAGACATCTAGTTGTTTGCGGCGGGTCTCTGCGGCACCGGTCTGTGAAGCTTCAACTTGATGCGTGTTGTTACCAAATAGAGGTCACTCACTGTAAATGTCTGCTCCGGGGCAAACTCTCGCATCTTGAATGGACCTATGCCATTTAAAAAAAAAAAAATTGGTCAATTTGGTTTCTTAATCTACCATCAGGTGATATTCAGGTGAGCTTGTGGATGTCTCGGTATGCAAAGATGGTATCTAAAATTTCACAGTTGTTGTTACAGCAGAAGTTACCAAGACCTTAACCATTACCATTCATCAAACATGCTTGCCCATGGCCCTTTCACAGTTATTGCTTTAAGCGCCAACTTTGGCATTCATGTAAAATAGAATATACTTTGGTTTGCTATGGTTTACTTTAATTGACTATGGATTTACCATGGTTTACCATAGTAAATTGTAGTAATTTTAGCAGGGCTATCAGCACATCATTCACTATCTCATGTATAGTCACCATTTCTGAAATGCCGTATTCGCTACGGATTTTCATTGGCCAGCCAGTTTATTTTTGCCGCTGAGCACATGGTTCACGTTTAGCGCACACGGTGAGACTTTCGTCTCGAGAGGGGGAATATAATATTATTAAACACGATAGATATTTTGCTCGCCGCCTCGCGTGGGGCTCTGTTCACGAAAAGCGCAGCGCACACGAGAGCTATCAGCTCACCAAACAGGCACGCATGGCTGTTAGTTCAGCTGATAGCTGTCGTGTGCGCCGGCCTTTATCAAGCCATGCGTAAGTTATTTCGGATTCTTTGTAATTTAGTTCATCACTGACATTGTTTTTACATTGTTAATTGAAGTGTAATGGAAGACACGTTCAGAAGTTTGTCATATGGTCGTCTATCCGATGAACGACACTAACCAATTAATTGTTCAATTATCTTTCTTGGTGATTGCACTAAGCATTCAGGAATGGATAAATACCATACATAACAAGACATACCATTTAATAAGTAGAATTCACTTTTTTGCAGCTCAACTATGTGTCGATCTCATTCTTGGAAGAAGTGTGAAGTTAATTTCTGGAGAAGAAATTTTTAACGGCAGTTTCGGAACTAGCTTTGACATGACTGGCACCAATAACGTGACGGCCATTATGGTTGACTTGGAGAAAGAGCGCAATCTTGCATTTATACACATTTTCGTACGAAGAACATTTTCAGGTCAGAAGCCATTTACCGATGCTATTTTTAGGTTCTTGCATACTGCGTTAATATAGAATAATACCCATACGTTGTGACACGCATGCACGCATACCGATTAATAAACAGTAAATCACGAATATGGTAATGATATGTTCGACACATCTGAGATATGTTTTCTTTAAAATTAAAGTTATTGTCAGAAGACACACACACACACACACACACACACACACACACACACACACACACACACACACACACACACACACACACACACACACACACACACACACACACAAACACACACACGCATTCACGCACAATGGACAATTATGATACAAGCAATACATTTATATCGTCGTCATACGGATTAATATTTTTTATTTAGCTACGAACTGAAGGTGTAACCATTAACGCATTTCGTTTAAAAATAATAACTCATTTAGTTTTAATGATAGGTAATAGGCGATTTCCAGTGTGAATTTTCATCTAGATCATATCGGATTTGATTTAAAAAACGTGGATTTCATAACGTCCAGGTTTCGGTTAAAACATTAATACAGTTTGCCACAGCCAACCTTTGTTTGATTACTTCTATATTTCGTTAGCTTATGTTTAGCTATCAAAGTTAATGAACGCCATACCATGCTTTCTTGATGTTAAAACAGTATATATGTTAATTATATTTTCATCGCAGTAATAGCATTTTGATGTTTCACCTTTTTCATGATAACTTGCCAGGAGCGGCGGCTGTGCCGATAATCGTTGGAATGCGCCAAGACACAGTCACAGAGGCTGTCTCGTATATACCCTTGCAGCTTTGTGTTACGTACCATCTTCACACGATTCAGCCTGTACATACTATACAATTTGAGCAACCATGCAAAGGCAAAGTTCTCATTGTTCAAGTAGTTGAGGGGCAATATCTACCTCATTTGCAGCAAAGAGGGATGATGGCATATGACCGTATGTTAAGTTGTTTCTTTTTGTTCTGAAATAATGTTAGACTTATTTAATCATGTTTGTCATATATAATGCACAGACGTGGAAGTTTGATGATATGTACAACGATTAGTAATACACTAGTAATAACCGTGTCACTAGTTGTTTTATGAACGTTAATATAAAACGAAGGTGTGAATCAGATTATAACACTGATGTGTGTACTATATGCATTACACTAAACTGGTGACATGATAAGTTTTCCACAGCTTCATGGCAGGCAGACAATTATAAGTAATGATGAATTGTTGCTGTAGACAAACTAAACAGGGGTCGAGAAAATTGTATTAGTGACAGTGTCCTCGACCCCTGTTTAGTTTGTCTACAGCAATAATTCATCATTACTTATAATTATTTTTCTGCTATTTCGTATTTAAACACACGTGTACACAAATACTTGTCAGTTTAGTGTACAGTGCACTATTTCATAATTTGTATTGTAGATAGTTTCTTGAGAATTGCATTATGTATGTTTTAGGGGTCAATAAACACTTCCGATTCCGATACATTGCTCCATTTTCACAACATCCACACATATACAACGTGATTACCACTAAGATATTTTGGTCGCTCTCGTGGCAGCTAATTAAATCACAATTACATATAGTTGGCTATCTGTAAAGAAGAAGATCCTTTCTATGTGGGTAGATATGTATTAATGGCAAAAATTATACTTGCAGTGAAAACGTGCCGAAATCTGGCATTGGGTAAGTCTATGATTCCGGATACGCAAAGGACACTGGTCACTATAGATGGTTTAAAAGACTCTCTCACAGCAAAACCTATTATTATTTCGGCCTCCACAGAACCATGGCTGGCCATTGACCTGGGCACCGAAGAAACTGTTGCATATGTGCACATCTACAATCACCCAATTGGTAAGTACCTTTTTCTAAGAACAATATGGATATATTTAATGTTTTGAACGTATTTAATATTGCATGTTTTGAACTTAACCACACGCATCTGTGCATATTGAGCAAGTTGTATGGAATGTAGTATTGTTCAACCAGAACGAATCTTCAATTACACGTGCCTTATATGTGTTCTGTGATGTTGTAGCTGCCTATCATAAATCAAGCTCGGGGACAATGTACATATACCTAACTGCCGGTCTAGTGAATAACATATATGTTCGTCATCTCGCATACACAATATAATGGCATTGCTTTTGCAGAATGCATTATTGCAGGCTTTCAAGTATATCCACTGCAATCACCTGTTAACGAAAATATCGCTTACACGTGCAAACAGTTGTGTGAAGAGCAAAGCGACTGCAACTTTGTGTACATTAACGGCAGTCAGTGTCAGACCAGTAAGCAATTTCCTACTAACATTCACTCAACAGTTTTCGGCGGCCACAGGTTGTGTCCACATATTGGAGGAAACTACCTTATGTCTAATTGGGACAAAAAACTCGTAAGATGTGAGTTGACAATTGTTGTTATTTAGTTATAAAAATACGCATACGCATTGTTAACCGTTCAAAGGAACCAAAAGTGAAAAGCTACATGCTATGCATGTCAAATAGGTAATAGAAACCTACCACTTCGAATGGTAATTACATTTGTTATGTAACTGGTTTATGAACAAAACATTATTTAACACATCGTCTGTCGAACTTCACGAGATATGCCATTGTTGATAGTCTGTGACGTAACGAGTGCTCCTTGCACACATGTCATGCTGGTACTTTCCGAGTGGTCAACATGAAAAAGTTCCTGCGTAGGTACGAAAGGCAGTATTTTTGAAAACTGATTTAGCGAGTGATGTCAAAGTGCTATATTAGGCCGTAGCTATAGTATCGTTCATGCCAATTATTCCCCGATCCGGCTTGACCCTGCTATTCGGCTGTGTTCTAGCCTTATTGTCACGTAGTTTTACCTTATATCTAGCATACATATGCCTCTGTTCATGCGAACGTGATACAATTCAAAGTAGGATCAAGTAAAACTAATAATAATGAATAATAACCACCAAAGTCACGGTGAAGGCATTCATTGGTGCGGCGGCGGACGACCCAACTCATTTAGACCTAGCTGGCCAGCGCCCGCCTCAGTCCATGCTGTCTTTACCTAGTACCTTCAAGAACGTTAAGTGTGGTGGACGTTTATGAACAATATAATTATGTACACAAGTCATAACGACAGATACCGCAATGTGTCTAATGGTATAAGATTTAAATCATTTAGATACCGAAGATTTGATATTTACTGACCTTCAATTGCGCTCTGACTTGGCTGCGCGCTCGACGAAAAATGTCCGGGGTTTCGACGACTGTGGTCAGTGACTAAATATCGTTTGCACAGCTCGATGCTTCAAAACTCTACGTCGCCGTTGTTTCTGCGGATCTTGACCCACTATATGGTGAGAAACATCCTCTTCAAAGCAACATCCTTCAAAGTGCGCCAAAACAAACTGTATTTCGAGGGCTTCCACCCATGATCTAGCCCGTCCACAGTTACGAACCCATGCACTGCTTCAGTTCTGGTCTCTCCAACGGGCAGTGGAACTATGACAGCTCTTTGTTTTTTTACATTTGTATTGTTATGGCCATATTATGTCGAGCTGTATGACATAATGTATCACGCAAATCAATACACAAAGACCGACTGCGCGTATCTCATAACATAACTGCTATTGTGGCCTGGAAAGCACCGGATACATCATCGGACAAGTGATATCTGCTCCGTTGATTGGTCAGCGGGTTGATGGAAGCCTCCGTGTAGTGGCCGGTTTCAGTAAATTTTCCACTGAAATTATTACTAGTAAGCCACTGACGTTAAAAATGTGATTACCGTTGGAAATGGTTGGTTTGTGTTAGGCTCTTTCACGTGCATAGCATGTCATTTTTCCCGTTTGATTCCCTTTAAGGTATATTTACTTGGTAATATCCAGTTAATCAGTGTACTGACTGCATCTGATACGATTACACTGCGATCATAACACCGCAGACGAATACGCAATGACATGGGTGTGTTAATTTGAAATGTTACAGTCTTACTAAGCACACATACCATTTCATATGTATAAATGTGTATTATATAAATAAATGTGGCTGTTACAAAATAATTTCATTTCGCAATGCTTTTGTGTAATTTATTTTGTTAGTAATAGGGCTTAATGATTGGTTGTAATAGAGCTACCAATGACTATTGTAATGTAATCATCAGTACAATTGCTTTAGCGCAGTTTTGTTTGTTCGGTTTCAACAGTTATTCAAAGTTGTATACATACATTTGAGCGTCACTCTGGTATAAATTAATTTACGTATTTTAAATAAAGCATGATATCGGATTGCTATGAGCAATAATTCAGAACATACATTACGTATTTGGCATTATCGTTGTTGTGGAAGTTCATATTGGCTGATGCAACAGATTCGCAGCTGTATGTGAACTTCACCCTGTCCATACACAAGACGAAGCCAGCTGTGAAGGTGCCGCTGCCTGAGGCTTCTGCCGTGTGCTCTCGACAGACGAATACTTTGTTGTTGGGAGTCACGCCCATTAAATGTGACCAGTCGATGATAGGTCGCTACGTTAGCATTGCAGGTCGCAGTGTGATGTCCTTCTACGAGATCGAAATATATGGACGTGAGTTAATAACATATTGGCATTACTGAGTCTGCCTTTATTCGTATGTTCGTTCCATTAAGTAGACTATCCTTAAAAGTGTTTGCCAATGTATTTTATTTGTCTAAATTGCCTATATATAGCCAGGTTTTTTGTTTACTTATTTGCAATCGATTTTTTCCTATGAAGTTTAGATCGAAACGATCGGATAAATTGGGTGGACTTTCAGGCGACCATCTGTACCGTCCCTTATCTCGATTCATGCTATCTTTGGTTATTCCTGTTCATATCGCTACTTTGATGTCATTCTGTACAAGTACATTTCAACAGCTGGCCCCATTCCACCCAAGAATATGATTACATATTGAGTCACGTTTCTTTGATTTCTACAGATTTAAGCATTAATTGTTCACTTTTCTTATGTTGCTTTGATGCAGGGTCTGGTTGTCGACGCATTGGCATCGTCTTCTTCGTGTTCTTTGCTGTGGATTTCATTTTCTAAGATGTGTTTTTCTCCTAGACTCACAAATTACCAATCACAAATAGCTTTTCTCAAAGCAGTCACGTAATAAACTGGGAGGGGTCAAACAAACAAACACACAAACAAATAAACAAACAAACTGTATCAAAGAATCCATGTGGAAGCCAAATACAACCTAATGTGTTGCGACGCTGACATGTCACACAAGTGGTGGCAAGGGGGCCACACCTGTGAGTGACGTCTGGGTAGAATGTCTTGGAGCGATAATTCGGTAGTTGAAGAAGTTTGATGATAAAGAATTTATTGTAATAGGAACAATATAAATTCACTGCGAGATAACTAAAGAGAATAGTGACGTGTACCATCCAGTCTGGTGTACATCTTCAATCATACACATACTTGCTATATCATTTATATGTTTACTCTCTAGATAAACTTATTAAGCAATTGTCTAAATGTCTGTTTCTGATCTAGATCGTGATGTAAAAGCAAATATTAATTTATATATATATTAAACCATGATCATGTCGGACATGCTTCAGCTTTATTTCCGGAGAATATCGCACTCGGCAAACAGATTTATATGAGCGCGAACGTCCTCGGAAGCCCTGGGAGTAATGCTGTTGATGGATTGATACCATACTACTCATTGAACAATCGCAATTTTGTTCTCAGCACTAGAAGAGTTGCACCTTATCTAACAGTGGATATTGGCACGAATGAAACTGTGGAACTTGTTCGTTTCTTCCACCCTTACGTAGGTATGATATGCTTCCATTAGTAACAAAGATACCCATTGAGGTTATGAGAAAGAGACATTCAAGTCTATCGCTAGACCTTTGTCGTGATATAGTATCATATCGACATAAGGGTAGAGAGCATATTGTGTCAGCGTGTACATCTGGTTACATCGTGTTGCCAATTTTATGACGCAGGTGTAGTTTTTACGCCGAAGTATTTGCCGCGTGCACCTCACTTCAGAATTTATGTTTTATGTTCTGAACTTGATGTACCCCTTAAAAGTGAGACAGTGAATGCCTGTTTGCAACATCTAGTTTATGGCCTGCTAGATGATCATTGAAAGTGTAGCGGCCGAATTGCAAACTATTTTAAAAACATTAGACAAACTGACTTTTGTTAGATATATCAATGCCTTTTATTACCATTAAGATGCGCGCGCACGTGTGTGCGTGCACGCATTCGTACATGCGTGCAAATATATATATGTTATGTGACCCAGCCAAATATCGTTTTATATATATATATATATATACATATATATATGCATATATATATATATATATATATATATATATATATATATATATATATATATATATATATACATATATACATATATGCATATATATGCATATATCTGCATATATGTGCATATACATATATATATATATATATGTGCATATATATAAAATGTATAACAATAATATTTATAATGAAGAACAAGCAATTTTCCATCGGTGTAATACTGGTTTATTAGAGCACTGCCTACACGCAGAGTTCATGGTATGGAGGGATAGTGTCATTACACATATGATGTTAATACCAGAGCTGACATTAAACAAATATTAATTCGGTTTGACGTGCACAGACGGAGGAAAAATGGAAGTAACTCTAGATCTTGGAGTGGCATTGCTCGAGTTTGTTCTACAAAGTGATAGAAATAAATATTCAGTAACTATTAGCTTCTCGACAACAAAACGGCTGCTTTTGCTACATTCTACAGCCATTTCTCACCTATTCCAATATATAAGCAACCCTTTAATTGGAGTTTATCTTTTTGTGTCGATCATATAGCATATGCGTACATGTATGCCAACCTTAGTGGCTGGAATATTACTTTTGGAACCTCACAACGGTATCAATCAAAAATACAACGCAAATCAACATTTCACGACTGATCAATAATATGATCCACCAAATACAAGACAATACAACTTTATTAAGAACAATTACATTACATTTGAGTATAATAAAAAGTAATATTGTTAACAGCATGCCGTTGGCCACACACATAATAATAATGAAATGGACTCACGCAGAAATAGTTAATAGTAAGCAATACCACAAGGTGCATCATTTGGATTTCTCCTGGTTATTAGTTTCCAACATTCAGCAACATTCTATTGACTATTTAGTTGAGACGGATCTAAAAATATGATATCCAAGTCATTTACATCTGTTCGTGAACGCGTGCACATACACACACACACACACACACACACACACACACACACACACACACACACACACACACACACAATTGGTCATTTTGAGAGTTTAGCTAAAACACTAAATCACTTGACACGAAGTTGTGATGTCAATTTGTGTCTACCTATTGTCGTTAATGGACAGCTGACATTTGGCTGTTTACTGTTGCAGGCACCCGTGACACTCTGCAACATTCTAACGTTCTACAAATCACTGTCAGCAACCATCGCCTACCCAGACAAGGCCAATACAGCATCTGTGCGGAAACATTTCCGTTCAAGAACACGGACCATGTACTTACACTCACCTGTTCCACCGGTTGCATAGGTCGATTCGTCATCATCACCAGTTTGTCTGTCAATATGGTTCAGCTATGTTTCGTAGAAATACAAATTTACAGACGTACGTATTTTATAGGAAACAACATAATACATGGCAACATTTCGGTGTTAAGCAACTAAAACAGGTAATGTGGACTAACCATTTACAGCTACAGTCAATGTTTTTATGTTAATTGTTTACCCAGAATGCCATTTCAAAGTAAAATATTCCTATACCTCGGCAGACATCCTGAATGATGACACCTTACTCATGATGAGGTGTCCTGACAACATTTTTAATATGCGCAGCGCTGTGACGTCGGTTATGAGGTGTTAGTTTCCTTGTTTGGATTGTTGTATTCCATTAAGATTATAAGCAACACATTCTAATATGATACCCTACAATAAGCGTCTGTAGTGTAATGTTCGCGTACCGTATAGCGAAAATGCAAATTTGGCGATTATTTACATTATAAACGACCTGATTTGCTATAAAAACATCACACACTATACATAGAAACAGCAGCATAACTGAAAGTAGCCGATTACGAATAGCTGATTTCAACGATTGCAGATGTACCACGTTTATGCGCCGTTGAGATTATCCATCGTTATGGGATCACACTCCTGGTGAAATGAAATGTCATCTTTTTAAATAAAATATATCTTAGAAACTACTTATTATATCTTAATCCAAGTTTACAATGTATTAAGTATGTATTAACAGAATAGAAGGTCAGATGTTAAATAATAACCAGTTTACATAATGTTTGCTATGGTAACATGATAATATTTGGAAATTATAACGAGTACAATTCTGCCAACGAATAAATGAATTAATACATTTCCATTTTGTACTTATTCAACGAAATATAATATTAATTTGTGAAATTAATTATTATGATTTAAAAAGCTATTGGATATATATTAATTCAGTTTTCCATCGGACTTGCAAATTTATTGTTATTTGATGTATCACAATATGGCCTCTTTGGTAGATAAGACTGATATCTAGGTTTGCTTATATGCATGTATATATGATTATGTATGTATGAATATGTATATATTGAATGCATGTATGTATGTATAACATATATTGTATGTGTATATGTATGTATGCATGTATGTGTATGTATTTGTGTGGTTGTAGTATGTGTGTATATGTATGTGTATATGCTCACGCAGATATGTATATCTATAAGTTATATGAGAATCTGCAATAGCATGCATATCTAAATATGAATTCATACGCACCTCAGCATTGGAATTTATGTGTACCTGTTCCAAAAAAGCGCCTAATAGAATGGAATGTCTTCCACCTAAAAATGACCTGTCTGTGGATATAAGGTATGGATTCAGTCGATTTACGCTGTTCACAATACACATAATGTATGTGCTCTCGAGCTAAGGTACGCTCGCGCTTATGGATGTGGATGGAGAAAAATACATACACAACTACTAATGCGCGCGTGCACACACGCACATGCTTCTAACGGTGTTACAAAGATTTAGGTACTGTTCAAAAGTGCTTAGTGTATTGTATATTATATATATATATATATATATATATATATATATATATATATATATATATATATATATATATAGTATAGTATAGTAGGTAAAGATCGTTTTATTGGCTGTTGCGGAGAATGGGAGGAAGGGAGAAAGGATTTTGGTGAGCAATAAGCTAAACGAAAAGGTGTATGAGAACTGCTACTGTAAGTATACATTCATGAATATGGTGTATGAGAAACGCTACTTCTACTACCTCCCCCTCACGTAGCCCTAGTTGACCAAACCTACCTGCTTGGTCATGGAATCGTCCTAGTTGACCAGACCCACCTCCTTGGTCATGGACTCTTCCGGTGCAGCTAGGAACTTGGGGCCATGGCTTTGTAGCGCTTTGCCTGTCGGTGTTTGCATGTTGGCCTACCCTTCTTCGTCCGCCACAGCCAATCAAAACCTCTGCTCCCTTCGTCCGCAACAACCAATCAAAACCCTTCTTCCGCCGCAAAAGCCAACCAAAACATTTGATCGGTTCGGCCACCGCAGCAACGATCTTCAACTGCTATACTACTATTAATTATATATGTATATATATATATATATATATATATATATATATATATATATATACATATATATATATATGTATATATATATATATATATATATATATATATATATATATAATTACTTACAAGTTGACATGTGTACGTAATGAATTTCCATGCGAATACATATATATGTATATATTCGCATGGAAATTCATTACGTACACATGTCAAATTGTAATGATATATATATATATATATATATATATATATATATATATATATATATATATATATATATATATATATATATATATATAATTAAATTTTGAACTGTGTACGTAACGAATATCCATGCGAATCTCAATATTGCAAATAATGTTAGATGTTTAAGTTTAAGCGAGTTTCATATGTTATGTTTCAGGTGTGAGAGGAACTGCAGAAAAGAAGTTAACACTAATGAAGACTTCGTCCTGGTGGCTGAGTATAAAGACTATCTACCGAATCTTGAAGCTTCCTACTCGTGGATTGTGCTATGTGATGCTGAGGTGGTGGATGAACAATATATCGAGCATAACGATCGAACTCTGACTATTAGAGCTGGATTTCTGCAGCGTGGCCAAAGATACAACGTCAGTGTTACAGGTAAACGTTATGTATAATAAACCTCTCAAGAACGTGCTATACTGCATTCGTGATCTCATTATTGTTCAGTGATTCCGAATACTGTATGGGTGAACGGTTAAAACCGGGGCGGTTTTAATTGTAAAATTGGTAAACAAAACGTATTATGTTGGTTAGTAGGGGAAGTAGGGGCATGTCCGCTTCAATTCAATATGATTTATTCAAACAACATTCAACAACAATACAATTTAAGACTGCTATACAGGTATTGTTGTCTGAAGGGAATACACAAGAAGTTAAAAACTTGTAGTAGTATGTATCCCCGCACACAATATTTGTGGGCACAACCATAATATAAGAAATAATTATTATAATGTAAATATTGCACACATCCTAAATACATGACTAGGAAAGAAAACAAAACAACATAAACAGAATTAGGGATACAACCCCTAGTTCATTATCCACATTAATCTCACTTATTCAAAATAAATGGATGCATACAAGGAATTGTACTTAGAATTCAGATACATTAGTAATCTGAACCAGTTGCAATGAAAGTTGCAATTATATATATTCATTCATGAGTATTGACTTGTAACTGTGTCTAAAATACCTTATTGTTTTTATGTTAGTTAGATCAACATGCAAGGAATTCCAAAGACTTGTGCCATACGTAGGTAGAGATATGGCTGTAACATTCAAGGTGACACAGTGCCTTACTAATTGATTTTTGCGACGTGTTATTACCGAGATATCTTTTTTCACAAAATGCTGTTGTATATTAGCTGGTAACATGCAGTAGTATGCTTTATACATAAACATAGCTGTTTTGAATTTCACTAGATCTGGAAATTTTTATATATGCGACCTGTAGAAAAGAGGAGTTGTGTGGTCAAGACGTCCTGCCCCAAACAGAAGTCTAATTGCTCTCTTTTGAAGTACAACAAGACAATTGACATTAGAAGGATATGTGTTTCCCCATATTTCAGAACAATAACTAATGTATGGTAAAATAATGAGCTGTACAGAATATGCATAGACTGTGAGTCTATGACTTGGCTACACTTATATAATATTGCTGTACTCTTAGAGAGCTTTGATTTAACATTTGCTATATGATCTTTCCAATTCCTTTGTTCATCAATTAATACTCCAAGAAATTTAGCCACACGCACTCTGTTAATGCTTATACCATTGATAGCTATGCTATGCAAACTCTGCATTCAAATTACCAAATAACATGTAGCTTGTTTTCGAAACATTTAAAGAAAGCTTATTTACAGCAAACCATATACACAATTTGTCAAGAACTGTCGATACTGTTGTAACAAGTTGGTTGATGTTTTTGTCTGCACAAAATAAATTAGTATCGTCAGCAAACAGTATATATTTCACAAGCCTTGATATGTTACATAAATCATTAATATACAGAATAAACAGTTTCGGCCCTAAAATTGAGCCCTATGGGACACCACATGATATATTTAACAGGTCTGAGTGGAATTCATTGTAACAAACAAATTGGGATCTGTTTGATAAATAACTGCATATCCAATTGTGTGCCACACCTCTGATACCATAGAAATACATTTTTTCATAGAGCAACTCATGATCTACTGTGTCAAAGGCTTTTTTCAAGTCAATGAATACACCGATAGAATACATTTTGTTATTTAGAGATGAAGTTATTTCATTTATTAACTCAGTTAAAGCATAGGATGTAGACATATTTTCACGGAATCCATACTGACTAGGGTTAATAATGTCATTTTTATCAATAAATGCATTTAGCCTACTGTTAAAAGGTTTTTCTAGTATTTTGGAAAATTGTGGAAGTAGTGAAATTGTTCTGTAGTTAGAACAATCTTCTTTGATTCCTGACTTGAACACTGGGATTACTTTAGCAATTTTTTATTTATCTGGGAATACCCCAGTTTTGAAAGATTTGTTAAAAATTTGGGTGAGTTTGTTTTACAATATTCATACTCAACCCTTCCGCATCAGTTGAGCTTTTGTTTTTGCAGCTTTCCACTACTCTAATAACTTCCTTTTCATCAACTGGTGACAAGAACATACTGTTATCATTTCGATTTTTTAGATAATCGAATACAGATGCACCAGCAGGAGGGTTAATTTGTTTGGCTAGGTTTGGACCAACACTGATAAAGAACCTATTTAACATGTTGGCAATATTTTCTTTACTTTCGATGACCTTGTCATCTTTATGGAATAGTTCAGGATATGCATGTTCCTTCTGCATTTTATCCATTATTAATCGCAGTATTTTCCATGTTCCAGCAATATTGTTTTTTTTGCTTAAGCAGCAAAGTACAGTAGTGTTTCTTTTTTTCACATCTCAAGATAGTTGTCAATTTATTTTTATATGCCTTATATCTGTTTTCAGCATACCTTGTTCTGTAATAGTCGATATAAATTGTTTTTCTTGTGGCATGCATTTACCAGTCCTGTAGTTAGCCATGGTTTCTTTGGTTCAAGTCGGCTGTTATTTATGTTGACCTCTTTCATAGGGCAGCATTTATCAAATATATATGTAAAGCTTGAAATAAAAGTATCATATGCTTTATTCACATCTTCTTCATTTAAAAAAGTTTCCCATGTGAGCTTATGCAGTTCACAGTTGAGTGAGTTGATGTTTTCTTCTTTTGTCTGACGTACCCTTTTTGTATTATGTTTCGTTTTGGCTTCATCCTTATTTATATATTTTCCCACTGCAAATATAGGTAAGTGATCACTTATATCATTTATGAGTAGACCAAGGTGTAGTGCTGTTCAATATCAGTTGTAAATATATTATCAATAAGGGTTGCAGTATTTTGACTAATTCTGGTTGGCTTGGTTATTAGTGGATACAATCCAATGCTATACATTAAGTCCAAGAATTGTATCACACAATCATGCGTTTCATGCTGCAGTAAATCTATATTAAAGTCACCACAGACCAGCATTGTTTTATTGGTGCAGTCATTATTAAGAATTGGTTCAATGTTTTCACAAAAAGTTGATAAGTTTTGTCCTGGAGCTCTGTATATACAGCTTATCAATTTATTGCTTTGTTTTTTTAGGTTAATTTCTATAGTAACACACTCAAGGATACCATCGATAGCTACTGTTTTCTGTTTTACCAATTTGCTTTCGTAAATGTTTTTTATGTACAATGCAACACCTCCACCTCTCTTATTAGTTCGGAAAGCATTAAACATATTATAACCTGGTATACTGTTATCTTGGATACTACTTGTTTGGTCCATCCACGATTCAGTTATTGCAATAACATCAAATGAACATTTCAGGGCATGTATACAATCCATTATTTTGTCAGGATTTGTGTTAAGACTTCGAGCATTAAAGTGTATGATAGATATACCCACTGCTTTAGTTAGTTGGATATTAGAATTGAATTGTTGTTCGGTGTAGTATTTGCAAGACATTAAAATATCATTATACAAATTATTATCAGGATCTATATCTTTTTCATAATCACACACACCATAGTCTTTGTAATTAAATGAATTAAA